>JACAGA010000033.1:969768-1340902 GCA_029231665.1 Morus indica
ATATAAATTGAGAGTGCAGCTCTAGGCTTTTAGTGGAATAGCGCTAGAGTTTTATAATCATGAGACGGACTTGTTGGTTTACAAGTAGCGTTGTGATTATAGGCGCTTGATTTATATATGTCCATCGGGTCCCTTTGCTAGCTCACATAATTTCCTGTAACGATACGGTGTATTTCCTACATATTGGTAACTTGTGTTATTTTCGTAAAAGAGGTTCAAAGTTAATTCATGAGTGATTTATCGGGTAAATTAATTGATAAATTGATTCTAGATAAATTGGTTGAATTATTGTTTTAAGAGTTGTTTAATATTGGAAGACTATTATATGACTGTTTTGATCAGGCAATTTCTCTATTGGGTTGCTTGAATCAAAACTGAGGCTCTATGCAAGTTTCCCATGTTGAAAAACTAGGAAAACAACTTTCGTCAGTGCAGACAGGTTGACCGGTGGGTAGACCGGTCACAGGTCGACTGGTCCGGTCGACCGGTGGGTAGACCGGTTTGTGAAGGACCGGTCGACCGGTGAGTTATAACGTCTCTGTCTCCGATCGACCGGTTGTAACGCATAACGCGTGCTGATGTGGCAAAATCGACTCTGAGTGCGATTAAATCTTTGGGAAACCTAATTGTTACGGAAGTACGACTTCCTAAACAATATAAATAGCCTATTAAGTCACATTACTTATTAGATCACTTGAGAGACTTTTTGGAGGCTATTGATAAGAGATTCCAAGAGGAAAAATTGTTTAATTATCAAGAACAATTTTTCTTTGGCTCTCTTGTGATTGGAAGGAGATTAAGAATACCCAGAGGAGATTAAACGAAGTGTGCCCACCCGCACACCGATCGTGGAAACGAGAATAGCAAAGAAGACCAGTTGGTTGAGGCTCTTCCGGTTGCTGTTTGGAACGCTTTGATCTGTCAGACGTGTTGTTTCCTGAAATCTCAAAAAGGTATGATTTAGATCTTTAGTATTTATGTTATATAGCATCATGAACATGTTCTTGTTTGGCTTTGACGTTGATTAAAATTTTTAAATTCCGCTGCGCACTCGATGCCATTATTTTCCAACAATTGGTATCAGAGCCATGGTTATTTGGTCATGATTATGCTATGTACATAGATTTGTGATCTAAAAATATCTCTTTTATGCTTGAATTGATATTTTAGAGAGATGGCACTCTAGGGTTTCTATATTATGTTGTTGTCATGAATATATGGTGAATGAATGATTAAATAATTATTAATTGTTGTCATTTATGAATTATCAATGATTATTTATTATTTAATTTTTACCGGTTATGGTTCCTTAGAGTTTAGAATGGTTGTATAGGAATTTGTTCTTTGCAATGTAATTAGATATGCGGCCTATCATCGCCGTTAGGGTTTATTTTATTTTCTTTAGTAGAAATTTTGTAAACCGGAAAACGGTATAGGAATTTTTATGTAAAATTCTTGGAGGAGATTGAAGATGAAGGAGATGAAGGTATCTAATTTTTCCTTGGTTTATAAAATTGTTTTGTGTTTTTTTGAATAAATTGAAAAACTGCTTTGATTTCTGAAAATCTGGGTTACTGTCGCACGGGCACCGGTCGACCGGTTAGTGTAAGGCAGTCGACCGCTAGAGTATAAATACTCTGTCTCCGGTCGACCGGACCTAACGGGACAGTACACGATTTTACAGTTTTTTGAGATTTTTTCAAGAAAACATGAAAAATAATTTTATGATAACCAGAATTAGATTGTGATGAAGAATTCAAGGACAACCGGGAAGATTCAAGATGAAGAATCGATATATGTTTCGATTATTCTTTGTAATCTTTAATTTCTTTCTTTTCTCTAGGATGGAACCATAATATTACAGTTATTATTATTATTATGCTTGTTGCCTAGCTTAATTGCTTTGTATGATTGCATATAATATTATTTTCTATATATGTGATAACATGTCATATAGAATAGGGAGTGCCACTCATTAAAATTGTTCATGCATATTTCTTAATATAAAACCTTGTTTTCCAAAAGATTGAGTGGGTGAGGGTTTTTGAAGAAAAGACCCATGGCCTCCATCGTTGGTCCGCAGGTAACACATGGTGATACCGACCCCTAGGAAGGGATTCATTATGTACCGTTGTGGATCTCCGAGAGGATAATTTATTTGAGCGTATTTTTATGGTTGTACACCCCTAGGTGACAATTATAATATATGGATCAAATAGTTGAAACGATGGTTATACACTCAAGATTAATTTAATTATTAATCTCCCCTAGAAGCTATGATAATTAAATTAATGGCCAAAGAAAACGATTATCAATATATGCTAGACAGAGATTGATCCGGATGGTATATATTTATCGGAGGGGATCCGTGTTCCCAATTAAATTTTGCATGATCTCCCCTAGGAGACTTACAAAATTTTGAGTTGGGAATTATCGTTGTAAGGTTGTGATTTTTTCAAGGTTTGGACACACAAACATATTTGTTGCATTATAACATGTATATATGTTTGATTACTAAATGTTTATGCAAGTTTGCTTATACTAGATATATGAATGTTTATTGTAGATCAAAATGTCTTCTAGCGCATTATGATCGATACTAAATAAACACAACTTAACTGGCGAGAATTTTACCGATTGGAAAAGGAACCTAAAGATCGTCCTAACCTTTGAGAAACTAAATTTCGTACTGAACACACCTTGTCCTCCGGAGCCACCTGTTGATGCTCCTAATGAGGTTTTCATAGCGTATCAACGCTGGAAGGACTCTGACGATATGGCTCGCTGTTATATGATGGCGAGCATGTCCACTGTGATGCAAGCACAACATGAAGATTACATAACTGCTCGTCAGATTATGGATAATCTTGAGGACATGTTCGGCGGCCAAGCTGCTGAAAAACGTCGGGAAGCCCTTAGTAACCTCATTAACTGCAGACAGAAGGCTGGGGCTTCCATAAAGGAACATATGCTGAAGGTGATGGGCTATTTGGCTGAAGTTCAGACCAATGGGGCCGACATCGATGCTGAGTCTCAACTGACCATGATCTTTGAGACTTTGTCGAAGGAATATATTCAGTTTAGGGCAACGTTCAATTTGAGCGCTAGACAGAATATAACCCTGACAGAGTTGATGCAAGAACTCCAAAAGTTCGAGCGGATGATCAAGGGGTCAAATATTGTGGAAGCCAACTTTGCTGAGGCATCTTCTTCCAAACCCCCTTCAGGGAATGGAAAGAAGAAGCAAGTAGCTAAGAAGGAGAGTTCTTCAGTTCCGCCAAACAAGGGCAAGAACAAGAAGAAGAGGAAACCGAACAAGCTTAAATGCTTTCATTGCGGGAAGGTGGGGCACATGAAGAAGAATTGCAAAGACTACCTAGCCGTTAAAGGCAAAGGAGGTGAGTGTGATCTTTTGATTGTGGAAGCATGTCTAGGTGAGGAATCCAGTGACAACTGGGTCATAGATTCTGGAGCAACTAATCATGTATGTGTTTCTCTGCAGGGGTTCAAGCAAACGAGAAGTCTTCTAAATGAACGCTTCACGTTGAGGATGGGCGATGGAACACTAGTGTTGGCTGAAGCAGTGGGAGACGTCCATCTTTATTTTGATAGTTATAGGAGTTTATTTTTGCGAGACTTTTTTTATGTTCCTCAATTTAAGAGGAATCTTATTTCTGTTGCTTGTTTATTTAAGGATTCTTATTCAGTTTCTTTTAATAATAAAGTTGTGATTCGTAAAAACAAGTTTTTTATCTGTGATGGTTGGATGCAAAATAATCTATATTTTATCAAACCTAAGATGGACTCACTGCTAAACACTGAAGTTGTTAATAACTCTAAAAGGCTTAAAACTTCTCACTCTAATGAGACATATCTTTGGCATTTGCGACTTGGTCACATTAGCCTTAACAAGATACAGAGGTTGGTAAAGGATGGACCTTTAAGTTCTTTAAAGGTTGAGTCCTTACCCCAATGTGAATCTTGTTTGGAGGGTAAAATGACCAAAACACCATTTGGGTCTAAAGGCAATAGGGCTGAAGGTGTTCTTGAACTTGTGCATAGTGATGTTTGTGGTCCCATGAACATCAAGGCAAGAGGAGAGTATGAGTATTACGTCACTTTTGTTGACGATTACTCAAGATATGGTTATGTGTACCTATTGCATCACAAAAGCGAAACTTTTGATAAATTCAGGGAGTTTCGGGCTGAAGTGGAAAAGCAACTGGGTAAACCCATAAAGGCACTTCGATCCGATCGAGGTGGAGAATACCTCTCTGATGAGTTCACCGGATACTTATTAGAGAATGGGATTTTATCCCATTTAACTGCACCTGGCACTCCACAGCAGAATGGGGTAGCTGAGAGAAGAAATAGAACCTTGTTGGACATGGTACGGTCCATGATGAGTTATTCGACATTGCCTATATCTTTCTGGGGATATGCTTTACAAACTGCATGTTATCTTCTGAACAACGTGTCAACAAAGTAGGTTCCTAAAACTCCTCACGAGTTGTGGACGGGCAGGAAGACATCCTTGAACCATATTCGCATATGGGGATGTCCTGCACATGTCCTGGACAAGGAAGAGAACAAGTTGGAAGCACGTTCAGAAGTATGCATTTTTGTAGGTTATCCGAGAGGGACGAAAGGGGGTTATTTCTATAATCCTAAGGAAAATAAAGTCGTGCTTTCAACGAATGCAACATTCCTTGAGGAAAGTTACATGAACGACTTTAAGCCTCGTAGCAAAATAGTGCTTGAGGAAATGTCGAGTGACTTAGTCATACCAACTGTTCCTTTGGAAACCAATCCAATCAGAGTAGAAGAGGAAACCCAACAACAATCTAAGGGGCTTCGGCGTAGTGGGAGGATCAGACATGAACCTGAGAGATTCATGGCTAATGGGGAAACCTTTTTGGCTGAATCTCTGGAACATGACAGAGATCCTTATACTTACAAAGAAGCTATGGAGGATGTTGATGCAAACCTTTGGACAGAAGCCATGAAAGCTGAGATGAAATCTATGGATTTTAATCTAGTCTGGGAACTTGTAGATCTTCCCGATGGGATTAAGCCCATTGGGTGTAAATGGGTCTACAAGAGAAAGAGAAATGCAAAAGGAAAGGTCGAAACCTATAAGGCTAGACTTGTAGCTAAGGGATACACGCAAAAGGAAGGAATCGACTACGAGGAAACCTTTTCGGCTGTAGCCATGCTTAAGTCCATCCGCATTCTCTTATCCATTGCGGCTGCTCTCGACTACGAGATCTGGCAAATGGATGTCAAGACGACGTTCTTGAACGGTCATCTTGAGGAGAGTATCTATATGGTACAACCAGAAGGCTTTGGGGCTAAGGGTCAAGAGGGAAAAGTTTGCAAGTTGTTGAAATCCATTTATGGATTAAAACAAGCTTCCTGTTCTTGGAACAAAAGATTTGACCAAGTGGTCAAGACTTTTGGATTTCAACAGAATATGGATGAACCTTGTGTTTATAAACATATTCAAGATGGGAAAGTGGTTTTTCTACTGTTATATGTTGATGATATTCTACTTATTGGCAATGATGTAGGGGCGTTATCATCAGTCAAAGTTTGGCTTACCAAACAATTTGACATGAAGGACTTAGGAGAAGCTAATTATGTTCTAGGCATTCGAATCTTAAGGGATCGAAAGAATAAAATGATAGCTCTCTCTCAGGCTTCATACATAGATAAAATTCTCGAGAAGTATGCAATGCAGAATTCCAAGAAAGGTGGGCAACCATCTAGGTCTGGAATTACTCTTTCGAACAGTGATTCTCCCAAGACATCTGAAGAAAGAGAATACATGGCGAAGGTGCCTTATGCTTCGGTGGTCGGGAGCCTCATGTATGCAATGCTTTGTACTCGACCGGACATTTGCCATGCGGTCGGGATTGTAAGTCGATTTCAGTCGAATCCAGGACCTAACCACTGGGTTGCGGTCAAGCATATATTCAAGTATCTTCGAAGGACTAGAAATTATATGCTGGTATATTCCGGGGAGGATTTGACACCTCTAGGATATACAGATTCAGATTTTCAATCTTGTTTGGATTCTAGGAAATCGACTTCGGGTTCTGTCTTTACTCTGGGAGGCGGTTCTGTCGTTTGGAGGAGTGTCAAGCCAACTTGCACTTCTGACTCAACGATGGAAGCCGAGTATGTGGCAGCTAGTGATGCTTCAAAAGAAGCAGTGTGGCTCCGCAAATTTTTGATGGATCTTGAAGTTGTTCCTGGTGTGGATAAGCCATTGAGACTATACTGTGAGAACAGTGCGGCAATAGCTAACACCAAAGAACCAAGATATCAGAAAATGAGTAAGCACATAGACAGGAAGTATCATGTGATAAGAAGCTTTATTGAAGAAGGGCATGTGGAAATATGCAAGATCGCGTCAGCGGACAATATGGCTGACCCGTTCACGAAGGCCCTACCGGCTAAGGTCTTCGAGAAGCATGTCGAGGCTATGGGGATGCGTAGAATGTCACATTTACTCACTTAAGTGCAAGTGGGAGATTGTTAGCGTTTATGCCCTTAGGAATAAATGTAACAATTTTCCTTGAGACATTTTGACTATTAAGAAAGATTTATTTAGTTCATATATCTATGTATTGTCCTCTTTATGTTCATAATAGTTGAATGTATGATAAGCAAACAGAAAGTCTGAGACTGTCATTCTAACTCTTTAGATCATGCATGTAATGTGAAGAACATGCGGAAGACAAGAATCTAAAGATGATAGTCTAAATCTTATGATCCACAATCAAGGGAATAAAGTTGGGCACTTTATTCATGTTAAGAGTGTTATGTTGTCTACTTCCTAACGGAGACGGCTTGTCTTGGTCGTCGGAGGTGGGACTCCATGGGTAGAGACATTGATATAGTTTCTAATGGTGAAATCTATATTGGATCGGACCAAAGATGAATTGTTTTAATTAATAATTCTGTTTGAATAAAACAATTCACTTTTGACGAATTATATGTTGTCATCTTAATCCTGAGAGGGATGATGAACCCGTATACTTGACTTGTATCCTTTGATGTACTAAAGGGAGACATCCTGACATTATGTAAAGGTAAGCTTGCCGGTACATTGGGGGTATGACTCGTGTATGCGTAGATTCGTTATTCATAGATAGTGGAATCCATAGCTCCTATAAAGAGTCAATGATATCCTCTTATGCATTATCAGTGGATTGGAAAATACGAGCGCTCAGCTATTAGACTACTCTGTGTTATCTAATGGTTTACTATTTGTAATAGTATGAATAGTGTTTTTCCAATGGTTTGATAATGGAACATAAGATAAATGTAATCGGGAAGGTAAAACAGAACTTGACCTCAAGGCGATTATGGATATCCTATGGGGATGATATACTAATATATTGAGTCATGGACTAGAGCTAATTAGAGCTTTGTAAATACGCTATATAAATCGAGAGTGCAGCTGTAGGCTTTTAGTGGAATAGCGCTAGAGTTTTATAATCATGAGACGGACTTGTTGGTTTACAAGTAGCGTTGTGATTATAGGAGGTTGATTTATATATGTCCATCGGGTCCCTTTGCTAGCTCACATAATTTCCTGTAACGATACGGTGTATTTCCTACATATTGGTAACTTGTGTTATTTCCGTAAAAGAGGTTCAAAGTTAATTCATGAGTGATTTATCGGGTGAATTAATTGATAGATTGATTCTAGATAAATTGGTTGAATTATTGTTTTAAGAGTTGTTTAATGTGGGAAGACTATTATATGACTGTTTTGATCAGGCAATTTCTCTATTGGGTTCCTTGAATCAAAACTGAGGCTCTATGCAAGTTTCCCATGTTGAAGAACTAGGAAAACAACTTTCGTCAGTGCATACAGGTCGACCGGTCCGGTCGACCGGTGGGTAGACCGGTTTGTGAAGGACCGGTCGACCGGTGAGTTATAACGTCTCTGTCTCCGGTCGACCGGTTGTAACGCGTAACGCGTGCTGATGTGGCAAAATTGACTCTGAGTGCGATTAAACCTTTGGGAAACCTAATTGTTACGGATGTATGACTTCCTAAACAGTATAAATAGCCTATTAAGTCACATTACTCATTAGATCACTTGAGAGACTTTTTGGAGGCTATTGATAAGAGATTCCAAGAGGAAAAATTGTTTAATTATCAAGAACAATTTTTCTTTGGCTCTCTTGTGATTGGAAGGAGATTAAGGGTCCGTTTGGTTCATGGATTCAAATCATGTGTTTTGAACCATTTTTTATTTACGTGTATTTTTTGTGAGAGAAAATACTGTAGCAATCATGAATCATGATTCGAATCAGGGATTCAAACCTAGGAAACAAACGAACCCCAAGAATACCAAGAGGAGATTAAACGAAGTGTGCCCACCCGCACACCGATCGTGGAAACGAGAATAGCAAAGAAGACCTGTTGGTTGAGGCTCTTCCGGTTGCTGTTTGGAACGCTTTGATCGGTCAGACGTGCTGTTTAAAGGTATGATTTAGCTCTTTAGTATTTATGTTATATAGCATCATGAACATGTTCTTGTTTGGCTTTGACGTTGATTAAAATTTTTAAATTCCGCTGCGCACTCGATGCCATTATTTTCCAACACTAAAAAATTGGGTTGGCAGATTTCACCCCGCCGTATTTGTAGAGCTCGAAAAGAGCTTCGATTTGGTATATTATAGTCCCAGCACCGATTTCTGGAAAAAAAGTTATGGCCGACTTCAGCCACAATTCTCTGATTTTTTTCCTCCAAAACTGATGAAAACAAGTGAATTTTAGTCTAAATATTTGGGTTGGCAGATTTCGCCCCGCCTTATTTGTAGAGCTCGAAAAGACCTTCGATTTGGTATATTATTGGCCCAGCAACAATTTCGGGATCAAGAGTTATCGCCTTATTCAGTCACTGGTTATCGATTTTTTTTCCTCCAAATCGGATGAAAACAAGTGAATTTTGGCCTAAAAAATTGGAATGGCGAATTTCACCCCGCCGTATTTGTAGAGCTCAAAAAGAGCTTCGATTTGGTATATTATAGGCCCAACAACGATTTCAGGATCAAGAGTTATGGCCGTATTCAGTCACTGATTGTCGATTTTTTTTCCTCCAAATATGAAGAAAACAAGTGAATTTTGGCCTAAAAAATTGGGTTGGCAGATTTCGCCTCGCCTTATTTGTAGATCTCGAAAAGAGCTTCGATTTGGTATATTATAGTCCCAGCAACGATTTTTGGAACAAAAGTTATGGCAGACTTCAGCCACAATTGTCTTATTTTTTTCCTCCAAAACTGATGAAAACAAGTGAATTTTGGTCTAAAAATTTGGGTTGGCAGATTTCGCCCCGCATTTTTAGTAGAGCTCGAAAACTGCTTCGATTTGGTATATAATAGGCCCAGCAACGATTTTGGGATCAAGAGTTATGGCGTTATTCAGTCACTGGTTGTCGATTTTTTTCCTCCAAATCTGATGAAAACAAGTGAATTTTGGCCTAAAAAATTGGGTTGGCGAATTTCGCCCCGCCGTATTTGTAGAGCTGGAAAAGAGCTTCTATTTGGTATATTATAGTCCCAGCAACGATTTCTGGAAAAAAATTATGGCCGACTTCAACAACAATTCTCTGATTTTTTTCCTCCAAAACTGATGAAAAGAAGTGAATTTTGGTCTATAAATATGGGTTGGTAGATTTCACCCCGCCTTATTTGTAGAGCTCGAAAATAGCTTCGATTTGGTATATTATAGTCCCAACAATGATTTCTGGATCAAAAGTTATCGCCGTATTCAGCCACAATTCTCTGATTTTTTTCCTCCAAAACTGATGAAAACAAGTGAATTTTGGTCTACAAATTTGGGTTGGCAGATTTCGCCCCGCCTTTTTATAGAGCTCGAAAAGTGCTTCGATTTGGTATATAATAGGCCGAGCAACGATTTCGGGATCAAGAGTTATGGCCTTATTCAGTCACTGGTTGTCGATTTTTTTCCTCCAAATCTGATGAAAATAAGTGAATTTTGGCCTAAAAATTGGATTGGCGAATTTTGCCTCGCCTTATTTGTAGAGCTGGAAAAGGGCTTCAATTTGGTATATTATTGTCCCAGCAACGATTTCTGGAAAAAAAGTTATGGCCGACTTCAGCAACTATTCTCTGATTTTTTTCCTCCAAAACCGATGAAAAGAAGTGAATTTTGGTCTATAAATTTGGGTTGGCAGATTTTGCCCCGCCTTATTTGTAGAGCTCGAAAAGAGCTTCGATTTGGTATATTATTGGCCCAACAAGGATTTCTGGATCAAGAGTTATGACCATATTCAGTCACTGGTTGTCGATTTTTTTTCCTCCAAATCTGATGAAAACAAGTGAATTTTGGCCTAAAAAATTAGGTTGGCGAATTTCACCCCGCCGTATTTGAAGAGCTCGAAAAGAGCTTCGATTTGTTATATTATAGTCCCAACAACGATTTCTGGAACAAAAGTTATGGCCGACTTCAGCCACAATTCTCTGATTTTTTTCCTCCAAAACTGTTGAAAACATGTGAATTTTGGTCTAAAAATTTGGGTTGGCAGATTTCGCCTTGCTTTATTTTATGAGCTCGAAAAGAGCTTCGATTTGGTATATTATAGGCCCACCAACGATTTCAGGATCAAGAGTTATGGCCGTATTCAATCACTGATTGTCAATTTTTTTTCCTCCAAATCTGATGAAAACAAGTGAATTTTGGCCTAAAAAATTGGGTTGGCAGATTTCGCCTCACCGTATTTGAAGAGCTCGAAAAGAGGTTCGATTTGGCATATTATTGTGCCAGCAACGATTTCTGGAACAAAAGTTATTGCAGACTTCAGCCACAATTCTCTGTTTTTTTTCCTCCAAAACTGATGAAAAGAAGTGAATTTTGGTCTAAAAATTTGGGTTGGCAGATTTCGCCCCGCCTTTTTTGTAGAGCTCGAAAAGTGCTTCGATTTGTTATATTATAGGCCCAGCAACGATTTCGGGATCAAGAGTTATGGTGTTATTCAGTCCCTGGTTTTTGATTTTTTTTTCGTCCAAATCTGATGAAAACAAGTGAATTTTGGCTTAAAAAATTGGGTTGGCGAATTTCACCCTGCCGTATTTGTAGAGCTCGAAAAGTGCTTCGATTTGGTATATTATAGTCGCAGCAACGATTTCTGGAACAAAAGTTATCGCCGACCTCAGCCACAATTCTCTGATTTTTTTCCTCCAAATCTGATGAAAACAAGTGAATTTTGGTCAAAAAATTTGGGTTGGCAGATTTCGCCCCGCCTTTTTTGTAGCGCTCGAAAAGTGCTTCGATTTGGTATATAATAGGCCGAGCAACGATTTCGGGATCAAGAGTTATGGCCTTATTCTGTCACTGGTTATCGATTTTAGCAACGATTTCTGGAAAAAAAGTTATGGCCGACTTCAGCATCAATTCTCTGATTTTTTTCTTCAAAAACTGATGAAAAGAAGTGAATTTTGGTCTATAAATTTGGGTTGGCAGATTTCGCCCGCCTTATTTGTAGAGCTCGAAAAGAGCTTCGATTTGGTATATTATTAGCCCAACAACGATTTCAGGATCAAGAGTTATGGCCGTATTCAGTCACTGATTGTCGATTTTTTTTTCCTCCAAATCTGATGAAAACAAGTGAATTTTGGCCTAAAAAATTGGGTTGGCAGATTTCGCCCCACCGTATAGTATAGTCCCAAAAACGATTTCTGGAACAAAAGTTATGGCCGACTTCAGCCACAATTCTCTGTTTTTTTTCCTCCAAAACTGATGAAAACATGTGAATTTTGGTCTAAAAATTTGGGTTGGCAGATTTCGCCCCGCCGTACTTGTAGAGCTCGAAAAGAGCTTCGATTTGGCATATTATACGCCCAACAAGGATTTCTGGATCAAGAGTTATGGCCGTATTCAGTCACTGGTTCTCGATTTTTTTTCCTCCAAATCTGATGAAAACAAGTGAATTTTGGCCTAAAAAATTGGGTTAGTAGATTTCGCCTCGCCATATTTGTAGAGCTCAAAAAGTGCTTCGATTTGGTATATTATAGTCCCAGCAATGATTTCTGGAACATAAGTTATGGCCGACTTCAGCCACAATTCTCTGATTTTTTTCCTCCAAAACTGATGAAAACAAGTGAATTTTGGTCTAAAAATTTGGGTTGGCAGATTTCGCCCCATCTTTTTTGTAGAGCTCGAAAAGGGCTTCGATTTGGTATATTGTAGGCTCAACAACGATTTCTAGATCAAGAGTTATGGCCTTATTCGGTCACTGGTTGTCGATTTTTTTTCCTCCAAATCTGATGAAACAAGTGAATTTTGGCCTAAAAAATTGGGTTGGCAGATTTCGCCCAGCCGTTTTTGTAGAGCTCGAAAAGTGCTTCGATTTGGTATATTATAGTCCCAGTAATGATTTCTGGAACAAAAGTTAGAGCCGACTTCAGCCACAATTCTCTGATTTTTTTCCCCCAAAACTGATGAAAACAATTGAATTTTGGTCTAAAAATTCGGGTTGGCAGATTTCGCTCCGCCTTATTTGTAGAGCTTGAAAAGAACTTCGATTTGGTATATTATAGGCACAACAAGGATTTCGGGATCAAGAGTTATGGCCGTATTCATTCACTTGTTGTCGATTTTTTTCTCCTCCAAATCTGATGAAAACCACTAAATTTTGGCCTAAAAACTTGGGTTTGCAGATTTCGCCCCGCCATATTTGTAGAGCTCGAAAAGAGCTTCGATTTGGTATATTATAGGCCCAACATGGATTTCTGGATCAAGAGTTATGGCCGTATTCAGTCACTGGTTGTCAATTTTTTTTCCTCCAAATCTGATGAAAACAAGTGAATTTTGGCCTAAAAAATTGGGTTGCCAGATTTCACCCCGCTGTATTTGTAGAGTTCGAAAAGTGCTTCGATTTGGTATATTATAGTCCCAGCAACGATTTCTGGAACAAAAGTTATGGCCGACTTCAGCAACAATTCTCTGATTTCCTGCCTCGAAAAATGATGAAAATAAGTGAATTTTGGTCTAAAAATTTTGGTTGGCAGATTTCGCCCCGCCTTATTTGTAGAGCTCGAAAAGAGCGTCAATATGGTATATTATAGGCCCAACAACGATTTTTGGATCAAGAGTTATGGCCGTATTCAGTCACAGGTTGTCGATTTTTTTTCCTCCAAATCTGAGGAAAACAAGTGAATTTTGGCCTACAAAATTGGGTTGGCAGATTTTGCCCTACAATATTTGTAGAGCTCGAAAAGAGCTTCGATTTGGTATATTATAGTCCCAGCAACGATTTCTGGAACAAAAGTTATGGCCGACTTCAGCCATAATTCTCTGATTTTTTTCTTCCAAAACTGATGAAAACAAAAGAATTTTTGTCTAAAAATTTGGGTTCGCAGAGTTCGCGCCTCCTTATTTGTAGAGTTCGAAAAGAGCTTCGATTTGGTATATTATAGGCCCAGAAACGATTTCGGGATCAAGAGTTATGGGCTTATTCAGTCACTGGGTTTCGATTCTTTTCATCCAAATCTGATGAAAACAAGTGAAATTTAGCCGAAAAAATTAGGTTGGTGAAATTCGCCACGCCGTAATTGTAGAGCTCGAAAAGAGCTTCGATTTGGTATATTTTAGTCCCAGCAACGATTTCTGGAACAAAAGTTATGGCCGACTTCAGCCACAATTCTCTGATTTTTTTCCTCCAAAACTGATGAAAACATGTGAATTTTTGTCCAATAATTTGGGTTGGCAGATTTCGCCCCGCCTTATTTGTAGAGCTCGAAAAGAGCTTCAATTTGGTATATTATAGGCCCAACAACAATTTCTGGATCAAGAGTTATGACCGTATTCAGTCACTGGTTGTCAATTTTTTTTCCTCCAAATCTGATGAAAACAAGTGAATTTTGGTCTAAAAATTTGGGTTGGCAGATTTCGCCGCGCCTTATTTGTAGAGCTCGAAAAGAGCTTCGATTTGGTATATTATAGGCCCAACATGGATTTCTGGATCAAGAGTTATGGCCGTATTCAGTCACTGGTTGTCAATTTTTTTTCCTCCAAATCTGATGAAAACAAGTGAATTTTGGCCTAAAAAATTGGGTTGCCAGATTTCACCCCGCTGTATTTGTAGAGTTTGAAAAGAGCTTCGATTTGGTATATTATAGTCCCAGCAACGACTTCTGGAACAAAAGTTATGGCCGACTTCAGCCACAATTCTCTGATTTTTTTCCTCCAAATCTGATGAAAACATGTGAATTTTGGTCTAAAAATTTGGGTTGGCAGATTTCGCCCCACCTTCTTTGTAGAGCTCGAAAAGAGCTTCGATTTGGTATATTATAGGCCCAACATGGATTTCTGGATCAAGAGTTATGGCCGTATTGAGTCACTGGTTGTCAAATTTTTTTCCTCCAAATCTGATGAAAACAAGTGAATTTTGGCCTAAAAAATTGGGTTGCCAGATTTCACCCCGCTGTATTTGTAGAGTTCGAAAAGAGATTCGATTTGGTATATTATAGTCCCTGCAACGATTTCTGGAACAAAAGTTATGGCCGACTTCATCCACAATTCTCTGATTTCCTGCCTCCAAAAATGATGAAACTAAGTGAATTTTGGTCTAAAAATTTTGGTTGGCAGATTTCGCCCCACCTTATTTGTAGAGCTCGAAAAGAGCTTCAATATGGTATATTATAGGCCCAACAACGATTTCAGGATCAAGAGTTATGGCCGCATTGAGTCACTGGTTTTCGATTTTTTTCCTCCAAATCTGATGAAAACAAGTGAATTTTGGCCTAAAAAATTTTGTTGGTAGATTTCGCCACGCCGTATTTGTAGAGCTCGAAAAGAGCTTCGATTTGGTATATTATAGTCCCAGCAACGATTTCAGGAACAAAAGTTATGGCTGACTTCAGCCACCATTCTCTGATTTTTTTCCTCCAAAACAGATGAAAACAAGTGAATTTTGGTCAAAAAATTTGGGTTGGCAGATTTAGCCCCGCTTTATTTGTAGAGCTCGAAAAGAACTTCGATTTGGTATATTATACGCCCAACAAGGATTTCTGTATAAAGAGTTATGGCCGTATTCAGTCACTGGTTGTCAATTTTTTTTCCTCCAAATCTGATGAAAACAAGTGAATTTTGGCTTAAAAAATTGGGTTGGCAGATTTCGCCCCGCCGTACTTGTAGAGCTTGAAAAGAGGTTTGATTTCGTATATTTTAGTCCCAGCAACGATTTCTGGAACAAAAGTTATGGCCGAGTTCAGCCACAATTCTCTGATATTTTTCCTCCAAAACTGATGAAAACAAGTAAATTTTTGTCTAAAAATTTGGGTTGGCAGATTTCCCCCCATCTTATTTGTAGAGCTTGAAAAGGGCTTCGATTTGGTATATTATAGGCCCAGCAACGGTTTTGGGATCAAGAGTTAAGGCCTTATTCAGTCACTGGTTGTCGATTTTTTTTCCTCCAAATCTGATGAAAACAAGTGAATTTTGGCCGAAAAAATTGGGTTGGCAAAAAATTGGGTTGGCGAATTTTGCCCCGCCGTATTAGTAGAGCTGGAAAAGATCTTCAATTTGGTATATTATAGTCCCAGCAACGATTTCTGGAACAAAAGTTATGGCCGACTTCAGCCACAATTCTCCGATTTTTTTTCCTCCAAAACTGATGAAAACAAGTGAATTTTGGTCTAAAAATTTGGGTTGGCAGATTTCGCCCCGCTTTATTTGTAAAGCTCGAAAAGAACTTCGATTTGGTATATTATACGCCCAACAAGGATTTCTGTATCAAGAGTTATGGCCGTATTCAGTCACTGGTTGTCAATTTTTTTTCCTCCAAATCTGATGAAAACAAGTGAATTTTGGCCTAAAAAATTGGGTTGGCAGATTTCGCCCCGCCGTACTTGTAGAGCTTGAAAAGAGGTTTGATTTGGTATATTTTAGTCCCAGCAACGATTTCTGGAACAAAAGTTATGGCCGAGTTCAGCCACAATTCTCTGATTTTTTTTCCTCCAAAACTGATGAAAACAAGTAAATTTTGGTCTAAAAATTTGGGTTGACAGAGTTCGCCCCGCCTTATTTGTAGAGCTCGAAAAGAGTTTCAATATTGTATATTATAGGCCCATCAACGATTTTTGGATCAAGAGTTATGGCCGTATACAGTCACTTGTTGTCCATTTTTTTCTCCTCTAAATCTGATGAAAACAAGTAAATTTTGGCCTAAAAAATTGGGTTGGCAGATTTCGCCCTGCCGTATTTGTAGAGCTCGAAAAGAGCTTCGATTTGGTATATTATAGTCCCAGCAACTATTTCTGGAACAAAAGTTATGGCCGAATTCAGCCACAATTCTCTGATTTTTTTTCCTCCAAAACTGATGAAAACAAGTGAATTTTGGTCTAAAAATTTGGGTTGGCAGATTTTGCCCCGTCTTCTTTGTAGAGCTCGAAAAGGACTTCGAATTGGTATATTATAGGCCCAACAACGATTTCTGGATCAAGAGTTAAGGCCGTATTCAGTCACTGGTTGTCGATTTTTTTTCCTCCAAATCTGATGAAAACAAGTGAATTTTTGCCTAAAAAATTGGGTTGGCAGATTTCGCCCCGCCGTACTTGTAGAGCTCGAAAAGAGCTTCGATTTGGTATATTTTAGTCCCAACAACGATTTCTGGAACAAAAGTTATGGCCGAGTTCAGCCACAATTCTCTGATTTTTTTTCCTCCAAAACTGATGAAAACAAGTGAATTTTGGTCTAAAAATTTGGGTTGGCAGATATCCCCCCATGTCATTTGTAGAGCTCGCAAAGGGCTTCGATTTGGTATATTATAGGCCCAGAAACGGTTTCGGGATCAAGAGTTAAGGCCTTATTCAGTCACTGGTTGTCGATTTTTTTTCCTCCAAATCTGACGAAAACAAGTGAATTTTGGCCGAAAAAATTGGGTTGGCGAATTTTGCCCCGCCGTATTTGTAGAGCTGGAAAAGATCTTCAATTTGGTATATTATAGTCCCAGCAACGATTTCTGGAACAAAAGTTATGGCCGCCTTCAGCCACAATTCTCTTATTTTTTTTCCTCCGAAAATGATGAAAATAAGAGAATTTTCGTCTAAAAATTTGGGTTCACAGAGTTCGCCCCGCCTTATTTGTAGAGCTCGAAAAGAGCTTCAATATTGTATATTATATGCCCAACAACGATTTTTGGATCAAGAGTTATGGCCGTATTCAGTCACTTGTTGTCCATTTTTTTCTCCTTCAAATCTGATGAAAACAAGTAAATTTTGGCCTAAAAAATTGGGTTGGCATATTTCGCCCTGCCGTATTTGTAGAGCTCGAAACGAGCTTCGATTTGGTATATTATAGTCCCAGCAACGATTTCTGGAACAAAAGTTATGGCCGAATTCAGCCACAATTCTCTGATTTTTTTTCCTCCAAAACTGATGAAAACAAGTGAATTTTCGTCTAAAAATTTGGGTTGGCAGATTTTGCCCCGTCTTCTTTGTAGAGCTCGAAAAGGGCTTCGAATTTGTATATTATAGGCCCAACAACGATTTCTGGATCAAGAGTTAAGGCCGTATTCAGTCACTGGTTTTCGATTTTTTTTCCTCCAAATCTGATGAAAACAAGTGAATTTTGGCCTAAAAAATTGGGTTGGCAGATTTCGCCCCGCCGTACTTGTAGAGCTCGAAAAGAGCTTCGATTTGGTATATTTTAGTCCCAGCAACGATTTCTGGAACAAAAGTTATGGCCGAGTTCAGCCACAATTCTCTGATTTTTTTCCTCCAAAACTGATGAAAACAAGTGAATTTTGGTCTAAAAATTTGGGTTGGCAGATATCCCCCCGTCTTATTTGTAGAGCTCGCAAAGGGCTTCGATTTGGTATATTATAGGCCCAGAAACGGTTTCGGGATCAAGAGTTAAGGCCTTATTCAGTCACTGGTTGTCGATTTTTTTTCCTCCAAATCTGACGAAAACAAGTGAATTTTGGCCGAAAAAATTGGGTTGGCGAATTTTGCCCCGCCGTATTTGTAGAGCTGGAAAAGATCTTCAATTTGGTATATTATAGTCCCAGCAATGATTTCTGGAACAAAAGTTATGGCCGACTTCAGCCATAATTCTCTGATTTTTTTTCCTCCGAAAATGATGAAAATAAGTGAATTTTGGTCTAAAAATTTGGGTTGACAGAGTTCGCCCCGCCTTATTTGTAGAGCTCGAAAAGAGCTTCAATATTGTATATTATATGCCCAACAACGATTTTTGGATCAAGAGTTATGGCCGTATTCAGTCACTTGTTGTCCATTTTTTTCTCCTCCAAATCTGATGAAAACAAGTAAATTTTGGCCTAAAAAATTGGGTTGGCAGATTTCGCCCTGCCGTATTTGTAGAGCTCGAAAAGAGCTTCGATTTGGTATATGATTAACGCCCAAAAGTGATGTTCACAAGCGGTCAATTGTAGCACAGAAGGGCGGTCGTATCCACAGAGAGATAACAAAATAACAAGAACGATTAACAGAATAAGAGCATTAGAGAAAAGTGAATTAAAGAAAAATGAGAGTTTTTTTTGCAAATATAAAAAAAGGAGAAAATCTGTATGAAGAAAATTCAATAATAAAAACAGTAAGGTGTCGAGAATCCCTAATGTTTCGTTCTCCAATTCCAGTTTTGATTCACAAAATAAAAGAACTGAATAGATTAAATCTTCATGTTGACTCCGGAAATATTATTATTACAAGTTATCTAAAATCGACAATATATCAATCTGACAATATTGCAGTAAAAGACAATTTGTAAAATAATTTGAATAACAAAACATTGCATGACAGAATTACATAAGAAAAGCGTGACTGAACTTATATAAAAATTGGCACACAATATTTTGAGAAGTAATCGAAAAATAGATGAGATTTAATTCATTCAAATGTTGAAATTTACAGAACAAGGAATCAAAAGCCCGAATTGGATCACTCAACAGAAGTTCATCTCTAACCTCACCAAAAGAACTCTAGCCTGTCTTGCAAAACATTCTCACAAGTTCTAGAGAGAAAATATGAGACTGACAGCATGACGACAGAAAACTGAATAAATAAAAGCTTCTGAAACCTTAGGCTAACCCCTCTATTTATAGTGTTCAGAGGTTACCTGTCAAATAAGGAAACAAATAGTAAAAATAGAAAATTACAAAGGAAAGGGAAACAAAATAAAATTACACATAAATTAGGACAAATCATATATTCAATTCGGGAAGAAATCGCTCAGATTTTTGAGGGAGAGTTTCGGATCCAGCTAAGGGGGACACGTGGCGCAACCTGATTGGCAGTGAGGAGAAAAGGGGCCACGTGTCGCGCGCGGAATGGTGAAGCTTGCTGGCGGTTGGAGACAGCTGGGACCCGCGGAAGCCAGGTGGCGCGCGCTGAGGAAGCCGCAGGTCTGGCAGCGCAGGTGAGGGACCCACGCGAGGAACGCGTTGGAACGCGCTGGATGGCGCGCGTGTACAGGACGCGCTCCCTGGATTCTTGCGTGCTGGTGACGCGCGCAGCGTGGAGTGGGGAAGGCTCGAGAGCTGGGGCCCACGCGGGAATTGGCTTGTGACTTTGGCTCATGCGGCTCTCTCTACACGGCTCGACTTGGTGGCTCAAATTTGTTGAAAATATGGCTTCTTCTTGTGTAGCTTTTCATACTGCTTTTTATCTGTAAATAATTAAGCAAAAACTAGACAAATTCCAATTAAAATATTATGAATAAAAATAATGGAATTGTTTAATTAAAGCCTAAATATTTTAATATTATATAAATCAAAAGCAGTATCTAGGGTACATTTTCGTACACTAATCACAACCCCCAACCAGCTTATTGCTAGTCTCTAGCAATCCAAGCGCAAGAGAAATCATGTCATAAAGAAAATCTGAGTCTCAACTTGCTTAGTCACCCGAGTATTTCAAACAAACTGTTAGCAAGAAGTCAAAAGATACTATCAAGATTATTTCAGTCATAACTCCAGAGTCGTGTGTGTGTGCTCCAAACCGTAACCTTCTTACCACTGACCATAACACATGCAGCTTTGAAAAATTCACCAAGTAGAAGCCTCAACTCCATTGATCTCACAGGTGTCAGAAATATTTGAGTGCAAAGGTTTTCTCTCATGGAGTTAGAAATGAAACAATCAGCGCTCAGTGTGAGGAAGGTCAAATTTAGGACAAACAGTCAAACGAACATTGACCAAAAGATAGGTTAATCAATTCTTAGAACATTCCACCATTCTTACCACAAACCAGCTTTTGGGATTTCATTCGGGTCAAACAGAAATTTACAGAAATGAACAAAGAGCCAAAAAGAATGCATAAATTACTTTTTTTTTCTTTTTTTTTTTTGGCAAGAGACAACCTGTAATGATGAAGTGAATGTAGAAAGGTGTTCTTTTGACAAACAGCTATATAGCATCAAATGTGAGAACAGCCAAACTACATAATTTGTGAAATGTTGCTCTTGCTCTTTTTCTTTTTTTCTTTTTTTTTTGTTTTTTTTTTTTGTTTTTTTTGTTTTTAGATGAGAAATGAGGCTCTATTACATAAGATCATTCCTATCTAACCCAAAATCCATCCCTCAAGCATATGCACCAAGCATACCACTAACCATGTAATGATGTTCTAACAGTGATTTTACCAGCTCAAAAGGTCAATGAAGGTTCAAAAGTCATTTTCTCAACTCTCTTAACTCACCAAAAATAAAGCACTTAAACTCGGAAATTTCTCAGCTGACATGCATTAACATCCATCTTACCACAAGGTTTAGCATGTGCAAAAAGAAACTCTGGAAGTCATTTCTTAGTAACCAAGACAGCAAAAATCGACTCAAACCAATAATTTTGAAATCATACTCAGACAACTTTGCAAAAATTTTAACCCAAATATCAACATGACAAAAATCACTTTTATGCATGAATGTGCTCACCACCCCCAACCAGAATCAGACAATGTCCTCAGTGTCAAAAATTATAGAAATATAGAGATAGAAGACACCTGGACGATGAGCTTTCCACTTATGAGCGCAGCATGAGCTTCCTGATATGATTCTCCAAAAACACACATAAAAAAAAATTGTAAAAAGAAATAAAGAAAAACAGAAAATCAAAATATGGTACAGAAGATGTGAGCAAACTACTCAGGACTGGTAAACGGGGTCGTCGAGAATGATCTATTCAACCTGGTTCACCTGCTCAAAGTAATTCTTCTTTAGGATTTGCTTGTCATGAACCGCTTTCATTTTTACCTTGATCCCGGAATTGTGCTCTTTCAGCTTGTCGATCAATCGTTGTTCTTGCAATGGATCGAGTTTAGATGAGTTGATGATTGGGAATGTGTGTTCATCTCCCAAGAATGCACATTTTAAGCCCTCAGGTGGTTGGCCTAGCTTGTCTTTTGGAGTCTCCTCGGTGGATGATTTCAGTTTTTCTCCTTCTGTTGGGAGCTCCTGAAGACATGGTGACCCAAACTTACTTCCTCTGTCCTGTGATTCTTTGAAAATGGCAGAACTGTTAGCCACCTCACAAGGATCGGAACTCTCAGATTCAAAATTTTGGAGGAGGTTTTCCAGATCTTCAGAGTTACTTTGCGGCAGAACCTCCTCCTCGACAAGTTTGTCGATCATAAATGTTTGGTGACACTCGTCGTCATCACGTGGTTGCTTTTGAATATGAAAAATATTCACCTCAAGAGTCATATTCCCGAAAGATATCTTCATGAGACCATTCCTACAATTGATAAGTGCGTTTGCTGTGGCAAGGAAAGGTCTTCCTAGAATGATGGGTATTGATGACTCCATATCCACCACGGTTTGTGTATCCAAGACAAGAAAGTCCACGGGGTAATAAAATTTGTCGATTTGTAACAGAACGTCTTCTACTATTCCCCGTGGTCTCTTAATGGTTCTATCGGCCAGTTGCAGAACCACAGATGTGAGCTTAATCTCTCCAAGACCCAATTGCGAGTAGACTGAATAAGGCATGAGGTTCACGCTCGATCCTAGGTCTAGTAGCGCTTGGCCGAATTCGTGTGTCCCGATCTGGCAAGAAATGGTGGGACAACCAGGATCTTTATATTTCAGCGGTGTCTTCTGCTCAATCACCGCACTCACTTGTTCCGTCAAGAATGCAGTCTTCTTGACGTTGTGCTTTCTTTTTATGGTGCACAGATCCTTTATAACCTTAGCATAGGCCGGCACTTGCTTGATCACATGTAGTAAGGGAAGATTGATCTTCAATTGTGTCAAGTGCTCCAGGATCTCACTTTGATTTTCCGGCACTTTCCCAACAGGTCGGAGAGCCTGGGGGAAGGGCACTTTTACCGGAATTTTAGTTGGCACTTCTTTCTCCTGAGCCGATTCTTCATTACTTGAAGTGGTTGTACTTGTCGATGGCGTGTCTAAATTCTTAGCACTTCGAGTAGAGATGGCGTTAACTTCCTTGATATTTTGACCTTCAGAGTTGGAAGTTTGAGCCATGTTTTGTCCTCTCACATTGGACTGGGCTTGTGATGGAAATCTACCGCGCTCTTGAACGGTTAAAGCTTCTGTCAGCTTTGTGATCTGACTTTTTATTTCCTTGTTCTCTTCCACCAGTTGCGTGAGCATTGAATCAACCCTTTGATTCGTCTTATTTTGCGCATCCATAAAAGCTTTTAAGGTATCCTCTAGAGAATTCCTTTTCGGCTGCATGTTATACTGAGGCGCAAAATATGTCCTTGGGGGTTGTTGCTCTGATCTCCATTGCCCTCCAGATGATTGTGCATGTTGATTCGAATCTCGCCAACTGAAGTTCGGGTGGTTTTTCCAACTAGGATTGTAAGATTCTGAGAAAGGTCCATAAGGCTTCTTGTATGTGTCCAATGCATTACACTGCTCCTCATATACCCCTCTCATTTCACTTAAAGTGTGGCAATCCTGAGTTAGATGGCCCATTCCACCACAAACTAAACAGGGCTCATGTGCCTCTGTCCTTGCCACCATGTAGGGTCCTTTACTATCTTTACTTTTGAGGGCCTCAATTTGCTTCGTCAAAGCTTCAACTTGGGCCTTGAGACTGTCCTCTTCCCTTAATTGATAAACTCCAACTGGTCGGGACCTACTAGTGCTCTCAGTAGCACTCGGCCCAGTCCAAGTATGAGCTTTCTCAGCTAGCTCGTTCAGGTACTCGATAGCTTCGTCAGGATCCTTCTGGAGAAAATCTCCATTGCACATCATCTCAACAAATTGGCGCTCTCGGATTGTGAGTCCATCGTAGGAATAGCTTACGAGGCGCCAACTTTCATATCCATGGTGGGGACACAAATTTAACAGATCTTTAAAACGCTCCCAAGCTTGATAGAGAGGTTCATTTTCCTTCTGAGCGAAATTCGAGATCTGTCGTTTCAAATTATTAGTCTTATGGTGTGGGAAATACTTGTTGAAGAATGTCGTCGTCATTTCTTCCCACGTACCAATAGACTTGGGCCTAAGAGAATACAGCCAGCTTTTGGCCTTGTCCTTCAGAGAGAAAGGGAAAAACTTCAATCTGACGATGTTTGCGGCCTCAGCACAGCTGTGAAAGGTGGCCACCACCTCTTCAAACTCCCGGATGTGTACATAGGGGTTCTCGTTCTCTATTCCGTGAAAGGTTGGGAGAAGTGCAATCATGCCCGGCTTGAAATCCGTAGGCGGTGCATTTGGCGGGAACATGATGCACGATGGGGTGGCCGTGCGCGTTGGGTGCAGGTAATCTTGCAACGTCCTAGGCTGAACTTCCTCGTGTTGTCCCATTACGAATAGATTTTGAAATGCGAATTCCAACGACGAGTGTGAAGATGGAGACGTAGAAGACGAGTTGGACATAATTTCACTAGGGGTTTCTAAATTTGGACGTTGAGCAAATCTCCCTAGTTCGTCTCTATACCGATGCATTCACCCTAAGCGGCTCTTTTTTTTAATTTTTTTTTTGTTTTTTTTTTTTACTTTTAATCAAAAAGAAAATAATTATATAGTAACGTAAATTGTAATCACCGAGAGTGCTCCCAGGAAAGACTATAGCTCTTGGCTCAATGAATAGTCTCCTAGACAGAGCAACGTTCCCAGGAAAGATTGGTGGGGTGAGGCCCGCTTAAGTACCAACTTTCCTAGACAGAACTCCCTCAGATTTTACTTTCCACGTAACCACACAATTATTCTCAAGATCAATTATTAAATTTTATTGAGTAAATTATGAAATGTAGTCTAATTAATGGAAACTATTCCTAAAGTCAAAAGCCTAAATCTACCAAATTATGAAAATCCTAGATTAGGAATCTAAATTAGTCAATTAATACCATCTTAAGTAATGAAACTATAAAGGGAAAAATTAAATTAGGCAATAATTAAAATATACAAATGAGGAAATTAAAATAAAATCCTAATTTACTAAAAATAAAACATTACAAAATCAAATCACAGTTAATTCCAAAACTAAAAAAGAGAAAATAAAATTAGCAATGTGTTTTTTTTTTTCTTCAGCAACCTAAACTACGGAAATAAAAAAATATATATAAAAGGACCCCCTTTTTTTTTTTTGGTTTTAAGAAACTAAAGACGCTAAACAACAAACTAAATATATATATACATATAAAATATAATATAATAATAATGAATATCAAATCAAATCAGCAACACTTCGGCAACACTTCCGTGAATAGACACGGAAACCAAAGATTTTTTTTTTTGAGTTAAGAAACAGATTACGCAGACAAAAAAATAATAATAATAAAATAAAATAAAATAAAATAAAAAAAATTGTACTTACCTCTTTAGCTCAAAATCTACTGATCAATCTTGTTAGAAGCATCTCCCCGGCAACGGCGCCAAAATTTGATTAACGCCCAAAAGTGATGTTCACAAGCGGTCAATTGTAGCACAGAAGGGCGGTCGTATCCACAGAGAGATAACAAAATAACAAGAACGATTAACAAAATAAGAGCAATAGAGAAAAGTGAATTAAAGAAAAAGAATAGTTTTTGAGATTTTTGTTGCAAATATAATAAAAAGGAGAAAATCTGTATGAAGAAAATTCAATAATAAAAACAGTAAGGTGTCGAGAATCCCTAATGTTTCGTTCTCCAATTCCAGTTTTGATTCACAAAATAAAAGAACTGAATAGATTAAATCTCCATGTTGACTCCGGAAATATTATTATTACAAGTTATCTAAAATCGACAATATATCAATCTGACAATATTGCAGTAAAAGACAATTTGTAAAATAATTTGAATAACAAAACATTGCATGACAGAATTACATAAGAAAAGCGTGACTGAACTTATATAAAAATTGGCACACAATATTTTGAGAAGTAATCGAAAAATAGATGAGATTTAATTCATTCAAATGTTGAAATTTACAGAACAAGGAATCAAAAGCCCGAATTGGATCACTCAACAGAAGTTCATCTCTAACCTCACCAAAAGAACTCTAGCCTGTCTTGCAAAACATTCTCACAAGTTCTAGAGAGAAAATATGAGACTGACAGCAAGACGATAGAAAACTGAATAAATAAAAGCTTCTGAAACCTTAGGCTAACCCCTCTATTTATAGTGTTCAGAGGTTACCTGTCAAATAAGGAAACAAATAGTAAAAATAGAAAATTACAAAGGAAAGGGAAACAAAATAAAATTACACATAAATTAGGACAAATCATATATTCAATTCGGGAAGAAATCGCTCAGATTTTTGAGGGAGAGTTTCGGATCCAGCTAAGGGGGACACGTGGCGCAACCTGATTGGCAGTGAGGAGAAAAGGGGCCACGTGTCGCGCGCGGAATGGTGAAGCTTGCTGGCGGTTGGAGACAGTTGGGACCCGCGGAAGCCAGGTGGCGCGCGCTGAGGAAGCCGCAGGTCTGGCAGCGCAGGTGAGGGACCCACGCGAGGAACGCGTTGGAACGCGCTGGATGGCGCGCGTGTACGGGACGCGCTCCCTGGATTCTTGCGTGCCGGTGACGCGCGCAGCGTGGAGTGGGGAAGGCTCGAGAGCTGGGGCCCACGCGGGAATTGGCTTGTGACTTTGGCTCATGCGGCTCTCTCTACACGACTCGACTTGCTGGCTCAAATTTGTTGAAAATATGGCTTCTTCTTGTGTAGCTTTTCATATTGCTTTTTATCTGTAAATAATTAAGCAAAAACTAGACAAATTCCAATTAAAATATTATGAATAAAAATAATGGAATTGTTTAATTAAAGCCTAAATATTTTAATATTATATAAATCAAAAGCAGTATCTAGGGTACATTTTCGTGCACTAATCAGTGTATTATAGTCCCAGCAACGATTTCTGGAACAAAAGTTATGGCCGAATTCAGCCACAATTCTCTGATTTTTTTTCCTCCAAAACTGATGAAAACAAGTTAATTTTCGTCTAAAAATTTGGGTTGGCAGATTTTGCCCCGTCTTCTTTGTAGAGCTCGAAAAGGGCTTCGAATTGGTATATTATAGGCCCAACAACGATTTCTGGATCAAGAGTTAAGGCCGTATTCAGTCACTGGTTGTCGATTTTTTTTCCTCCAAATCTGATGAAAACAAGTGAATTTTGGCCTAAAAAATTGGGTTGGCAGATTTCGCCCCGCCGTACTTGTAGAGCTCGAAAAGAGCTTCGATTTGGTATATTTTAGTCCCAGCAACGATTTCTGGAACAAAAGTTATGGCCGAGTTCAGCCACAATTCTCTGATTTTTTTCCTCCAAAACTGATGAAAACAAGTGAATTTTGGTTGGCAGATATCCCCCATCATATTTGTAGAGCTCGCAAAGGGCTTCGATTTGGTATATTATAGGCCCAGAAACGGTTTCGGGATCAAGAGTTAAGGCCTTATTCAGTCACTGGTTCTCGATTTTTTTTCCTCCATATCTGACGAAAACAAGTGAATTTTGGCCGAAAAAATTGGGTTGGCGAATTTTGCCCCGCCGTATTTGTAGAGCTGGAAAAGATCTTCAATTTGGTATATTATAGTCCCAGCAACGATTTCTGGAACAAAAGTTATGGCCGACTTCAGCCACAATTCTCTGATTTTTTTTCCTTCGAAAATGATGAAAATAAGTGAATTTTTGTGTAAAAATTTGGGTTGACAGAGTTCCCCCCGCCTTATTTGTACAGCTCGAAAAGAGCTTCAATATTGAATATTATATGCCCAACAACGATTTTTTGATCAAGAGTTATGGCCGTATTCAGTCACTTGTTGTCCATTTTTTTCTCCTCCAAATCTGATGAAAACAAGTAAATTTTGGGTTAAAAAATTGGATTGGCAGATTTCGCCCTGCCTTATTTGTAGAGCTCGAAAAGAGCTTCGATTTGGTATATTATAGTCCCAGCAACGATTTCTGGAACAAAAGTTATGACCGAATTCAGCCACAATTCTCTGATTTTTTTTCCTCCAAAACTGATGAAAACAAGTGAATTTTGGTCTAAAAATTTGGGTTGGCAGATTTTGCCCCATCCACTTTGTAGAGCTCGAAATGGGCTTCGAATTGGTATATTATAGGCCCCGCAACGATTTCTGGATCAAGAGTTAAGGCCGTATTCAGTCACTGGTTGTCGATTTTTTTTCCTCCAAATCTGACGAAAACAAGTGAATTTTGGCCGAAAAAATTGGGTCTGCGAATTTTGCCCCGCCGTATTCGTAGAGCTGGAAAAGATCTTCAATTTGGTATATTATAGTCCCAGCAACGATTTCTGGAACAAAAGTTATGGCCGACTTCAGCCACAATTCTCTGATTTTTTTTCCTCCGAAAATGATGAAAATAAGAGAATTTTGGTCTAAAAATTTGGGTTGACAGAGTTCGCCCCGCCTTATTTGTAGAGCTCGAAAAGAGCTTCAATATTGTATATTATATGCCCAACAACGATTTTTGGATCAAGAGTTATGGCCGTATTCAGTCACTTGTTGTCCATTTTTTTCTCCTTCAAATCTGATGAAAACAAGTAAATTTTGGCCTAAAAAATTGCGTTGGCAGATTTCGCCCTCCCTTATTTGTAGAGCTCGAAAAGAGCTTCGATTTGGTATATTATAGTCCCAGCAACGATTTCTGGAACAAAAGTTATGGCCGAATTCAGCCACAATTCTCTGATTTTTTTCCTCCAAAACTGATGAAAACAAGTTAATTTTCGTCTAAAAATTTGGGTTGGCAGATTTTGCCCCGTCTTCTTTGTAGAGCTCGAAAAGGGCTTCGAATTGGTATATTATAGGCCCAACAACGATTTCTGGATCAAGAGTTAAGGCCGTATTCAGTCACTGGTTGTCGATTTTTTTTCCTCCAAATCTGATGAAAACAAGTGAATTTTGGCCTAAAAAATTGGGTTGGCAGATTTCGCCCCGCCTTACTTGTAGAGCTCGGAAAGAGCTTCGATTTGGTATATTTTAGTCCCAGCAACGATTTCTGGAACAAAAGTTATGGCCGAGTTCAGCCAAAATTCTCAGATTTTTTTCCTCCAAAACTGGTGAAAACAAGTGAATTTTGGTCTAAAAATTTTGGTTGGCAGATATCCCCCCATCTTATTTGTAGAGCTCGCAAAGGGCTTCGATTTGGTATATTATAGGCCCAGAAACGGTTTCGGGATCAAGAGTTAAGGCCTTATTCAGTCACTGGTTGTCGATTTTTTTTCCTCCAAATCTGACGAAAACAAGTGAATTTTGGCCGAAAAAATTGGGTTGGCGAATTTTGCCCCGCCGTATTTGTAGAGCTGGAAAAGATCTTCAATTTGGTATATTATAGTCCCAGCAACGATTTCTGGAATAAAAGTTATGGCCGACTTCAGCCACAATTCTCTGATTTTTTTTCCTCCGAAAATGATGAAAATAAGTGAATTTTGGTCTAAAAATTTGGGTTGACAGAGTTCACCCCGCCTTATTTGTAGAGCTCGAAAAGAGCTTCAATATTGTATATTATATGCCCAACAACGATTTTTGGATCAAGAGTTATGGCCGTATTCAGTCACTTGTTGTCCAGTTTTTTCTCCTCCAAATCTGATGAAAACAAGTAAATTTTGGCTTAAAAAATTGGGTTGGCAGATTTCGCCCTCCCTTATTTGTAGAGCTCGAAAAGAGCTTCGATTTGGTATATTATAGTCCCAGCAACGATTTCTAGACCAAAAGTTATGGCCGAATTCAGCCACAATTCTCTGATTTTTTTTCCTCCAAAACTGATGAAAACAAGTGAATTTTGGTCTAAAAATTTGGGTTGGCAGATTTTGTCCCATCCACTTTGTAGAGCTCGAAAAGGGCTTCCAATTGGTATATTATAGGCCCAACAACGATTTCTGGATCAAGAGTTAAGGCCGTATTCAGTCACCGGTTGTCGATTTTTTTTCCTCCAAATCTGATGAAAACAAGTGAATTTTGGCCTAAAAAATTGGGTTGGCAGATTTCACCCTGCCGTATTTGTAGAGCTCGAAAAGAGCTTCGATTTGGTATATTATAGTCCCAGCAACGATTTCGGGAACAAAAGTTATGGCCGACTTCAGCCACAATTCTCTGATTTTTTTCCTCCAAAACTGATGAAAACAAGTGAATTTTGGTCTAAAAATTTGGGTTGGCAGATTTCGCCCCATCTTATTTGTAGAGCTCGAAAAGAACTTGGATTTGGTATATTATACGGCCAACAAGGATTTCTGGATCAAGAGATATGGCCGTATCTAGTCACTGGTTGTCAAATTTTTTTCCTCCAAATCTGATGAAAACGAGTGAATTTTGGCCTAAAAAATTTGGTTGGTAGATTTCGCCCCGCCGTACTTTTAGAGCTCGAAAAGAGCTTCGATTTGGTATATTTTCGCCCCAGCAACGATTTTTGGAACAAAAGTTATGGCCGACTTCAGCCACAATTCTCTGATTTTTTTCCTCCAAAACTGATGAAAACTTGTGAATTTTGGTCTAAAAATTTGGGTTGCAGATTTCACCCCGCCTTATTTGTAGAGCTCGAAAAGGACTTCGATTTGGTATATTATAGGCACAGCAACGATTTCGGGATAGAGAGTTATGGCCTTATTCGGTCATTGGTTGTCGATTTTTCTCCTCCAAATCTGATGAAAAAAAGTGAATTTTCGACGAAAAAATTGAGTTGGCGAATTTTGCCCCGCCGTATTTGCAGAGATGGAAAAGATCTTAAATTTGGTATATTATAGTCCCAGCAACGATTTCTGGAACAAAAGTTATGGCCTACCTCAGTCACAATTCTCTGATTTTTTTCCTCCAAAACTAATGAAAACATGTGAATTTTGGTCTAAAAATTTGGGTTGGCAGATTTCCCCCCACCTTATTTGTAGAGCTCGAAAAGAGCTTCGAGTTGGTATATTTTAGGCCCAGCAACGATTTCGGGATCAAGAGTTATGGCCATCTTCGGTTGTCGATTTTTTTTCCTCCAAATCTGATGAAAACAAGTGAATTTTGGCCGAAAAAATTGGGTTGGCAAATTTCGCCCTGCCGTATTTGTAGAGCTCGAAAAGAGCTTCGATTTGGTATATTATAGTCCCAGCAACGATTTCTGGAACAAAAGTTATGGCCGAATTCAGCCACAATTCTCTGGTATTTTTCCTCCAAAACTGATGAAAACAACTGAATTTGTGTCTAAAAATTTGGGTTGCAGATTTCGGCCGGCCTTATTTTTAGAGCTCAAAAAGACCTTCAATTTGGTATATTATAGGCCCAACAACGATTTGTGGATCAAGAGTTATGGCCGTATTCAGTCACTGGTTATCGATTTTTTTTCCTCCAAATCTAATGAAAACAAGTGTATTTTGGTATAAAAATTTGGGTTGGCAGATTTCCCCCCGCCTTATTTGCAGAGCTCGAAAAGAGCTTCGAGTTGGTATATTTTAGGCCCAGCAACGATTTCGGGATCAAGAGTTATGGCCTTATTCAGTCACTGGTTGTCGATTTTTTTTCGTCCAAATCTGATGAAAACAAGTGAATTTTGGCCGAAAAAATTGGGTTGGAAAATTTCGCCCCCACCGTAATTGTAGAGCTGGAAAAGGGCTTCGATTTGGTATATTATAGTCCCAGCAACGATTTCTGGAACAAAAGTTATGGCCGACTTCAGCCACAATTCTCAGATATTTTTCCTCCAAAACTGATGAAAACAAGTGAATTTGTGTCTAAAAATTTGAGTTGACAGAGTTCGCCCCGCCTTATTTGTAGAGCTCGAAAAGAGCTTCAATATGGTATATTATAGGCCCAACAACGATTTTTGGATCAAGAGTTATGACCGTATTCAGTCACTTGTTGTCCATTTTTTTCTCCTCCAAATCTGATGAAAACAAGTAAATTTTGGCCTAAAAAATTGGGTTGGCAGATTTCGCCCTACCGTATTTGTAGAGCTCGAAAAGAGCTTCGATTTGGTATATTATAGTCCCAGCAACGATTTCTGGAACAAAAGTTCTGGCCGAATTCAGCCACAATTCTCTGATTTTTTTTTCCTCCAAAACTGATGAAAACAAGTGAATTTTGGTCTAAAAATTTGGGTTGGAAGATTTTGCCCCGTCTTCTTTGTAGAGCTCGAAAAGAGCTTCGATCTGGTATATTATAGGCCCAACATGGATTTCTGGATCAAGAGTTATGGCCGTATTCAGTCACTGGTTGTCAATTTTTTTTCCTCCAAATCTGATGAAAACAAGTGAATTATGGCCTAAAAAATTGGGTTGTTAAATTTCGTCTCGCCGTATATGTAGAGCTCGAAAAGAGCTTCGATTTGGTATATTATAGTCCCAACAACGATATCTGGAACAAAAGTTATGGCCGACTTCAGCCACAATTCTCTGATTTTTTTCCTCCAAAACTGATGAAAACAAGTGAATTTTGGTCTAAAAATTTGGGTTGGCAGATTTCGCCCCGCCTTATTTGTAGAGCTCGAAAAGAGCTTCGATTTGGTATATTATAGGCCCAGCAACGATTACGGGATCAATAGTTATGGCCTTATTCAGTCACTGGTTGTCGATTTTTTTTCCTCCAAATCTGATGAAAACAAGTGAAATTTGGCCGAAAAAATTGGGTTGGTGAAATTCGCCCCGCCGTATTTGTAGAGCTCGAAAAGGGCTTCGATTAGGTATATTATAGTCCCAGCAACGATTTCTGGAAGAAAAGTTATGGCCGACTTCAGCCACAATTCTCTGATTTTTTTCCTCCAAAACTGATGAAAACAAGTGAATTTTGGTCTAAAAATTTGGGTTGGCAGATTTCGCCCCGCCTTATTTGTAGAGCTCGAAAAGAGCTTCGATTTGGTATATTATAGGCCCAACAACGATTTCTGGATCAAGAGTTATGGTCGTATTCAGTCACTGGTTGTCGATTTTTTTTCCTCAAAATCTGATGAAAACAAGTGAATTTTGGCCTAAAAAATTGCGTGGGCAAAAATAACCCAGGCGTATTTGTAGAGCTGGAAAAGAGCTTCGATTTTATATATTATAGCCCCAGTAACGATTTCTGGCACAAAAGTTATGGCCGACTTCAGCCACAATTCTCTGATTTTTATCCTCCAAAACTGATGAAAACAAGAGAATTTTGGTCTAAAAATTTGGGTTCGCAGATATCAGCCCGCCTTATTTTTAGAGCTCGAAAAGACCTTCAATTTAGTATATTATAGGCCCAACAACGATTTCTGGATCAAGAGTTATGGCCGTATTTAGTCACTGGTTGTCGATTTTTTTTCCTCCAAATCTGAAGAAAACAAGTGAAATTTGGCTGAAAAAATTGGGTTGGTTAAATTCGCCCTGTCGTATTTGTAGGGCTCGAAAAGGGCTTCAATTAGGTATATTATAGTCCCAGCAACAATTTCTGGAAGAAAAGTTAGGCCTGACTTCAGCCACAATTCTCTGATTTTTTTCCTCCAAAACTGATGAAAACAAGTGAATTTTGGTCTCAAAATTTGGGTTGGCAGATTTCGACCCGCCTTATTTGTAGACCTCGAAAAGAGCTTCGATTTGGTATATTATAGGCCCAACAACGATATCAGGATCAAGAGTTATGGCCGTATTCAGTCACTGGATGTCAATTTTTTTTCCTCCAAATATGATGAAAACAAGTGAATTTTGGCATAAAAAATTGGGTTGTTAAATTTCGTCTCGCCGTATATGTAGAGCTCGAAAAGAGCTTCGATTTGGTATATTATAGTCCCAACAACCATTTCTGGAACAAAAGTTATGGCTTACTTCAACCACAGTATTCTGATTTTTTTCCTCCAAAACTGATGAAAACAAGTAAATTTTGGTCTAAAAATTTGGGTTGGCTTATTTCGCCCCGCCTTATTTGTAGAGCTCGAATAGAGCTTCGATTTGGTATATTATAGGCCCAGCAACGATTTCGGGATCAAGAGTTACGACCTTATTCAGTTACTGGTTGTCGATTTTTTGCCTCCAAATCAGATGAAAACAAGTGAAATTTGGCCGAAAAAATTGGGTTGGTGAAATTTGCCCCGCCGTATTTGTAGAGCTCGAAAAGGGCTTCGATTAGGTATATTATAGTCCCAGCAACGATTTCTGGAAGAAAAGTTATGGCCGACTTCAGCCACAATTCTCTGATTTTTTTCCTCCAAAACTGATGAAAACAAGTGAATTTTGGTCTAAAAATTTGGGTTGGCAGATTTCTCCCCGCCTTATTTGTAGAGCTCGAAAAGAGCTTCGATTTGGTATATTATAGGCCCAACAACGATTTCTGGATCAAGAGTTATGGTCGTATTCAGTCACTGGTTGTCGATTTTTTTTCCTCAAAATCTGATGAAAACAAGTGAATTTTGGCCTAAAAAATTGCGTGGGCAAAAATAACCCAGGCGTATTTGTAGAGCTGGAAAAGAGCTTCGATTTTATATATTATAGCCCCAGTAACGATTTCTGGCACAAAAGTTATGGCCGACTTCAGCCACAATTCTCTGATTTTTATCCTCCAAAACTGATGAAAACAAGAGAATTTTGGTCTAAAAATTTGGGTTCGCAGATATCAGCCCGCCTTATTTTTAGAGCTCGAAAAGACCTTCAATTTAGTATATTATAGGCCCAACAACGATTTCTGGATCAAGAGTTATGGCCGTATTTAGTCACTGGTTGTCGATTTTTTTTCCTCCAAATCTGAAGAAAACAAGTGAAATTTGGCTGAAAAAATTGGGTTGGTTAAATTCGCCCTGTCGTATTTGTAGGGCTCGAAAAGGGCTTCAATTAGGTATATTATAGTCCCAGCAACAATTTCTGGAAGAAAAGTTAGGCCTGACTTCAGCCACAATTCTCTGATTTTTTTCCTCCAAAACTGATGAAAACAAGTGAATTTTGGTCTCAAAATTTGGGTTGGCAGATTTCGACCCGCCTTATTTGTAGACCTCGAAAAGAGCTTCGATTTGGTATATTATAGGCCCAACAACGATATCAGGATCAAGAGTTATGGCCGTATTCAGTCACTGGATGTCAATTTTTTTTCCTCCAAATATGATGAAAACAAGTGAATTTTGGCATAAAAAATTGGGTTGTTAAATTTCGTCTCGCCGTATATGTAGAGCTCGAAAAGAGCTTCGATTTGGTATATTATAGTCCCAACAACCATTTCTGGAACAAAAGTTATGGCTTACTTCAACCACAGTATTCTGATTTTTTTCCTCCAAAACTGATGAAAACAAGTAAATTTTGGTCTAAAAATTTGGGTTGGCTTATTTCGCCCCGCCTTATTTGTAGAGCTCGAATAGAGCTTCGATTTGGTATATTATAGGCCCAGCAACGATTTCGGGATCAAGAGTTACGACCTTATTCAGTTACTGGTTGTCGATTTTTTGCCTCCAAATCAGATGAAAACAAGTGAAATTTGGCCGAAAAAATTGGGTTGGTGAAATTTGCCCCGCCGTATTTGTAGAGCTCGAAAAGGGCTTCGATTAGGTATATTATAGTCCCAGCAACGATTTCTGGAAGAAAAGTTATGGTCGACTTCAGCCACAATTCTCAGATTTTTTTCGTCCAAAACTAATGAAGACAAGTGAATTTTGGTCTAAAAATTTGGGTTGGCAGATTTCGTCCCGCCTTATTTGTAGAGCTCGAAAAGAGCTTCGATTTGGTATATTATAGGCCCAACAACGATTTCGGGATCAAGAGTTATGGCCGTATTCAGTCACTGGTTGTCGATTTTTTTTTCCTCAAAATCTGATGAAAACAAGTGAATTTTGGCCTAAAAAATGGCGTTGGCAAAAATCGCCCCGCCGTATTTGTAGTGCTCGAAAAGAGCTTCGATTTTGTATATTATAGTCCCAGCAACGATTTCTGGAACAAAAGTTATGGCCGACTTCAGCCACAATGCTCTGATTTTTATCCTCCAAAACTGATGAAAACAAGTGAATTTTGGTCTAAAAATTTGGGTTGGCAGATTTCGCCCCGCCTTATTTTTAGAGCTCGAAAAGACCTTCAATTTAGTATATTATAGGCCCAACAACGATTTCTGGATCAAGAGTTATGGCCGTATTCAGTCACTGGTTGTCGATTTTTTTTCCTCCAAATCTGATGAGAACAAGTGAAATTTGGCTGAAAAAATTGGGTTGGTGAAATTCGCCCCGCCGTATTTGTAGAGCTCGAAAAGGGCTTCGATTAGGTATATTATAGTCCCAGCAACGATTTCTGGAAGAAAAGTTATGGCCGACTTCAGCCACAATTCTCGGATTTTTTTCGTCCAAAACTGATGAAAACAAGTGAATTTTTGTCTAAAAATTTGGGTTGGCTGATTTCGGCCCGCCTTATTTGTAGAGCTCGAAAAGGGTTTCGATTAGTTATATTATAGTCCCAGCAACAGATTCTGGAAGAAAAGTTATGGCCGAATCCAACTACAATTCTCTGATTTTTTTCCTCCAAAACTGATGAAAACAAGTGAATTTTGGTCTAAAAATTTGGGTTGGCAGATTTCGTCCCGCCTTATTTGTAGAGCTCGAAAAGAGCTTCGATTTGGTATATTATAGGCCCAACAACAATTTCTGGATCAAGAGTTATGGCCGTATTCAGTCACTGGTTGTCGATTTTTTTTCCACAAAATCTGATGAAAACAAGTGAATTTTGGCCTAAAAAATTCGTTGGCAAAAATCGCCCCGCCGTATTTGTAGAGCTCGAAAAGAGCTTCGATTTGCTATATTATAGTCCCAGCAACAATATCTGGAACAAAAGTTATGGCCGACTTCAGCCACAATTCTCTGATTTTTATCCTCCAAAACTAATGAAAACAAGTGAATTTTCGTCTAAAAATTTGGGTTGGCAGATTTCGGCCCGCCTTATTTTTGGAGCTCGAAAAGACCTTCAATTTAGTAAATTATCGGCCCAACAACGATTTCTGGATCAAGAGTTATGGCCGTATTCAGTCACTGGTTCTCGATTTTTTTTCCTCCAAATCTGATGAAAACAAGTGAAATTTGGCTGAAAAAATTGGGTTGGTAAATTTCGTCTCGCTGCATTTGTAGAGCTCGAAAAGGGCTTCGATTTGGTATATTATAGTCCCAACAACGATTTCTGGAACAAAAGTTATGGCCTACTTCAGCCATAATATTCTGATTTTTTTCCTCCAAAACTGATGAAAACAAGTGAATTTTGGTCTAAAAATTTGGGTTGGCAGATTTCGCCCCGCCTTATTTTTAGAGCTCGAAAAGACCTTCAATTTAGTATATTATAGGCCCAACAACGATTTCTGGATCAAGAGTTATGGCGGTATTCAGTCACTGGTTGTCGATTTTTTTTCCTCCAAATCTGATGAGAACAAGTGAAATTTGGCTGAAAAAATTGGGTTGGTGAAATTCGCCCCGCCGTATTTGTAGAGCTCGAAAAGGGCTTCGATTAGGTATATTATAGTCCCAGCAACGATTTCTGGAAGAAAAGTTATGGCCGACTTCAGCCACAATTCTCGGATTTTTTTCGTCCAAAACTGATGAAAACAAGTGAATTTTTATCTAAAAATTTGGGTTGGCTGATTTCGGCCCGCCTTATTTGTAGAGCTCGAAAAGGGCTTCGATTAGTTATATTATAGTCCCAGCAACAATTTCTGGAAGAAAAGTTATGGCCGAATCCAACTACAATTCTCTGATTTTTTTCCTCCAAAACTGATGAAAACAAGTGAATTTTGGTCTAAAAATTTGGGTTGGCAGATTTCGTCCCGCCTTATTTGTAGAGCTCGAAAAGAGCTTCGATTTGGTATATTATAGGCCCAACAACAATTTCTGGATCAAGAGTTATGGCCGTATTCAGTCACTGGTTGTCGATTTTTTTTCCACAAAATCTGATGAAAACAAGTGAATTTTGGCCTAAAAAATTCATTGGCAAAAATCGCCCCGCCGTATTTGTAGAGCTCGAAAAGAGCTTCGATTTGCTATATTATAGTCCCAGCAACAATATCTGGAACAAAAGTTATGGCCGACTTCAGCCACAATTCTCTGATTTTTATCCTCCAAAACTGATGAAAACAAGTGAATTTTCGTCTAAAAATTTGGGTTGGCAGATTTCGGCCCGCCTTATTTTTGGAGCTCGAAAAGACCTTCAATTTAGTAAATTATCAGCCCAACAACGATTTCTGGATCAAGAGTTATGGCCGTATTCAGTCACTGGTTCTCGATTTTTTTTCCTCCAAATCTGATGAAAACAAGTGAAATTTGGCTGAAAAAATTGGGTTGGTAAATTTCGTCTCGCTGCATTTGTAGAGCTCGAAAAGGGCTTCGATTTGGTATATTATAGTCCCAACAACGATTTCTGGAACAAAAGTTATGGCCTACTTCAGCCATAATATTCTGATTTTTTTCCTCCAAAACTGATGAAAACAAGTGAATTTTGGTCTAAAAATTTGGGTTGGCAGATTTCGCCCCGCCTTATTTTTAGAGCTCAAAAAGACCTTCAATTTAGTATATTATAGGCCCAACAACGATTTCTGGATCAAGAGTTATGGCCGTATTCAGTCACTGGTTGTCGATTTTTTTTCCTCCAAATCTGATGAGAACAAGTGAAATTTGGCTGAAAAAATTGGGTTGGTGAAATTCGCCCCGCCGTATTTGTAGAGCTCGAAAAGGGCTTCGATTAGGTATATTATAGTCCCAGCAACGATTTCTGGAAGAAAAGTTATGGCCGACTTCAGCCACAATTCTCGGATTTTTTTCGTCCAAAACTGATGAAAACAAGTGAATTTTTATCTAAAAATTTGGGTTGGCTGATTTCGGCCCGCCTTATTTGTAGAGCTCGAAAAGGGCTTCGATTAGTTATATTATAGTCCCAGCAACAATTTCTGGAAGAAAAGTTATGGCCGAATCCAACTACAATTCTCTGATTTTTTTCCTCCAAAACTGATGAAAACAAGTGAATTTTGGTCTAAAAATTTGGGTTGGCAGATTTCGCCCCGCCTTATTTGTAGAGCTCGAAAAGAGCTTCGATTTGGTATATTATAGGCCCAACAACAATTTCTGGATCAAGAGTTATGGCCGTATTCAGTCACTGGTTGTCGATTTTTTTTCCACAAAATCTGATGAAAACAAGTGAATTTTGGCCTAAAAAATTCATTGGCAAAAATCGCCCCGCCGTATTTGTAGAGCTCGAAAAGAGCTTCGATTTGCTATATTATAGTCCCAGCAACAATATCTGGAACAAAAGTTATGGCCGACTTCAGCCACAATTCTCTGATTTTTATCCTCCAAAACTGATGAAAACAAGTGAATTTTCGTCTAAAAATTTGGGTTGGCAGATTTCGGCCCGCCTTATTTTTGGAGCTCGAAAAGACCTTCAATTTAGTAAATTATCGGCCCAACAAAGATTTCTGGATCAAGAGTTATGGCCGTATTCAGTCACTGGTTCTCGATTTTTTTTCCTCCAAATCTGATGAAAACAAGTGAAATTTGGCTGAAAAAATTGGGTTGGTAAATTTCGTCTCGCTGCATTTGTAGAGCTCGAAAAGGGCTTCGATTTGGTATATTATAGTCCCAACAACGATTCCTGGAACAAAAGTTATGGCCTACTTCAGCCATAATATTCTGATTTTTTTCCTCCAAAACTGATGAAAACAAGTGAATTTTGGTCTAAAAATTTGGGTTGGCAGATTTCGCGCCGCCTTATTTCTAGAGCTCGAATAGAGCTTCGACTTGGTATAATATAGGCCCAGCAACGATTTCTGGAACAAAAGTTATGGCCGACTTCAGCCACAATTCTCTTATTCTTTTCCTCCAAATCTAATGAAAACAAGTGCATTTTGGCCTAAAAAATTGGGTTGACGGAGTTATTTCGGCCCAACAACGATTTCGGGATCAAGAGTTACGGCGTTATTCAGTAACTGGTTGTCAATTTTTTTTCCTCCAAATCAGATGAAAACAAGTGAAATTTGGCCGAAAAAATTGGGTTGGTGAAATTCGCCCCACCGTATTTGTAGAGCTCGAAAAGGGCTTCGATTAGGTATATTATAGTCCTAGCAACGATTTCTGGAAGAAAAGTTATGGCCGACTTCAGCCACAATTCTCTGATTTTTTTCCTCCAAATCTGATGAAAACAAGTGAATTTTGGCCGGAAAAATTGGGTTGGTGAAATTCGCCCCACAGTATTTGTAGAGCTCGAAAAGGGCTTCGATTAGGTTTATTATAGTCCTAGCAACGATTTCCGGAAGAAAAGTTATGGCCGACTTCAGCCACAATTCCCTGATTTTTTTCCTCCAAATCTGATGAAAACAAGTGAATTTTGGCCTAAAAAATTGCGTTGGCAAAAATCGCCCCGCCGTATTTGTAGAGCTCGAAAAGAGCTTCGATTTGGTATATCATAGTCCCAGCAACGATTTCTGGAACAAAAGTTATAGCCGACTTCAGCCACAATTCTCTGATTTTTATCCTCCAAAACTGATGAAAACAAGTGAATTTTGGTCTAAAAATTTGGGTTGGCAGATTTCTCCCCGCCTTATTTCTAGAGCTCGAAAAGAGCTTCGATTTGGCATATTATAGGTCCAGCAACGATTTCGGGATCAAGAGTTATGGACTTATTCAGTCACTGGTTTTTGATTTTTTTTTCCTCCAAATATGATGAAAACAAGTGAATTTTGGCTGAAAAAATTGGGTTGGCGAATTTCGCCCTGCCGTATTTGCAGAGCTCGAAAAGAGCTTCGATTTGGTATATTATAGTCCCAGCAACGATTTCTGGACCAAAAGTTATGGCCGACTTCAGGGACAATTCTCTGATTTTTTTCCTCCAAAACAGATGAAAACAAGTGAATTTTTGTCTAAAAAATTGGGTTGGAAGATTTCGCCTCATCTTATTTGTAGAGCGCGAAAAGAGCTTCGATTTGGTATATTATAGGCCCAACAACGATTTCTGGATCAAGAGTTATGGCCGTATCCAGTCACTGGTTGTCAATTTTTTTTCCTCCAAATATAATGAAAACAAGTGAATTTTTGCATAAAAAATTGGGTTGGCAGATTTTGCACCGCCTTATTTGTAGAGCTCGAAAAGTGCTTCGATTTAGTATATTTTAGGCCTAACAACGATTTCTTGATCAAGAGTTATAGCCGTATTCAGTCACTGTTTTTTAGTTTTTTTTCCTCCAAATCTAATGAAAAGAAGTGAATTTTGGCCTAAAAAATTGGGTTGGCAGATTTAGCCCCGCCCTATTTGTAGACCTCGAAAAGACCTTCGATTTGGTATATTATAGGCCCTGCAACGATTTCTGGAACAAAAGTTATGGCCGACTTCAGCCACAATTCTCTTATTCTTTTCCTCCAAATCTAATGAAAACAAGTGCATTTTGGCCGAAAAAATTGGGTTGGCGGATTTCGCCCCACCGTGTTTGTCGAGCTCGAAAAGAGCTTCGATTTGGTATATTATAGTCCCAGCAACGATTTCGGGGACAAAAGTTATGGCCGACTTCAGCCACAATTCTCTGATTTTTATCCTCCAAAACTGATGAAAACAAGTGAATTTTCGTCTAAAAATTTGGGTTGGCAGATTTCGGCCCGCCTTATTTTTAGAGCTCGAAAAGACCTTCAATTTAGTAAATTATCGGCCCAACAACGATTTCTGGATCAAGAGTTATGGCCGTATTCAGTCACTGGTTGTCGATTTTTTTTTCCTCCAAATCTGATGAAAACAAGTGAAATTTGGCTGAAAAAATTGGGTTGGGAAATTTCGTCTCGCTGCATTTGTAGAGCTCGAAAAGGGCTTCGATTTGGTATATTATAGTCCCAACAACGATTTCTGGAACAAAAGTTATGGCCTACTTCAGCCATAATATTCTTATTTTTTTCCTCCAAAACTGATGAAAACAAGTGAATTTTGGTCTAAAAATTTGGGTTGGCAGATTTCGCGCCGCCTTATTTCTAGAGCTCGAATAGAGCTTCGATTTGGTATAATATAGGCCCAACAACGATTTCGGGATCAAGAGTTACGGCGTTATTCAGTAACTGGTTGTCAATTTTTTTTCCTCCAAATCAGATGAAAACAAGTGAAATTTGGCCGAAAAAATTGGGTTGGTGAAATTCGCCCCACCGTATTTGTAGAGCTCGAAAAGGGCTTCGATTAGGTATATTATAGTCCTAGCAACGATTTCTGGAAGAAAAGTTATGGCCGACTTCAGCCACAATTCTCTGATTTTTTTCCTCCAAATCTGATGAAAACAAGTGAATTTTGGCCGGAAAAATTGGGTTGGTGAAATTCGCCCCACAGTATTTGTAGAGCTCGAAAAGGGCTTCGATTAGGTTTATTATAGTCCTAGCAACGATTTCCGGAAGAAAAGTTATGGCCGACTTCAGCCACAATTCTCTGATTTTTTTCCTCCAAATCTGATGAAAACAAGTGAATTTTGGCCTAAAAAATTGCGTTGGCAAAAATCGCCCCGCCGTATTTGTAGAGCTCGAAAAGAGCTTCGATTTGGTATATCATAGTCCCAGCAACGATTTCTGGAACAAAAGTTATAGCCGACTTCAGCCACAATTCTCTGATTTTTATCCTCCAAAACTGATGAAAACAAGTGAATTTTGGTCTAAAAATTTGGGTTGGCAGATTTCTCCCCGCCTTATTTCTAGAGCTCGAAAAGAGCTTCGATTTGGCATATTATAGGTCCAGCAACGATTTCGGGATCAAGAGTTATGGACTTATTCAGTCACTGGTTTTTGATTTTTTTTTCCTCCAAATCTGATGAAAACAAGTGAATTTTGGCTGAAAAAATTGGGTTGGCGAATTTCGCCCTGCCGTATTTGCAGAGCTCGAAAAGAGCTTCGATTTGGTATATTATAGTCCCAGCAACGATTTCTGGACCAAAAGTTATGGCCGACTTCAGGGACAATTCTCTGATTTTTTTCCTCCAAAACAGATGAAAACAAGTGAATTTTTGTCTAAAAAATTGGGTTGGAAGATTTCGCCTCATCTTATTTGTAGAGCGCGAAAAGAGCTTCGATTTGGTATATTATAGGCCCAACAACGATTTCTGGATCAAGAGTTATGGCCGTATCCAGTCACTGGTTGTCAATTTTTTTTCCTCCAAATATAATGAAAACAAGTGAATTTTTGCATAAAAAATTGGGTTGGCAGATTTTGCACCGCCTTATTTGTAGAGCTCGAAAAGTGCTTCGATTTAGTATATTTTAGGCCTAACAACGATTTCTTGATCAAGAGTTATAGCCGTATTCAGTCACTGTTTTTTAGTTTTTTTTCCTCCAAATCTAATGAAAAGAAGTGAATTTTGGCCTAAAAAATTGGGTTGGCAGATTTAGCCCCGCCCTATTTGTAGACCTCGAAAAGACCTTCGATTTGGTATATTATAGGCCCTGCAACGATTTCTGGAACAAAAGTTATGGCCGACTTCAGCCACAATTCTCTTATTCTTTTCCTCCAAATCTAATGAAAACAAGTGCATTTTGGCCTAAAAAATTGGGTTGGCGGATTTCGCCCCACCGTGTTTGTCGAGCTCGAAAAGAGCTTCGATTTGGTATATTATAGTCCCAGCAACGATTTCGGGGACAAAAGTTATGGCCGACTTCAGCCACAATTCTCTGATTTTTATCCTCCAAAACTGATGAAAACAAGTGAATTTTCGTCTAAAAATTTGGGTTGGCAGATTTCGGCCCGCCTTATTTTTAGAGCTCGAAAAGACCTTCAATTTAGTAAATTATCGGCCCAACAACGATTTCTGGATCAAGAGTTATGGCCGTATTCAGTCACTGGTTGTCGATTTTTTTTTCCTCCAAATCTGATGAAAACAAGTGAAATTTGGCTGAAAAAATTGGGTTGGGAAATTTCGTCTCGCTGCATTTGTAGAGCTCGAAAAGGGCTTCGATTTGGTATATTATAGTCCCAACAACGATTTCTGGAACAAAAGTTATGGCCTACTTCAGCCATAATATTCTTATTTTTTTCCTCCAAAACTGATGAAAACAAGTGAATTTTGGTCTAAAAATTTGGGTTGGCAGATTTCGCGCCGCCTTATTTCTAGAGCTCGAATAGAGCTTCGATTTGGTATAATATAGGCCCAACAACGATTTCGGGATCAAGAGTTACGGCGTTATTCAGTAACTGGTTGTCAATTTTTTTTCCTCCAAATCAGATGAAAACAAGTGAAATTTGGCCGAAAAAATTGGGTTGGTGAAATTCGCCCCACCGTATTTGTAGAGCTCGAAAAGGGCTTCGATTAGGTATATTATAGTCCTAGCAACGATTTCTGGAAGAAAAGTTATGGCCGACTTCAGCCACAATTCTCTGATTTTTTTCCTCCAAATCTGATGAAAACAAGTGAATTTTGGCCGGAAAAATTGGGTTGGTGAAATTCGCCCCACAGTATTTGTAGAGCTCGAAAAGGGCTTCGATTAGTTATTATAGTCCTAGCAACGATTTCCGGAAGAAAAGTTATGGCCGACTTCAGCCACAATTCTCTGATTTTTTTCCTCCAAATCTGATGAAAACAAGTGAATTTTGGCCTAAAAAATTGCGTTGGCAAAAATCGCCCCGCCGTATTTGTAGAGCTCGAAAAGAGCTTCGATTTGGTATATCATAGTCCCAGCAACGATTTCTGGAACAAAAGTTATAGCCGACTTCAGCCACAATTCTCTGATTTTTATCCTCCAAAACTGATGAAAACAAGTGAATTTTGGTCTAAAAATTTGGGTTGGCAGATTTCTCCCCGCCTTATTTCTAGAGCTCGAAAAGAGCTTCGATTTGGCATATTATAGGCCCAGCAACGATTTCGGGATCAAGAGTTATGGACTTATTCAGTCACTGGTTTTTGATTTTTTTTTCCTCCAAATCTGATGAAAACAAGTGAATTTTGGCTGAAAAAATTGGGTTGGCGAATTTCGCCCTGCCGTATTTGCAGAGCTCGAAAAGAGCTTCGATTTGGTATATTATAGTCCCAGCAACGATTTCTGGACCAAAAGTTATGGCCGACTTCAGGGACAATTCTCTGATTTTTTTCCTCCAAAACAGATGAAAACAAGTGAATTTTTGTCTAAAAAATTGGGTTGGAAGATTTCGCCTCATCTTATTTGTAGAGCGCGAAAAGTGCTTCGATTTGGTATATTATAGGCCCAACAACGATTTCTGGATCAAGAGTTATGGCCGTATCCAGTCACTGGTTGTCAATTTTTTTTCCTCCAAATCTAATGAAAACAAGTGAATTTTTGCATAAAAAATTGGGTTGGCAGATTTTGCACCGCCTTATTTGTAGAGCTCGAAAAGTGCTTCGATTTAGTATATCTTAGGCCCAACAACGATTTCTTGATCAAGAGTTATAGCCGTATTCAGTCACTGTTTTTTAGTTTTTTTTCCTCCAAATCTAATGAAAAGAAGTGAATTTTGGCCTAAAAAATTGGGTTGGCAGATTTAGCCCCGCCCTATTTGTAGACCTCGAAAAGACCTTCGATTTGGTATATTATAGGCCCTGCAACGATTTCTGGAACAAAAGTTATGGCCGACTTCAGCCACAATTCTCTTATTCTTTTCCTCCAAATCTAATGAAAACAAGTGCATTTTGGCCTAAAAAATTGGGTTGGCGGATTTCGCCCCACCGTGTTTGTCGAGCTCGAAAAGAGCTTCGATTTGGTATATTATAGTCCCAGCAACGATTTCGGGAACAAAAGTTATGGCCGACTTCAGCCACAATTCTCTGATTTTTTTCCTCGAAATCTGATGAAAACAAGTGAATTTTGGCCTAAAAAATTGCGTTGGCAAAAATCGCCCCTCCGTATTTGTAGTGCTCGAAAAGAGCTTCGATTTGGTAAATTATAGTCCCAGCAACGATTTCTGGAACAAAAGTTATGGCCGACTTCAGCCACAATTCTCTGATTTTTATCCTCCAAAACTGATGAAAACAAGTGAATTTTGGTCTAAAAATTTGGGTTGGCAGATTTCTCCCCGCCTTATTTCTAGAGCTCGAAAAGAGCTTCGATTTGGCATATTATAGGCCCAGTAACGATTTCGGGATCAAGAGTTATGGACTTATTCAGTCACTGGTTTTTGATTTTTTTTCCACCAAATCTGATGAAAACAAGTGAATTTTGGCCGAAAAAATTGGGTTGGCGAATATCGCCCTACCGTATTTGTAGAGCTCGAAAAGAGCTTCGATTTGGTATATTATAGTCCCAGCAACGATTTCTGGACCAAAAGTTATGGCCGACTTCAGCCACAATTCTCTGATTTTTTTCCTCCAAAACTGATGAAAACAAGTGAATTTTGGTCTAAAAAATTGGGTTGCCAGATTTCGCCCCGTCGTATTTGTAGAGCTCGAAAAGAGCTTCGATTTGGTATATTATAGGCCCAACAACGATTTCTGGATCAAGAGTTATGGCCTTATCCAGTCACTGGTTGTCGATTTTTTTTCCTCCAAATCTGATGAAAACAAGTGAATTTTTGCATAAAAAATTGGGTTGGCAGATTTTGCCCCGCCTTATTTGTAGAGCTCGAAAAGTGCTTCGATTTAGTATATTATAGGCCCAACAACGATTTCTTGATCAAGAGTTATGGCCGTATTCATTCACTGTTTTTCAATTTTTTTTTCCTCGAAATCTAATGAAAAGAAGTGAATTTTGGCCTAAAAAATTGGGTTGGCAGATTTCGCCCCACCCTATTTGTAGACCTCGAAAAGACCTTTGATTTGGTATATTATAGGCCCTGCAACGATTTGTGGAACAAAAGTTGTGGCCGACTTCAGCCACAATTCTCTTATTCCTTTCCTCCAAATCTGATGAAAACAACTGCATTTTGGCCTAAAAAATTGGGTTGGCGGATTTCGCCCCGCCGTGTTTGTCGAGCTCGAAAAGAGCTTCGATTTGATATATTATAGTCCCAGCAACGATTTCTGGAACAAAAGTTATGGCCGACTTCATCCACAATTCTCTGATTTTTTTCCTCCAAAACTGATGAAAACAAGTGAATTTTGGTCTAAAAATTTGGGTTGGCAGATATCGCCCCGCCTTATTTGTAGAGCTCGACAAGAGCTTCGATTTGGTATATTATAGGCTCAAGAACGATTTCGGGATCAAGAGTTATGGCCTTATTCAGTCACTGGTTTTTAATTTTTTTTCCTCCAAATCTGATGAAAACAAGTGAGATTTGGCCGAAAAAATTGGGTTGGCGAATTACGCCCTGCCGTATATCTAGAGCTCGAAAAGTGCTTCGATTTGATGTATTATAGTCCCAGCAACGATTTCTGGAACAAAAGTTATGGCCGACTTCATCCACAATTCTCTGATTTTTTTCCTCCAAAACTGATGAAAACAAGTGAATTTTTGTCTAAAAAATTGGGTTGGCAGATTTCGCTCCGCCTTATTTGTAAAGCTCGAAAAGAGCTTCGATTTGATATATTATTGGCCCAACAACGATTTCTGGATCAAGAGTTATGGTCGTATCCACTCACTGTTTGTCGATTTTTTTTCCTCCAAATCTGATGAAAACAAGTGAATTTTGGCATAAAAAATTGGGTTGGCAGATTTCGCCCCGCCTTATTTGTAGAGCACGAAAAGAACTTCGACTTAGTATATTATAGGCCCAGCAACGATTTCTTGATCAAGAGTTATGGCCGTATTCTGTCACTGTTTTTAAATTTTTTTTCCTCCAAATATAATGAAAAGAAGTTAATTTTGGCCTAAAAAATTGGGTTGGCAGATTTCCCCCACCCTATTTGTAGACCTCGAAAAGACCTTCGATTTGGTATATTATAGGCCCAGCAACAATTTCGGGATCAAGAGTTATGGCCTTATTCAGTCACCGATTTTCAATTTTTTTTCCTCCAAATCTGATGAAAACAAGTGAAATTTGGCCGAAAAAATTGGGTTGGTGAAAATCGCATCGCCGTATTTGGAGAGCTCGAAAAGGGCTTCGATTTGGTATATTATAGGCCCAACAACGATTTCTGGATCAAGAGTTATGGCCGTATCCAGTCACTGGTTGTCGATTTTTTTTCCTCCAAATCTGATGAAAACAAGTGAATTTTGGTCTAAAAATTTGTGTTGGCAGATTTCGCCCCGCCATATTTGTAGAGCTCGAAAAGCGCTTCGATTTGGTATATTATAGGCCCAACAACGATTTCTGGATCAAGAGTTATGGCCGTATTCAGTTACTGGTTGTCGATTGTTTTTCCTCTAAATCTGATGAAAACAAGTGCATTTTGGCCTAAAAAATTAGGTTGGCGGATTTCGCCCCGCCGTATTTGTCGAGCTCGAAAAGAGATTCGATTTGGTATATTATAGTTCCAGCAACGATTTCTGGAACAAAGTTATGGCCGACTTCAGCCACAATTCTCTGATTTTTATATCCACATTTCATAATTGTATGCCAATTCATGGCTTTCTATGGGAGTTTATCCTTGGAATAAGCTGGGTTTTCACTTTAACGATACTCCCTCCTCTTTGGTCCTTTGTATTGGAATGGAACCTTTATAATGTACAAGTGTTTGGTTCTAGTTTTTAGCTTAATCCGTTAAAAAATAAACAAATAAAAAAAAGGATACCTGTACAAATGTTTCAGTGGCATAATATGCACGACCAATTAATTCCATTGACACATTCTCAGGCAATTGTCGAGAGTTTAACACATTATTCATCTGATTAGCACACAAGTCCATTGCATTCTTGGCAGATACGTTCTCATCAGAACACAGAGAAAGCAGAGCCTAGAAACAGCAGAATCAAAGCTTTAGCAGACCCAGAGTAACATCAATGATCATAACATACAGAAACCACTGATTGCACTGATGTATAAACCTGAGATGCAATATGCAGTATTGGATTCTCCAAAAAAGATTTCGTATTAACGGAACATATTCTTAGAGGATCGATTTTTTGTAGCTTGTTATTTGAAATTAGAACAGAAAAATATGAAACCCGACATCATGGAGCCATTAACAACAACTATTTATATAAAAAACATGGAAACATAACATAAAAAGAATAGAGGCACTACTGTCGAATCAAGAGTGAAAGTGAATGCTTAAACAATATATAAATCTGTGTGCTTCATGTCCATTGTGATGACTGAAATTGGTATCGAAATTACGAATTAAAAAACATTAGCTTAGTTCCATACCTTGAAGAGAGTAATGTCAGGAGCACTTTCAGATTGGTGAGATGCACGGACCGAATCATCCTTGATAGCATCCACTCTTCAGCAATCAACATATTGGGAAGCCGCTCCTGTCCATCAATACAACTTGTCGAAACATGTTCCTCTTGAATGCCAGCCATTGCTTCCCAAGCAACTCGTTTCAGAGGGGGTCAATCCAGAGCTCTTTCTTTTCCTATAGACATCTTTTGGGGCCGGCTTGTCTCTAGTATTTCGTGGACCCCAAGAGAATGCTCTACGAGCCTCCTTTTGCAAGTTGCTTAGACTGCTAGAAAAGGAAGACCTCACAGGTGCACACTGTTCTTGTTTTCTGCTTTGGTCTTGTTCCTGAAACAGATAATCGGTGTTCTCTTGGGGGAGAGCTAATATTAATAGCAATTGCTTTAGCCGCATAGGAAATAATTACACTATTGTCTCTCAGTGAAGGAAATTCTTTAAGAATCTGCAACATCCAAAGTGAACATAAAATGATATAAACATCTTTGCATGGATGTCAGAGAAAAAATCAAAAGGGCATTGCAATCGACATGGAGCAAAATTAATAAAACAGCATCTAAGATGTTTCTCTAACCAGTGGAGCAAATTGCAGTTGTTTCCTCATCAGCAAAACATCCAATATCAAGTGAGGAGATTCATGCAAGTAAGAACATCTTTGCCGCCAAGCCAATGGCAAGGCAGCCAGAACATGAAGACCTAAGGCCCATGAGTTCAGCCTAGAAACCTCTGTTGAAGAATGATTCAAAGTCTAACACGTTCTCTTCGGGTTGTTAGTAGTGTCCGTATTTTTCTGAGTTTGTTTAGTCCATTGGGTAGTCAATATTGTTGCTAATATTATGCTAGTAGTTGTAGTGGGTTTACGTTAGTGACTTAGTGGACTTAGTGGTCCGTAAAATTCTGTTTTGTTTGTTTTGATTGTAAGCCTATATATAGGAACATTTGCTTCAGTATTTTTATTAATCACAAAAGAATTTCTGAGAGATCAAACTTTCTATTTCTCTTTGTTTGCCTCTGTTTCTATCTGTTATTCATTTTTTCTCCAACAAATTAGGTATCAGAGCTTTGAGTAGAGAGGGTAAACACGTGAGTTGAGTGAAACACCTGAAAGGAAAACCAATGGCCAGCAACGGTAATGCAATGAGCTCTGCACAACCACTCATCCCCATCTTTAAAGGGAGAAGGCTATGAATTCTGGAGCATCCGAATGAAGACTCTACTCAAATCTCAAGATCTTTGGGACTTGGTAGAACAAGGCTACGTAGATCCTGATGAAGAAACAAGATTGAAGGAGAATAAGAAGAAAGATTCGAAGGCGCTGGTGATTATTCAGCAGGCTATCCATGACAGCATCTTCTCACGAATTGCAGCCGCAACCACATCGAAGTAAGCTTGGTCAATTTTGCAGAAGGTGGTTCAAAAGTTATCGTGCTGAAGTTGTAATCACTACGACGTGACTTTGAAACCTTGTACATGAAGAGTGGAGAATCAATTGTTGATTTTTTGTCTCGGGCAACAACAATAGTCAGTCAAATGCGTTCGTACGGCGAGAAGATGTCTGATGAAACGGTTGTTGCAAAGGTATTGAGAAGCTTGTCTCCAAAGTTTGATCACGTTGTTTCTGCCATAGAAGAATCTAAGGATTTGTCAGTTTTTTCCTTTGATGAACTAATGGGGTCTTTGCAAGCACATGAGACAAGAATTAATCGATCACTTAAAAAGAATGAAGAAAAGGCATTTCAAGTGAAGGACACAGTCACCAAAGCTGCAGAAAGTGACAGTTCGACAAGCAGGGGCTGTCGAAGAGGAGGATTCCGTGGTCGTGGTCGTGGTTGTGGTAACGGAAGAGGCAGAGGTCGCTTCGACGGGCAACGGCAGTCCGGTGAGCAACGAACCAATAAGAATGGTGTTCAATGCTATCATTGCAAGAAGTATGGTCATATAAAAGCTGATTGTTGGTACAAAGATCAGCTCGGGAATTATGCAGCAGAGAATGGAGAAGAAAGTAGTAAGCTTTTCATGGCTCATTTTGGTACTAACAAAAAGTCAAGCGATGTGTGGTTTGTACACAGCGGCTGTTCGAATCATATGACAGGGATGAAATCCTTGTTCAAAGAGCTTGATGAGACGCAGAAGTTGAAGGTGCAGCTTGGAAAGGTACAGTGGGCATTGAAACTACCCATGATAACGTAAAGCTCTTGCATAATGTTCAATTTGTACCTGATTTGGGATATAATTTGCTAAGTGTTAGGCAGTCAATGGCTGCTGAATATTCCATCTCATTTGACAATGATGCATGTGTTATTAAAGACAAGCACTCAGGCCATACGTTGATTAATATCAACATGACTTAAAACAAAATGTTCCCATTGGAAGTTTCAAGCATGGAGAATTTTGTGTTTGCTGCTAGTGGAAAAGATAACTCGAAGCTATGGCATTTGCGATACGAGCATCTCAACATCAAGGGTCTGAAATTGCTAAGTGAAAGAGGTATGGTTTTTGGACTACCGAAAATTGGTTCTATTGAATTATGTGAAGGGTGCATCTATGGGAAACAAACTAGAAAGTCATTTCCAGTTGGAAAGACTTGGAGAGCTTCAAAGTGTCTTGAATTAATTGATGCTGATTTATGTGGGCCTATGCAAACTAAATATTTTGGTGGGAGTCGTTATTTCTTGCTCTTTACTGATGATTATAGTCGCATGAGTTGGGTTTATTTTTTGGAAAACAAATCAGAAGCTTTTGAGAAATTCAGGCACTTCAAAGCTAAAGTTGAGAAGCAAAGTGGATTTTGCATCAAAGTTCTTCGCACTGATAGAGGTGGAGAATTCTTGTCCAAAGATTTTGATCTTTTTTGTGAAGAAAATGGTGTTCATAGGGAGTTGACAGCGCCTTACACTCCAGAGCAAAATGGCGTCGCCGAGCAGAAGAATCGAACTGTTGTGGAGATGGCAAGAAGCATGTTACAAGCAAAGGGACTTTCGAATGAATTTTGGGCTGAAGCTGTGGCAACATCAGTTTACTTATTGAATCTCTCATGAATCGAGCTCCATTTGAAGCTTGGCGAGGCACAAGACCATCTGTAAGTCACTTAAGAGTTTTTGGGTGTATTGCTTATGCTTTGGTAAATTCTCAATTTCGTCATAAACTTGATGAAAAATCTGAAAAATATATTTTCATTGGTTACTGTACACAATCCAAAGCATATAGATTATATAACCCTCTTAGTGGCAAGATTTTAATTAGAAGGGACGTAGTATTTGATGAAAATGCAAGCTGGGATTGGCGTGGAAGTGATGAGAAGAGGCCACAACAGGTTCCTATGTCCATTGGAATCTCTCCAAATGAATGTCAAGAGCCAACTCCTACAAGTTCTCCAGCCAGTTCTACGGCATCTCCAAGTTCATCAGCCTCGGCATTACTAAGCAGAGACTCTTCATCCACTCTTGAAGAGTCTTCAGATGAGACACCATCCAGAAAGTTTATGTAACGCCCCCATACGTTAAACCGGTCTAAGGCCGAATTTAGCGAGGTGGTGCTACTTAAAACATACTTTTATACTTAAAACAATATCATTTTTAAGATGCGAAAACTTGTGGTTGATTTCATCACAAAATTTTCTTAAAAGTTTTTGAACAAAATGAGTAAGTGTGCAACCACAAATCTTAAACATTAAATAGTGATTCAAAAGTGACATAGTAACAAAACAAAAACATTTTGAGCCCATCTATTGTTTGGAAGTACATATAAGCAAGATGTCAGATGTAAGACTTGGAGTACTCAGCCAACCTTGGAAATCATATTTCTTTTTACTCTCCGGTAACAACAACATCATCTGCATCACAAGGTAAAACTAATGAGCGAAAACTCAGTAAGTAGATTTCAAATCAAGTAAGTATCTAAAATCTTTGTGGCTAAAATCTCTTTGTTAATCATTGTTCATAAACTTTCATACTTATTCTTAGTTTAGGTATGATACAGAACTTCAGTTTCAAGTAAGCCTCTCTATACAGGACCTTCTCTAATTTTGGCCAATTCTCTTCTCTTAAACACTAAGCGGGGTTTTTTTTTTTTAGAATCTCTTTCTCTTTTGATCAATAAGAAACTTTCCACTAGCATTTTTCTCTAGTTGTCTCAAAGAGACAGTTTCTCTAATTTGGGGTACCGGTCCCTCGCACCCCTGCTTACCCAGCCTCTCATCCATATACCATACCATAAAATCTCTTAAAACATAAAAACATAATAAGCATAAATCATAATCTCTTTCAAAATAATTAATCATAAATACTCTTTGAACATAATCATATAAGAATTTCATAAGAGAATAAACTTGCATAATCACAATTCTGAACAAGTTAAGTCAATAGGTCTTGTGATGCAGTTTTGAAAATGCTTTAACTCTACTTACCTGAATTTTGATCACCACTTTGCAAGCACAAACTAGCTGGTTGTGGGGAGCCTTCAATGTGCTAATTAACCTTTAAAAACCATAGCTTTCAAAAATCACATTCATGTCATCATTTAACAAACACATAACTGCGCAATATTACGAAAATATTCATAACGAATTCATCAAAACTCAAAATATTAGGAGACCAGTGACAAATAAAAGTAGGCTCAAAACCTTCTTTTTAGAACTACTACATGATGGGTTTCGGATTTTTCAAACTAACCAAAAACAGCCCGAAATTCAGATTGAAGTATACTCTCGTCAGGAAAATAAAAGCTTTTTAACTGAACTTATAAAATTCATAACTAAATGTAGAAAAATCCGTTTGGAGTGATTCAAAAACTCACGTAAAGCTTGAGATGTATAGTTTGATAGAAAAATATCAGATCAGTCAAAATCATAAGTATATATGGCACGAAAACAGAATCTACATAGGCTGTACAGAGGACTTGTATTTGAACATTTCATCAAATACCTAGCATGCATATCCTAATCTTCAAAGACCACTCTCAAACACATGAATCATGATCTTAATAAGAGTTTATCTTCAAATAATCATCAATAATATCAAGCTAAAATAATCAATTTCACCCAGAAACCAATATTTGAACCAAAACCTCAAGAAACTCATTTTTAAGAGTCTACAACCAACATGCATAATAAGCCCCTTCAAAACTCCGAATCTCAAGTAAGATTCAACATCTTAATCTCCAAAATCTTAGTTTCTAGCATAAGAAAGAATTACCTCAAAGAAAAATGTGTTCCCAAGTGAATAGAAGCTCCAAATCTTGGTGGTTATTTTTGGTTCTAGGTTGAAAACGAGTTGAAATGGGCTGGTTGAGTTTTTAGCTCATTCTCTCTTCAAAACCTAGGTTTGATTCTGAGTTTTGGGTGAGAAAAGGAGTGAGAGGAGAGAAGAAAAGGTTATGGTCGGAGTTCTAGGTTTTTTTTTTTTTTTTTGCTGAAATAGACCCAAAATGAAGTCTAAACATGCTAGAAACTAAACAAAAGTAGAGTGACCTTATAATTTGACAAGTGTCTAGGTTTTTCTAAGTCTCTAACATTTTTCCTAACCTCATAAAATCAGCTCTAAAGTCTTTATTTTTCTTCTTCATTTAGGTGCCTAAAGTTCACTCATTTTGCTAAAATAGTCTTCTCTCACAAAAACTCAAAATAGCAACTAAGTCCTCAACACATTTACATAAAACCATATAATAAAATATAAGATAATAATTCATCATTAAAGCAAATCATAATAGAGGTAAAATATCATAGCATATAATCATAATAAATATAATTCCTTTTCTTCATAAGTTTAGCACATTGAGTTCCCACATCGAGCTAGTTGTACTGCACATTAAAACTGAAAACTCAATTAGCGAAGCTGTAAGTTTAATAAAATCATATGATAACTATCATAATAAAAGATAATGCCAACAAATAACTTTAAGGTAAATGGTAAATGTGATGCATGAGTTTAATTTATTAAATTTATTTATTATTGGCTTAAGGCTTAATTAAATCTCGGGTATTACAATTCTCCCCTCCTTAACAAATTTCGTCCTCGAAATTTAGCTTACCAAAAAGTTCTGGATACTTGATCTTCATCTCATCCTCCTTTTCCCAAGTAGCTTCCTCTACTAAATGATTTCTCCAAAGAACATTGACCAAAGGAATGCTCTTGTTTCTTAATTCCTTAAGTCTTCTATCAAGAATCTGAACTGGTTTTTCTTCGTATGACAAATTTGGTTTCAACTCCAAAGCTTCATACGTCAAAACATGAGATGGATCAGCTATATACTTGCGGAGCATAGAAACATGAAATGTACCATGAATACCAGACAATGATGGTGGAAGAGCTAACTCATAAGCAAGTTTTCCTACTCTTTTCAAAATCTCAAAAGGCCCTATATACCTAGCACTGAGCTTTCCTTTCTGTCCAAATCTCATAACTCCCTTCATTGGAGCAACTTTGAGAAAGACCTTGTTACCAACTTCAAATTCAAGATCTTTCCTACGCTTATCAGCATAACTCTTCTGTCGACTTTGAGCTGCTTTCATCCTTTTTCGAATCTTGTCAATAGCATCAACTATTTTCTGAACCAATTCTGGACCCAACACTTTCCTTTCTCCAACCTCATTCCAATGAATCAGAGATCTGCACTTCCTACCATACAACGCCTCGTATGGAGCCATACCAATAGTCGAATGATAACTATTATTGTAGGAGAACTCAACTAAAGGTAGCTTTTTATCCCATGAAGTTGAAAAATCAAGAACACAAGCTCTAAGCATGTCCTTTAGAGTCTGGATAGTTCTCTCAGATTTCCCATCGGTTTGAGGATGATAAGCCATGCTGAAAGACAAGCGCGTTCCCATAGCTGAATGTGAACTTTTCCAAAATGCTGAAGTGAATTTTGGATCACGATCAGAAATAATGGATACAGGTGATCCATGAAGCCTAATAATCTCTTTGATATAAAGCTGTGCATACTGATCCATACTGAAAGTATTCCGTATTGGAAGAAAATGAGCAGACTTTGTAAGTCGATCTACAATGACCCAAATAGCATTAAACTTCTTCTGTGTCCTTGGCAATCCTATGACAAAATCCATGGTCACATGCTCCCATTTCTATTCTGGGATAAAAAGTGGTTTCAACTTCCCTGAAGGCCTCTGATGTTCTATCTTAACTTGCTGACAAGTGAGACTTTTGTGAACATACTTTGCTACTTCATACTTCATCTTTGACCACCAAAAATGGAGTCTCAAGTCTTTATACATTTTAGTGCTCCCTGGATGAACTGAGTAAGGAGATGAATGAGCCTCATCTAAAATCTCCTTTTTCAATTCCTTAATTTTGGGCACACACAACCTATTACCACAAAAGATCACACCCTCATCAGATACTTGAAAGTCATTCTTTTTTCCAGCTTGAACCTTCTTTTTGATACGAACTAAGTAAGGATCTGAATCTTGACTTTGTTTAATCTTATCCATGATACTTGGCTGCAACACTAAAGCTGAAAGCTTAGCCTTTGTTTCTTGAGAAACCACTTCAATTTCCATTCTACTTATGTCTGCAAGCAAAGATTGTTGTTCTGAACCAACACCAACTGACTTCCTACTAAGAGCATCCGCCACCACATTAGCCTTGCTAGGATGATAATTGATAACACAATCATAATCCTTAACCAATTCTAACCATCTTCGTTGTCTCATATTTAATTCCTTCTGCGAGAATAAATATTTCAAACTCTTGTGCTCAGAATATATCTCACAGTGCTCACCATAAAGATAATGACGCCAAATCTTGAGAGCAAAGACCACAGCAGCTAGCTCCAAATCGTTAGTAGGGTAATTCTTCTCATAGCTTTTTAATTGGCGTGAAGCATAAGCTATCACCTTCCCATTTTGCATAAGCACGCAACCCAAACCATTCTTTGAAGCATCGCTATAGATAGCAAAACCATCAGTCCCTGACGGAAGAGCTAACACCGGAGCAGAGATCAATCGCTTCTTTAATTCCTGAAAACTTTCTTCACATGCATCAGACCAAGAGAACTTCACATTCTTCCTCGTCAAAGCAGTTAGAGGAGTAGCAATTTTAGAGAAACCTTCAATAAATCGTCTATAGTAACCTGCCAAGCCCAAGAAACTACGAACTTCGGAGACATTGTTTGGTCTAGGCCAAACACTAACAGCTTCGACTTTGCTAGGATCCACAGAAATTCCATCCTTTGAAATAATATGACCAAGAAAAGATACTTTCTCCAGCCAAAACTCACACTTCTTGAATTTTGCAAATAGCTGCTTCTCCTTCAAAATTTGCAAAACTATTCTCAAGTGTTCACAATGCTCCTTATGAGTCCGAGAATAAATAAGTATGTCATCAATAAAAACAATGACAAACTTATCAAGAAAATCCTTAAACACACGGTTCATCAAATCCATGAAAGCCGCTGGAGCATTGGTTAATCCAAATGGCATAACCAAAAACTCATAATGTCCATACCATGTTCTGAAAGCTGTCTTGGGTATATCTGATTCCTTCACCCTTAACTGATGATAGCCGGACCTCAAATCAATCTTTGAAAACACCGCTGCCCCTTGCAACTGATCGAATAAATCATCAATCCGAGGCAAAGGATACCTGTTCCTTACTGTTACTTTGTTTAATTCTCGATAATCAATACAAAGCCGCATCAAACCATCCTTCTTTTTCACAAAAAGAACGGGTGCACCCCATGGAGAAAAACTTAGACGAATAAAACCTTTGTCCAACAATTCTTGAAGTTGATTCTTCAACTCTTTCAATTATAATGGTGCCATACGATAAGGTGCCTTAGAAATAGGAGTTGTTCCTAGAACAACATCAATGACAAATTCTATCTCTCGATCCGGAGGAAGACTAGGAAGATCTTCAGGAAAAACTTCCAAATGCTCCCTAACTACTGGCACATCTTCAGGTTTAAGCTCATCCCGAACTGAAGTATCAACTACCGAGGCCAAGAAACCAATACCGCCTTTACAAATCATTTTCCTTGCCTTCATTGCAGAAATAATTGGATAAGAGACATTCTTTGATCTTCCACTAAAAATGAATTGATGTCCCTCTTGAGGTTTAAAAATAACCGCTTTTTGATGACAATCTATGGTGGCTCTATGCTTAGATAACCAATCCATACCAAGAATCACATCAAAATCCTTCATATCCAAAACGATTAAATTCACAGACATCTCTCTCCCATTTATCATAACCAAACAAGATCTCAACACCTTATTAGACTTTAACACCTCTCCAGAAGGTAAAACTACACTAAACCCACTTTTTAGTATCTTTGGTACTTTACTCAATTTATTAGCAAATGCGGGAGATGCAAATGAATGGGTAGAACCTGAATCTATCAATACATGAGCTATCATTCCAGAAATGAAGAGTGTACCTGCCACAACAGTAGGATCTTCTTCAACATCTTCTGTCGTCATTGCAAACACCCTTCCTTGAGTATTCTTCTGACCATCGGGCTTAGCTCCACAATTTGCAGCAATGTGACCAGGTTTTCCACATGTGTAGCAATTAAAGGTACCATATCGACATTCTCCTCCATGCATTTTCCCACATTTAGGACATTTTGGATACTCCTTAGTAGTGGAATTATCTGTCTTAGGTCGCTTGTTTACATTTTGTTGCCACTCTTGCTTCCGTTTCCCTTTTTCTGCAGTTGTTCCTGATTTCCACGGGCCATTCTTAGCGGCATAAGTAGCTTTATTCTCCAATTCTTGTCTCTTAATACCCTTCTCAGATATCATGGCCAGTTCAACTGCTTCGCTAAACGACTGAGGCCTCGACATGCTCACATCCTTATGGATAGCTGCTTTCAAACCCTTAATGAAGAAGTTCATCTTTTCCACGTCATTACCTACTATCCATGCAACAAATCTTGAAAGTCCTTCAAATTTAGTGACATAGTCATCAACAGTCATAGTACCCTGTACTAATCCCACAAACTCAGCCACTTTACTCTTCTTTACTTCCTCAGTGAAGTACTTGCTATAAAACAGTTCTTTGAAACCATTCCAAGTAACATTGGTAGCAGCTGGAGTCAACTTAATAGATGCCCACCAATGCCTAGCGTTATTCTTTAGCAATTGAATAGCATAGGAAACTCGTTGAGCATCTTCCACAACCATGTAGTCAAAGATACTTTCTATAGAATTGATCCACTCTTTAGCAATTAGGGGATCAGGTCCACCATGGAAATCATTAGGACGCTGCTTCCTAAAACGCTCATAAAGAGGTTCCAAATTATCTTGTCTTTGCGGTTGAAAGGGAGGTGGAGGCTGATTTGCATGCTGGGCTCCTTGTTGTGCCATCATGTTATTAAACTGCTCTGTTTGTTGTATAAAATGTTGAGCTTGCATCTGCATTTGTTGTCTCATAAACTCATTTTGTTGTCTCTGTTGATCAGCCTGTTGCTGAATTAATGCAGTTAATCCAGCAAACATTTGAGTCATGTCAACGTTCGGGGGATCTCTAGCATATCTTTTAGGAGGCATTCTGCTACAACACCCATTTCTAACCTTTAGGTTTAAGCCAATAATAATAAATATAATTCCACGTAAATGCAATATAAAACATAAAGATATTATTCTATACATTAGAAATCATAAACATTTCTGATTGGCTGAGTTTCTTATCCCGCCACTTGTCTATATGTACTTCGCTGTCTTCAGAAACATTAAACACTGGGCTCTGATACCAAAAACTGTTACGCCCCCATACGCTAAACCGGTCTAGGGCCGAATTTAGCGAGGTGGTGCTACTTAAAACATACTTTTATACTTAAAACAATATCATTTTTAAGATGCGAAAACTTGTGGCTGATTTCATCACAAAATTTTCTTAAAAGTTTTTGAACAAAATGAGTAAGTGTGCAACCACAAATCTTAAACATTAAATAGTTATTCAAAAGTGACATAATAACAAAACAAAAACATTTTGAGCCCATCTATTGTTTGGAAGTACATATAAGCAAGATGTCAGATGTAAGACTTGGAGTACTCAGCCAACCTTGGAAATCATATTTCTTTTTACTCTCCGGTAACAACAACATGATCTGCATCACAAGGTAAAACTAATGAGCGAAAACTCAGTAAGTAGATTTCAAATCAAGTAAGTATCTAAAATCTTTGTGGCTAAAATCTCTTTGTTAATCATTGTTCATAAACTTTCATACTTATTCTTAGTTTAGGTATGATACAGAACTTCGGTTTCAAGTAAGCCTCTCTATACAAGACCTTCTCTAATTTTGGCCAATTCTCTTCTCTTAAACACTAAGCGGGGGTTTTTTTTATTTAGAATCTCTTTCTCTTTTGATCAATAAGAAACTTTTCTCTAGCATTTTTCTCTAGTTGTCTCAAAGAGACAGTTTCTCTAATTTGGGGTACCGGTCCCTCGCACCCCTGCTTACCCAGCCTCTCATCCATATACCATACCATAAAATCTCTTAAAACATAAAAACATAATAAGCATAAATCATAATCTCTTTCAAAATAATTAATCATAAATACTCTTTGAACATAATCATATAAGAATTTCATAAGAGAATAAACTTGCATAATCACAATTCTGAACAAGTTATGTCGAATAGGTCTTGTGATGCAGTTTTGAAAATGCTTTAACTCTACTTACCTGAATTTTGATCACCACTTTGCAAGCACAAACTAGCTGGTTGTGGGGAGCCTTCAATGTGCTAATTAACCTTTAAAAACCATAGCTTTCAAAAATCACATTCATGTCATCATTTAACAAACACATAACTGCGCAATATTACGAAAATATTCATAACGAATTCATCAAAACTCAAAATATTATGAGACCAGTGAAAAATAAAAGTAGGCTCAAAACCCTCTTTTTAGAGCTACTACATGATGGGTTTCGGATTTTTCAAACTAACCAAAAACAGCCCGAAATCCAGATTGAAGTATACTCTCGTCAGGAAAATAAAAGCTTTTTAACTGAACTTATAAAATTCATAACTAAATGTAGAAAAATCCGTTTGGAGTGATTCAAGAACTCACATAAAGCTTGAGATGTATACTTTAATAGAAAAATATCAGATCAGTCAAAATCATAAGTATATATGGCACGAAAACAGAATCTACATAGGCTGTACAGAGGACTTGTATTTGAACATTTCATCAAATACCTAGCATGCATATCCTAATCTTCAAAGACCACTCTCAAACACATGAATCATGATCTTAATAAGAGTTTATCTTCAAATAATCATCAATAATATCAAGCTAAAATCATCAATTTCACCCAGAAACCAATATTTGAACCAAAACCTCAAGAAACTCATTTTTAAGAGTCTACAACCAACATGCATAATAAGCCCTTTCAAAAATCCGAATCTCAAGTAAGATTCAACATCTTAATCTCCAAAATCTTAGTTTCTAGCATAAGAAAGAAGTTACCTCAAAGAAAAATGTGTTCCCAAGTGAATAGAAGCTCCAAATCTTGGTGGTTATTTTTGGTTCTAGGTTGAAAACGAGTTGAAATGGGCTGGTTGAGTTTTTAGCTCATTCTCTCTTCAAAACCTAGGTTTGATTTTGAGTTTTGGGTGAGAAAAGGAGTGAGAGGAGAGAAGAAAAGGTTATGGTCGCAGTTGTAGGTTTTTTTTTTTTACTGAAATAGACCCAAAATGAAGTCTAAACATGCTAGAAACTAAACAAAAGTAGAGTGACCTTATAATATGACAAGTGTCTAGGTTTTTCTAAGTCTCTAACATTTTTCCTAACCTCATAAAATCAGCTCTAAAGTCTTTATTTTTCTTCTTCATTTAGGTGCCTAAAGTTCACTCATTTTGCTAAAATAGTCTTCTCTCACAAAACCTCAAAATAACAACTAAGTCCTCAACACATTTACATAAAACCATATAATAAAATATAAGATAATAATTCATCATTAAAGCAAATCATAGTAGAGGTAAAATATCATAGCATATAATCATAATAAATATAATTCCTTTTCTTCATAAGTTTAGCACATTGAGTTCCCACATCGAGCTAGTTGTACTGCACATTAAAACTGAAAACTCAATTAGCGAAGCTATAAGTTTAATAAAATCATATGATAACTATCATAATAAAATATAATGCCAACAAATAACTTTAAGGTAAATGGTAAATGTGATGCATGATTTTAATTTATTAAATTTATTTATTATTGGCTTCAGGCTTAATTAAATCTCGGGTATTACAGTTTAGATCCTTGAGAGACATCAACGAGTCTTGCCAATTTGCTCTTACTGTTTCAGATCCTATAACCTATGGAGAAGCAGCTGCAAAACAAGAATGGCAAAGAGCATTGATGGAAGAATTGACAGCAATTGAAAAGAACGGAACATGGGAGATGGTTTGAAGTGGGTATTCAAGACAAAATTTGGTGCAGATGGAAGCATACAAAAGCACAAAGCTCGGCTTGTGGTGAGGATTGTTTTAGCATTGGCTGCACAACTACAATGGCCTGTTTATCAACTTGATGTGAAGTCGGATTGAAGGCAAAGAAACAAAGGTGTACAAGTTGAGAAAGGCATTGTACGGATTGAAGCAGGCTCCTCGGGCATGGTATAGCAAAATTGATGGATACTTTCAGCGAAATGGATGCTTAAGAAGTGAGAATGAGCCCACTCTCTACGTGATGAAGGAAGGTAAAAATGATTTCATCATTATTTGTCTTTATGTTGATGACATCATTTATACAAGCTCATCATTATTTAAATCACGTACGATGCATGAGTTTGAAATGTCTGATATGGGTTTGCTGCATTAGTTTCTTGGCCTGGAAGTCCAACAAGCAGAAGATGGAATTTTCATTTCCCAAACAAAATATGCCAAGGATGTTCTTAATAAATAAAATTGCAGTGATGGCTGATGCTAAAAGATTCAGACCCGATATTGCATTTTCTGTTGGTGTGATTTCCAGGTTTATGCAACATCCTTCAAAGCTTCATTTTGAAGGGCGAAGCGGGTCTATGGGATTTGGTACGCAAAAGTTTCCAACTTCAAATTATGTGGGTTCATGGACAGTGATTGGGCAAGTTCATTGGATGATAGGTGGAGTATTTCAGCAAATGTTTTTACTCTTGGATCAGGAGTAATCACTTGGAGCTCAAAGTAGCAAGCCATACGTTGCAGCCACTTCAAAGCTTCATTGTCGTCCTCAGAAGCTGAGTACGTTGCAGCCACTTCAGCAGCTTGTCAAGCCATGTGGTTAAGAAGAATGTTACCTGAACTTCAACAAAGGCAAGAGGGAGCAACGGAGATATTTTGTGACAACAAGGCAACCATCTTTATGACAAAAAAATCCAGCATTTCATAGCAGAACAAAGCATATAGATATTCGTTTCCATTTCATTCGTGATTTGGTTGCGAAGGAGGAGATAACTTTGAAGTACTAGCACTTAGGAGCTGGCTGATATATTGACGAAGTCTCTGTCGAAAGAAAAGTTTTTCTACTTCAGAGCTTTTCTTGGCATTTGCAACTTTGAATCAAGGGGGAGTGTTGAAGAATGATTCAAAGTCTAACACGTTCTCTTCGGGTTGTTAGTAGTGTCCGTATTTTTCTGAGTTTGTTTAGTCAATTGGGTAGTCAATATTGTTGCTAATATTATGCTAGTGGTTGTAGTGGGTTTACGTTAGTGACTTAGTGGTCTGTAAAATTCTGTTTTGTTTGTTTTGATTGTAAGCCTATATATAGGAACATTTGCTTCAGTATTTTTATTAATCACAAAAGAAGAAGTTCTGAGAGATCAAACTTTCTATTTCTCTTTGTTTGCCTCGGTTTCTATCTGTTATTCTTTTTTTCTATTTCTCTTGAGAGAGTGAGTAGGCTATGAAACACCTGAAAGGAAAACCAATGGCCAGCAACGGTAATGCAATGAGCTCTGCACAACCACTCATCCCCATCTTTAAGGGAGAAGGCTATGAATTCTGGAGTATCCGAATGAAGACTCTACTCAAATCTCAAGATCTTTGGGACTTGGTAGAACAAGGCTACGTAGATCTAATATTACCTGGAGAATAAGAAGAAAGATTCGAAGGTGCTCAAGTTCCCATCTAAACAATGACATTAGTTAGTACACGCACAAAGGGAGTCATCTAAACAATGACAACATATTGGAAGATGCAATAGGAAAAAATATAAAGAGATAAAAAGAAGTGATAATATTGTCAAACTCAACTTCAAATTCTAACATACTTATCATGTAATTCTAACAACAGTTGCATTCACCTTAAAAACGAAAACACCAACCAATTTACTTACTTGAGGGCAAGTCTAGCAGCCAGCCATTTGTCCTTCAAACGTTGGCAGTACTGCCAGCATTGCTCCCAATGCTATGGCCTCCATAACTTTGAGATTGTCCAGATATTGATTGGTCTTCTTCCCAACGTTCAGTAAGTAGCTGCAGCAATTGATCAGAGGCTCCATTGTGTAGAAACGGGTCAGAAAGCACATTGTACTTGCATCCATTAGTTTCCCTTCATCAATCAATCTGATCGTAAACAACTACTGTACTTGCATCCATTAGTTTCCCTTCACAAACTACTGTTTGTGAATTTCAGTTGTCATTGTACCGTACTTGGAAACTAAAGCATGTAACTTAGATAAAGGCATCAATGTATATGTTTATGTTGGTATAATAAACAATCTTAAATCATGAAATTTTAATAATGTAAATGCTATCTTTACCATCATACTTGTAAATAGAAACAAATACTCAATCAATTCAAAGGTATACAAAAAAAAGGAAAACTGAATTATCAAGTTCAGCAACATCTGGTTTTGGGGAATCATTCCATCAACATCTGATTTACTATTTTTACTTTTATTATTATTTACTATTTTTTTATATTTATTATTATTAATATTTTTTTATTGTTACTATCATTATTTTTATTATTGTTATTATATTTCGTATTTTCATTACTTGTATTATTTTATTATAATTATAATTATTATTACTATTTTTATTATTTATTATTATTATTATATTATTATTATTATCATTATTATGATTATGATTTTACTGTTTCTAATATTTTATTATTGTTATTATTATTATTATTTTTATTTTTTATTATTATTATTATTTGTAACTATTTTTTTCATTGTTATCATTACGTTTCACATTATTATTACATTTACTATTTTTTATTTTTTTATTAGTTGTATTGTTATTATTATTATTAATTATTATATTTATTATATTTATGATAATAATAATAGTAATAATTATTATTACTTCTATTATTTCTATTATAATTTTTATTATTTCTATTATTCTATCTTATTACTTTTATTATGTTTATTATTATTATTACTATTATCAATTTTATTATTATTTTTATAATTGTTTTAATTATTATTATGATCATTATTTATTATTATATTTATTATTATTATTAGTTGTATTTGTTATATTTATTATTATTTTTTATTAGTTGTATTTGTTATATTATTTTTTTATTAATATTTTTATTAAGATAGTTTTATTATGTTTATTATTCTTATTAGATTTATTTTTTTATTATGTTTTTATTATCATTACTATCATTATTATTATTTTTGTAATTGTTATTATGATTATTAATTTTTTCTCACCTTTATTATATTATTAATATTATTTTTATACTTGTTATATTTATTATTATTCTTATTATTATTATCATTATTATTATTAGTTTTACTATTTTTATTATTATATCTATTACTATTTTTTTATTTTTATTATTTATTATAATTTTTTTATTTATTTTTACTATCTATTATATTTTTTTATGATAATTTTTTTAATGTTATTATTGCTAATATTATTGTTAGTTTCATTATTTTCATTATTTTATTATTTTTATAACTTGTATTATTCATTATTATTATATTGTTATTATTATTATTATCATTATTCTTATTTTTTATTATTATTCTTATTCTGGTTTCCTATTATTTTATTCTTATTTCTTCTTATTATTATTATTTGTATTATTATTTTTTATTTTAATTTTTACTATTAGTTTCATTTATTATTATTATTATGATTATTATTATTATTATTATTTCTAATATATTTACAATTATTATTATTTTTTTTTTGTAATAATATTATAACCATTATTGTGATAAAACCACATAAAAAACCACCAACTCATTTCTTTAGCGTTAAGGTTTCCTTTCTAAAACCTTAACGCTAAACACCCTGAAGACTACAAAAACTCTAAAATAGATTTTTTTTTGCCTTTTTAGCGTGTTTTTCGCGATTTTAAAGCGTTTAGGAGTGTTCTTGCACGTTTTTTGCACCTGGGGACCCTAAACACCCCAAAAACACAAAAACAATACAAAAAAGTCTTTTGGCCTTTTTAGCGTATTTTTCGCCTCTTTTTTGCATTGAGGAGGGCTGAGAAGAACCATTTTTTGGCCTTTTTTGCGTGTTTTTCGCATTTAGGAGTGTTCTTTAGGGCAGGAAGCCTGCAGACCCTAAACACCCTAATAAATATTATAATATTAATATAATAATTTTATAATAATTATATTTATATATAATAATTATATTTATTTTAAGAAAAATAGTAAATATATTAAATATAGTAATGAAAATTGTAATTATTGTAATAATAATAATAATAATAAATATTTTAAAAGTAATAACAATAAAAAAATGTAACAATAATAATAATAATAATAATAATAATAATAATAATAGAAATAATAATAAAAATAATAACAATAAAAATCGAAAATGATAATAATAATAATAATAATAAAATAATCAAAATAAAAAAACTATAATGATAATCCTGGTATGATCCTTTTGGATGAGTTTTATTATTATTATTGTTTTCATTTTTATTATTATTTATTTCTGTTATGATCGTTTTGGATGATGGTACAACCACATACGGAGTGCAGTGACAGAACCAACTTTCACAAATACAACATGTGCCAGGGAAATTTAATGAAAGCTTCATCTATAACTTAGTGGTGGGCAGTGACAGAACCAACTTTCAACATGAAAAGGAGTAATAGTATAATTTTTTTGGTAAAAAAAATAAATAGCATGAAAAATATACAGAAAAAATTATAATACAATATTTAACATGAATTTAAAATGCGAAGACATAAATGTAATACAGTTTAAAATATAGGTCTCGTTTATTTCACTGATTTAAATTTTTAATTTCAGTTTTCTTACAGTTAAAAACTCTTACAAAAAGTCACATTTAACTTTTTTACTACAGTTAAAAGTCACTCTCCTTTTTGCTAGAAAATAACTTTTAATATTTTGTCATTATCCTATAAAAATTCATCTCGTACCGTACGCCATTTCAATGAAAGAAATTCATTGCTCACTATTGTGACTGTCACTTAATGTCAGGTTGAAGCTGAGTGTAAAGAAGATCCTGAGGGTTTGGCACTTAGATTAGCTGAAAGTGCAGGATTATCAATAGATTTGCGGAGAGAACTGCAGGGCCGGCAACTTGTTAAACTTTTGACTGCAGATTCTCTCAGTGGTGGAGGTACAGCAGAAGCTTCACGCTTTCTTTCTTGATTACGTGATTCAAATGATGCTATGCAGCTGTTGCCTAATTTGCGGTCAAAGCAACTTCTTGTACTAATTTGCAGTTTCAAATTTCATGTTCGTCGAAGGTTTTCTTTCTGTGTTTTTTGAAGGTTCACTTCTTCCTGAAGCGAAGTTGAGGTTTCTAGGCTGAACTCATGCAGCAAAGATGTTCTTCCTTGCATGAATATCCTTACTTTATATTGGAGGTTTTGCTGACGAGGAAATGACTGCAATCTGCTCCACTGGTTAGAGAAACATCTTAGATGCTGTTTTATTAATTTTGCTCCATGTCGATTGCAATGCCCTTTTAATGTTGCAGATTCTTAAAGAATTTCCTTCACTGAGAGACAATAGTGTAATTATTTCCTATGCGGCTAAAGCAATTGCTGTTAATATTAGCTCTCCCCCAAGAGAACACCGAGTATCTGTTTCAGGAACAAAACAAGAACAGGGGCACCTGTGAAATCTTCCTTTTCACAGGCAGAAAATTTGTACTTCAAAGTCTTCTAGGTTCAGGAATTGCTGTGTCTCTAAATGATATTGCTGATAAAGAGTCACCTGCCCGTCTCCGTGACAGGTTGATCGTGGATGAACGAAACATTATGGCTGTCTATAGTTGCAAAAAGTGCAAGGTGAATTATACTTGAAGCCAGTTGTAACTTGTAATTGTTGCTGCTGAATTTTTCGCATTGTACTGAGCTATGAAATATTAGGTGCGTTCCAGATTGATGTTTTCCCTGTATGGAATGCGTGGGGCCGTGCTTTGATTCAGATGGAGCACTATACACAAGCTCGTGTAAAGTTCAAGCATGCTATAAGCTTATTTGCTTCAGATGTTTATAAGCTTATTTTCCAACACCCTATATAGATGTTGAAATTTAAGTTTCACAAAAATCTCCGTCCCTTCCTTACTCTTTTCCCTATTTTTTCTCATGTACTGATGCTTAATGATATCTCATTATTCTCATTCAATGGTTTTCAGACAAACTCTTCAATTGTATAAGGGGGATCCTGGACCTGTCATTCTGGAGATCATAAGCGGTTTTTCATTGTTTTGATGTTTTAATTTGTGCAATAAACTCCACCATAGCTGTATAGAACATGCATTTAAGTCGCATGTTGGTATTGTTTTACATGCATGGCTGGAATTACGGCTGTTCCACATACTCTAGGTGCAACAATTTTTTTATTTATTCTGGATATGTAGTTGCTGAGAGGAATATGAACAGCATTCATTTGTAGAGAATCTAAAAGAAACTCACAAAAAAACAATGCTTTTTGTTGCATAGAATCTAAAAGGGACCATTGATGATGACGATTGGGATCAGGTAAATGACACTTTGTTTTTCGGCTTGGAATTTAATTGTTCAAATTTTGTATGCTTTTGATTCAAGACCTTGTACGCTTATGAGAATGATGTATATTCGCTCTTTGAACCTTGGATGTCAAAAATTTACTTGTATATATTTGCTTGTTTTAACGCGCAATTCAGCTGAAGGAATTGGGGAGCTGCAATAAACGTATATGCTAACAAACACAAAGAACGGCCTGATCGTCTCATAGACATGTTGACTAGTAGCCATAGGTAATGGTCTCTTATGCTGTTGATTTCCATACGTAATTTGAGAGTTTCTGCTCGATAAATTTTGTCTATAAATTTATGTACATCATATATGTGTGCAAAAACGTTCACACTTTAATTATGCATTCCTATTTATATATACATGTATACATATCTTCAGCAAAAAAAAAAAAATGTATATATATATATATATATATCTTATAGACAACAGATGCATCATGCATGCACGTCTAAGTTATAATAGAGAGAAGACTGCCTTCTTATCTCGCATGCAACACTTGAAGCATTGATGCTGATGCATCGAAAAGGTTGCTGATGCTTCAAGTGGTGAAGATGCTGATCATGGAACCAATTTCAAAAGTTGGTGAAGATGCTGATGCATGGAACAAAAAGGTTGACATAGTTAATACTATGTGTGTGTTTAAGAACCCGGGTTATGAATTTCAAACCAGGCTTGGAATTAAACTTTAATAAGAATTGGAAATAAACCACTTTTTTGAAGCATTGAGTTAAAACGCTAACAAAGACGAGCGAGCTTGCTTCTCTTCTTCCTTCCCTAGTTAACTTGAACTACACTGAATCTAGATTTGGTTTTCGTCTTCCTTTGTATGCAGGAAAGTTCTGGCGTGTGTGGTCTGTGGCCGTCTAAAAAGTGCATTCCAAATTGCTTCTCGCAGTGGAAGTGTAGCTGATGTTCAATACGTAGCTCATCAGGTCAGCAATACTTGGATTGACAATAAATTTAGTGGGGTCCTTTTGTAGCTGGTGATTTTGGGTGCTTAATGACGGAATTATGTCCTACATAAAAAGGCTCGATGGCAAAGTGCTTTAGCTTGAGAGGGTAATAAACGGAAAGATAATACTGGGAACCCAGAATATTTGGAGAATAGCACAGAGGTCAATATGCTTGCCAAGGGGAAAATCCTTGAGATGATATCAAGAGCCTTATTGTATTTTTTTCATGTTGGTTTTTGTGTCTCTGTGTGTGTGTGTTTATTTTGCTCTTTTGGTTAGAAAAGGGGACTTTATAGCCTATAGAAGTAGGGGATGTGTGTAGCTGCGACCGGTGAGTTGCAGGGCAGAGCGCCTGATTTACCAAATGAGTTATTTAATGATGCCTTACTGTTAGAGGATCATGCTTCTGAGTTAGTGAAGTCCTAGTCACAAGCGGTCAACTTCCAACTAGAGGCTTTCAAATCATATTTTAGTGATACGGGCCTCATTAAAGCTGGCATATTTCAAGCATTTGTCCGTTAATGTCACTTCTAGTCTTTAGTGGGAGGAAACTAATTTTATTCTTTTGTAATTAGTCTTTTACTTAACCCATTGTTTGTGATTTTGATGCAGGCATTACATGCAAATGCGCTCCCTGTACTTGATATGTGTAAACAATGGTTGGCCCAATACATGTGATTCATCGCTCAACAAAGCTGCGGCTACTGCAAATTAATCTTCTCAAAATGTACATATTCACGGTAATTTTCTCCGACTCGGATGTTTGGGAGCCATGGATCTTAATCAAAGCATGGTACAAGCATATAATAATAATAATAATATAATAAAAATAATAACAATAATAATAATAATAATAATAAATAATAATAATAATAAATATAATAATAATAATAATAATAGAAATAATAAAAATAATAATAATAAGAATACAAATAATAAAAATAATAAAAATAATAATAATAATAGTAATTATAATGATAATAATACTACTACTACTAATAATAATAAAAATAATATTTATTATTATTATTATTATTATTATTATTAGAGAATATTTCTAAATGCCCCAGTTTTCTGTTATTATATAGGCATGATTCCAGTTATTATTTAGATTTTTTTTTTTGTTGTATTAGCAGAGATCTCTTGTATTCCTTCAAAATGCGGTTCTGTTCTCAGTTATTTATTTTAGATGTTGACAAAATTCTATTACAGGCCAAATCTTACTAGGTTTTTTATTTTAACTATTATGCAGTTGCATGCAAAGAGCGAAGTATGACATTGGAGAGGAGGCAGTCCATCGATTTTCACTATCTGCAGAGGACAGAGCCACCCTGGAGTTAGTTGAGTTGGTGGATAATGTTGTCAGAAGAGCATCTGTATGAATCAGATCGAAATAACCTATAATCACCGTTTTTTTTATGTGTTTAATTATTTTTGTACATTGTCCATTCTACCAATTATCTATCCCTTCTTCTTTTTAGTGTAACTAGTCTAGTTCTGCTTGTCCATGCTACCAATTATACTCGAAACATACAAAATATCTGACGAATGAAGGGCTCATGGCTGACTTTACCCGTTCAGTTTAGGATTGTAAATTCATATTAAGGATGGACTGGGATATAAGTGGAGTTTAGATGAAATATGGTTGTGGATGAGGGACTTTAATTTTTGCATCCTATGAGCGCATTGCAAATTCTTACAAATGCTTATGCTTCAATAGGTGGAACAATGCTAGGTTTATCTTCTTAACAGTATGTTGCAGATATTGCACTAAAGCTGTCCAAAAAATGTGTGTGCGTGCGCGCGTTTTTTTTCTCGGGAGTATGTTGTTTATTTGATTTTATCTGGTGGAGTTGTAATACTTCTGAGTCATCATCGATAGTGAACATGGCCTTTTACTGCATTTTGATTTATAATATTGTTGTCTTTGTTTACATCAAATAGTGTCATATTTTTAGTCTAGTTTTTGGACTAGAATTTCTGCCTTTATTTTGTTTTCAATGAAATTGTTACGTCCTTTTGGTTTTTCCAGGTGGAAGATGTGGTGTCTCGTGCTGCTGATGGGACTTCTACATTGCAAATTTAGATTTCTCTTCATTGCGCTCCCAGTTAGGTCCTTTGGCTGCTGTAAGTTCTTGCATCTTGTAGTCTTGTTTCCACTAAGTCCATTGTGGTTCCAACTTAGTTACAGTCTAATCTTGTATGTTTGTCCCACCAGATTCTTCTTTGTATTGATATTGCTGCAACTTCAACACGGTCGACAAAGATATCTCAGAAGCTTCTCAATCAGGCAATGCTTAATATATTTACGCATGCACTTGAAGATCATACTTGTTTGATTTCATTAGTTCCTTTAAGCGCTCAGTGCGTAGTGTACCCGAAGCTAAACTGAAATTAACTTTACTATCAGTCTATTACCATTACATGTCTAACTGCAAAGCCCATCCCACGATCCTTTTAGATAAGTTTGTTAGCAAAAAGCAAACTTGCTTATTATTTTTTATATTCACTGGTGATTATTCTGATTAGTTGAGCTGTATTATTATTATTTTTTTCAGGTAAACCTTGAGTTAAAATATATTGTTATTTGATGCATGTTCCCTATTTCAAGTGCTGGAAAGAAACTTTAGATTTCTCTTTGTTTGATGGACCATTTAAATGTTGTAGGCTTCACTATTTTTGGTTTAGATATGTGCTTTTTGGTGGTTTGCTCCTGAAGTATTAGTTCATTTTGATGTATATGTACTGTGCAGGCTCAAGTTATGCTATCTGAGATATATCCAGGTGATAACTCTAAGAAATTAGAGTTATCCACTGGTTTTATAGCTTAAAAGTTGTGTGTCATTGAGTAGTTTTTCTCATTTATTGTATGTTTTAGAATAGATTTGTAGAATTGCATTCACCTTGGTCTAATTTCGTATTGCTGTCTTCTTTGGGTAAAAGCTGGTCATTTGAGTGTAAAATGAGGTAAAACACTGGCTAATGCTGTGTAACTCTTTGCAGGAAATTGTTGGCCCAAAATGCTGCAGCACTCTTGGCGACATTCTGGGATTAGCTGGCAGCTCATTGACGTCAGCGCTCGAGCTGGGAAAAAGCTGACAGAGGAATCCATGTGAGCTAGCTAAGGAAGTGTCAAGTGGGTCCACAAAGCACCTCAGCAGTGACACCTCAGCCCTTGTGTTGCCCTAGAAGGGAATGATTCTCTCAGGACAATTGGGCAGCTGCCAGGGGGAGAAAAAGAGGAAGAGAGAGAATTGGGCAGTGATATAAAAAGAAAACAGTAGCTCAAAAAGGGGTACGCAGCAGCTAGAGTACCATTATTCCAAAAAACACAAAAAAAGAGACATTCCAGAGAGGAAAAAGCTTGGGAGAAAAAGCTGAAGAAACGTGAATCTCAGCCTTGGAGGATTATACAACGTAGAGAGAGAGAGAGCTGGAGTTGGAGAACATTCTTGGCTGGTCACAGAGGAATCCAGATCCAGCCGAACTTGCTCTTCTTCTGTTAGCTTAATTATCTTTGTCATTTAGCTCTTGATTTTAACTATGGATTGTATTGAAGCTTTGGATCTTGTAATTACCATTATGAACTAAGTTACTGTAGCTAGGTTTGCTAATGGAACCAATATTGTAAGAATGACAAGTGGTTTCTGAGATTGCTATTAATCTACTATTCCTGTTCATTCATGTGAGCTAAAATCTATTTCTATTCTTGACTGGCCATCAACTTTAGGATACAAGATTAAGATTAATACTGGAAGGGTTAGTTTTAATCAGATTAACATGAATGATGCTTGTTCAATATGCTTGTTGAGTATTTGATTAGGGGATAGTATAGGAATATATTATTCACCTAGCACAATCTAATGAAACCCGAGCTCAAATCTGCAGTCCTAGAGCTTGATCCACACAGGAATGTGCTGGAAATAGCTTAAAGGACAACAGCCATAATCAATTCGGAAGAACTTTATGCATCAACGAGTTTCTGTTGACAGGATAGTAGAATGTTGCAGCATTCTGGGTGACATTCTAGTCAGACTTGCAATAGAGGGGAAGTTAGCAGGCCTAGCTCGTTTTTATCATCAATTCACATCTTATCATTACATTCTTGTTACTTTTAGCTATATTGATTACACTTAGCGTGCATTTTAGTTACTTACAACATTTTCGTGAATTTTTGCCACAATTATTCTTTACTTGTTCTAGTTAAACATATAACTCTCGACATTTATTTTAGTGATTCATTCCTCGTGGGATCGATATCCGTACTTGTGTACACTTTATTACTTGTAGCGACATGTGCACTTGCGAGCATAAATATCACGCAACAAGTTTTTGGCGCCGTTGCCGGGGAATTGAAATCATTAAAGTATTTGTAGGAGTAATTTTTTTGTTCTATGTTTGATTACTTTTTAATCTCAATCATTTGGTTCTTAATTCCTCAGGACAGTAAGTTTCTTGTATGAATCCACCGCAAGACCTGGAGTTGTTGCCTTTGGATCCTGAAATTGAAAGAACATTCCGAGCTAGGAGGAGGGAACAACAAGGACTAGCAGGAGTGAGAGACATGGCAGAAGGGGCAGCAGGAAACAACGGGCAGCAAGTAATTGCTAACAACCCTGTTCCACAACCAGAGCCGATGGATGATAGAAACAGGGCCATTCGAGACTACGCAGTGCCCATTTTGCATGGACTCAACCCGGGCATCGTGAGGCCAACAATCCAGGCACCTCACTTTGAGCTAAAACCCGTGATGTTCCAAATGCTCCAGAACGTGGGGCAGTTTAGTGGAATGGCAACTGAAGATCCTCACATCCATCTCAGACAATTTATGGAAGTGAGTGATGCTTTTAAGCTCCCGGGGGTGACTGAAGATACATTGAGGCTGAAGCTATTCCCTTATTCCTTGAGGGATAGGGCAAGAGTGTGGCTGAATTCCTTGCTTCCGGATTCAGTGACAACATGGGATGAGTTGGCAGAAAAATTTCTCATGAAATACTTCCCTCCAACTAAGAATGCCAAGTTGAGGAATGACATTACCTCATTCCTACAAGCAGATGGGGAGTCATTGTATGAAGCGTGGGATAGATTTAAGGAACTACTGGGGAAGTGCCCTCATCATGGGATCCCCCACTGGATTCAAATGGAGACATTCTACAATGGTCTCAATGGGCAAACACGGACTATAGTGGATGCCGCAGCAGGAGGAGCTATTTTGGCCAAGTCTTATAATGAGGCATATGAGATTTTGGAGAGGATGGCCAACAACAACTATCAATGGCCAACCGAGAGGCATGGAGCAAGGAAGGCCACTGGAATTCACGAGCTTGACGCTATCACGGCACTCTCAGCTCAGATGTCATCCTTGACAAATATGGTAAAGGCGTTAAATCCACCGGCAGGGGTAAATGCAATGCACACTACTGGTTTTTCATGTGTTTACTGTGGAGATAGCCACCAATATGATGATTGTCCATCAAACCCTGCCTCTGCTGTCACGCCCCCCAACCGGGGTGGGTGACGTGGAGCTCGATTAGGGATTAATAAAGCAGATCCCTAACCGGGTCCCACACTTAGCTGCATTAAAATATAAATGATCTACATAATCCAGGAGCCTCTGACACACAGGGCTCCACCCCACAGGACATACAGTATCGTACATACATGCTTACGTAAATAATCATTACAACAGACATCATCCACAGTCTAGTAAATCCAAATATCATTTATTACAAGTTCTTACATATTCCTTACACTTTAACTCAGAGGATGAACTCGATCCTCACTTGCTCGATCCGTAGCACAACTCAGCTACGATGCACCGCTCCTCGAATCTCCTGGGAGGGGTTTAAACATTTGAAACATGAGCGAAAGGCCCAGTAGGATATAATTTGAATAATTTAAATAAACGAACAAATAAATAAGTGCGATAATAAAATAAATAAGACATTCAGCCCGACAGAACAGCCGGAACCTCACATCCTTTTTCTCAAAGGAAATATAACATAAACTAACCGTATTACAGGCTTCAGCAAGCAATTAGTACAAATTACTCACCTCACCAAGTGCGTCGCCTACCGGACCGGTTTCGGGTTCTGCCCCCGAGGATGCACTCTCCGCATCCTATCTAGGCTTACAGCAATAGACTCTATTACCAGTTCACAAGATCTCTTATCGTAAGAAATCATCCGTTTAACATTATGAAATCGTTCATAAGACCCCACGAACTACTCAAGCCGCGGGCCCCATGACTGAACAAGCCATGAGGTTCCATGACTAGACAAGCTATGGATTCCATGGACAGGACAAGCCAAGGATTTCCATAAACTAACAAGCCATGGTTTTTAAAACGGTTTTCTTTCGCAAACCAATCCCTTTCTTTAAAACATTTTCAAGGCCAAAATCTTCTTTGAAAGCAGGCTCACAAGGAAAAGGGATAGAAATCCTACCTCGCACAATCAAACCTGGGACTAGCGTTGCCCTTTTTCCGGCTTCCGCTTCCTCAAGCCCCTTCAGTCTGAATCCACAGCGAGCACTGAGACAAGATAACACCTTAGGATCAATCCTCAGTCCTAAAGTAATCCAATCTCAATCATATTCCAAGATTTTCCAATTAGTGTGCCCTAATCAATTTTTTATGTTTCAAATTCCATTCCAAGGGTTTTTAATTATCAAATCAGGGATTAAGGATACTAATCCTTTCATCCCAAGTCCCCAAATGAAGCTAATTTGGGTTCTCCCCGAAAACAGGGGTCAAAACGACAATTTCGGGCCAAACAGGGTCAAACCCCGTGTACACCGGTCGACCGGAGACAGAGGAGTGCATCACCACCGGTCGGCCGGTGGTGTGCACTCCGGTCGACCGGTCCGGTCAGCCGGTGGCCTCAACAAAATCCGGTCGACCGATGCGGTCGACCGGTGGACATTTCCAGTTCGCGAAAACTCGCGGAAACCAGTCCAAAATCCTGCAAATCCAGTCCCAATTCGCAAAATCTCAAGGGACAACCACTAGATCTGGGTTCTAGGTCCTAAAACAAGTCCAAAGAACCCAAGATCTCCAATTTCTACCCTAGTTTCACTCAAAATCCATCAAAATCCGTTTTGAACCAAAAGTAAGTTTTTAAATCCGAAAACTTGAAATCCAAGAGAGGTTCTTTTAGTAATCTTACCTTGAATCCTTCTCTTGATGTTGAAAACTCTTTGAAATCACTCTTTGGCTCAAAACTCGTTCGATTTGGGATGGAAATGAGAGAGAGAGAGTTCGGGAGTGTGAGAGAGAAAGAGAGAGGAAGAGGACGTTCGGGAGGAAAGAAAAGGAAGGAAAAGAAAAGAAAGAAAAAGAAGAAAAGAAAAGAAAAGGAAAAAGAAAAGAAAATGACGTGTAAAATATAACTGTCCAGAAATGCGCCCATACACACTTCTGGATTAAAATAAATTACTGTAAATAATTTAAATACCTTGGAATCATTTAAACTCAATTAATTAAATCAGATTAGGGACACTAATAATCTTAATTACCTTAATTAATCTCAATTAATTCTTCAGGGTGTTACAGCTCCACCCCCCTTAGGCAATTTCGTCCTCGAAATTAAAACTCACCTCCAAGTGCAAACAGATGCGGATAACGTTCCTGCATCGTCGTTTCAAGCTCCCATGTTGCTTCCTCAACACCATGGTGCTGCCACAGCACTTTCACTAACGGAATCTCACGATGACGCAGACTCTTCATCTTTCTGTCAAGAATCCGAACTGGTGCCTCCTCGTAAGACGCGTCATACTGTATCGGAACGTCAATCCACTGCACTACTGCTTCCGGCTCAGGTTGACATTTCCGAAGCATGGAGACATGAAACACGTCATGCACGTGAGATAGCTCAGGCGGTAAAGCCAACCGGTACGCCACCACTCCGACTCGTTGCACGATCGGGAATGGTCCCACATACCTCGGTGCGAGGTTTCCTTTCACACCAAACCGAGTAACTCCCTTGCGTGGGGAAACCTTTAGCAACACAAAGTCGCCTTCTTGGAATTCCAAAGGCCTACGCCTCCTGTCAGCATAACTTTTCTGACGACTTTGAGCTGTCAATAGCCGCTCTCGAATCACAGCTATCTTCTCATTATTCTCTTGAATGGCATCCGGTCCAGTTGTAAGTCTATCCTCTGGTTCCAACCAACAAACAGGTGACCTACAAGGACGACCATACAACGCCTCAAACGGTGCCATACCGATACTGGCCTGATAGCTGTTGTTGTATGCAAACTCAGCTAGATGCAGGTATTTCTTCCAGTGCCCGCCAAAATCCAGAATACAAGCACGAAGCATATCCTCCAGAATCTGAATAACTCTTTCAGATTGTCCATCAGTCTGAGGATGAAATGCTGTGCTGAAGTTCAATTCTGTTCCCATGGCTTCCTGGAAACTTCTCCAATACCTTGCATTGAAACGCGTGTCACGGTCAGACGTGATAGACAGTGGCACCCCGTGTAGCCTCACGATGTGCTCCAGGTACAATTCTGACAGAACCTTCCGAGAATACGTCGCACGGAATGGTATGAAGTGCGCGGACTTCGTCAACCTGTCAACCACCACCCAGATGGCATCGTGCCTCAACTCGGTTCTCGGTAGTCCCCTCAGAAAATCCATCGTGATGTGCTCCCATTTCCATTCAGGGACAGGAAGAGGTTGCAACTCTCCCGCTGGCTTCTGGTGCTCAGCTTTAACTCGGAGGCAAGTCACGCATTCCGAGACGTACTCACGAACATCTCTTTTCATACCTCTCCACCAGTACTGTCTTTTCAAGTCCTGGTACATCTTGGTACTACCCGGATGAATGGCGTACCTCGATTTGTGAGCTTCATGCAGAATCGCTTTCTTGATCTCCCCCACCTTAGGAACAGCAAGGCGGTCGCGAAAGTACAGCGTCCCGTCTTCTCGGATTTTCCAATCCTCAAACTGTTCTCCATTCTGGATTCGAGTCCAGATTCCCTGAAGATGAGGATCTTGCCACTGATTCTGCTTAACTTGTTGCACAAGAGCTGGTGCGGAAATCAGATTATACACCACAGCCTGGTTATAATCTTCATGGTACTGAAGACCATACTCACTCACCACTTCAGTCCTCTTCCAATCCTCCAAAGCTAATGACGCCAGAGTCCCTGACGTTTTCCTACTAAGGGCATCAGCCACCACATTAGCTTGTCCAGGATGATACTGCAGGGTGAAGTCATAATCTTCCATGTACTCTACCCATCTCCTCTGTCTGAGGTTCAGATCTTTCTGATTAAACAAGTACTTCAGACTCTTATGATCAGAGAAGACCTGAAATCTTGCTCCATAGAGATAACATCTCCATATCTTCAGAGCAAATATTACCGCTGCTAACTCCAAGTCATGCGTGGGGTAGTTCCGCTCGTGCGGTCTCAGTTGGCGAGATGCATAAGCTACTACGTGTCCGCCTTGCATCAAGACACAACCAAGCCCAACCCCCGAGGCGTCAGAGTACACCTCGTATGGCTCCTCGGTGTTAGGGATCGTCAGAATCGGTGCACTTGTCAACCTTACCTTCAATTCCTGAAAGGCATGTTCACATTCAGCATCCCACTCGAATCCGACTTCTTTCTTAGTCAACCGAGTCATCGGTGCAGCTATACTCGAGAAATCCTTCACAAAACGCCGGTAATACCCCGCGAGTCCGAGAAAGCTTCGGATCTCTGCCACATTCTTCGGCCTTTCCCACTGTAACACAGTCTCAGCCTTAGAAGGATCTACAGAAATTCCCTGTCCAGAAATCACATGGCCAAGGAACTTCACCTCTGTCAGCCAGAAGTCACACTTCTCCTTCTTCGCATACAACTGGTGTTCTCGAAGAGTCTGAAGAACAATTCTAAGGTGCTGCGCATGTTCTTCCCAAGTCTTCGAGTAAACCAGTATGTCGTCAATGAAGACGATCACAAACCGATCCAAATACGGCCGAAAAACCCGATTCATCAAATCCATGAATGCAGCAGGGGCATTTGTCAACCCAAACGGCATTACCAGAAACTCGAAGTGCCCATACCGAGTTCTGAAAGCAGTCTTCGAGATATCCTCCTCCCTGATTTTCAATTGGTGGTACCCGGACCTCAAATCAATCTTAGAGTAGAACTGTGATCCACCCAACTGATCGAACAATTCATCGATCCTCGGCAGTGGGTACTTATTCTTCACAGTTAACCTGTTCAATTGTCGGTAGTCAATGCACAACCGAAGAGATCCGTCGTGCTTCTTCACAAATAGCACTGGTGCACCCCAAGGGGAAGTACTATTTCTGATATATCCCTTCTCTGCCAGCTCTTCAAGCTGTGCTCTTAATTCCTTCATCTCCGCCGGAGCCATCCGGTATGGAGGAATGGAAATAGGTGCCGTTCCCGGAACCAAATCAATGCAGAATTCAATCTCCCGATCCGGCGGTAAGCCCGGTAGATCCTCAGGAAATACATCTGCAAATTCACCCACCACAGGGATTCCTGCACTATCTCCGATCACTCCAGATTCACCTTCCAAGGCAAGAAGGGAGGAGAAACATGCCAGATTCTTCCGTCCCCCAACGCTGTACTTCAACAGTCGTTCCCCAAGGACTGGGTTCATCTCTGCCTGATAAGCAATCACTGTTCCGGAATCCGTTACCAATGTCACTTTTCTACGGTAGCAATCAACAATTGCACCGTGCCTTGACAGCCAATCCATTCCGAGCACCACATCAAACAGGGTCATCGGAAGGATAATCAAGTCTGCTCTCAATCGCTCACTACCAATCGTGATTGCACACGACTTACACACACTCATCACCTCCACACATCCCAGTGGGGAGTTCAAAGTCATCGGGACTTCTAAATTCTCAGATTTCAGTTTCAGAGTCCGAACAAACGAACTTGATATAAACGAGTGTGTGGCACCTGTATCAAATAACACGTGAGCAAAAGAATGAGAGATTAGAATCATACCCTCAACCACCGCATTACTGGTCTGACCTCCAGAGCTGCCTCCTGCCAGGGTATAAGCTTGTCCCTGTACTCTTCCCTTCCCTCTGTCACCAACATTAGGCCGCTGAGCCGGAGGCCTATACTGTTGTGGCGGAGGTGGTTGTGCCGGTCTCGGCGCTTGAGGCCGGAACTGGGAATACTGAGGCGGCTGATAGGTCGGCGCAGGAGGGTATGGCATATGTTGCGGCTGATATGGCGGCATGTACTGTGACGGCCCTTCTTGGCTATAGGAAGCGTCACTTTGGGCTTGTTGAGCCGGCGGCCGATTAGGACAATTCCTCCTAATAGGGCCCACCTGCCCACAATGGTGACACTTGGGCCCGTACGGAGCATTTCTGTCACTCCCAGAAGAACTACTGCCACCACTTGCCATTTCTTGATTGCGGTTTCTTCTACCACTCCGCTGTGGTCCACCTGATACAGAAGGCCTACCAGAAACCGAGGGTCTACCAGAGACAGAGACCCGACCTGCTTCTTCTTCTTTACTTTGACGATAGGCCAGGTTATCCTGTTCCACCCTCATAGCAGCAGCTACTAAATCCCGGAAGTTCCGAAGTCTTAGAGCCACCAAGGATCTCCTCACAGAGTTCTTGAGGCCCCCCTCAAACTTGAGACATTTCATGTCTTCAGACTCCACTAGAGATGGCGCAAACCGGGACAGGTCATTAAACCTAGCCTCATACTCCCTCACCGACATGTCACCTTGCTGCAGCGACATGAATTCCAGTGCCTTTTCTTCTCTATAGCTCGGAGGGAAGTACTGATCATTGAACATCACCTCGAACTGTTCCCAGGTCATTCCTGTGACATCCATCCTCCTCTTGACCTGCTTCCACCAAGTATTTGCCCATCCTTCCATCTTATACACCGCAAATTCCACCCAGTATTCCTCTGGGACTCCCATAGTACTCAAGTGCTTGACTATGGAGTCAATCCAGAACTCAGCTTCCTGGGGTCCTCCCTCACTATTAAACGAGGGGATAGGCGCTCTCCTGAATTCCCGGAAATACTCCTGTTTCCGATCCCCAGCCGGTCGCTCATTCCGAGCTCTAGTAGCCATGCCTTGAAAGGCAGTAAACATGGCATCGAAGAATCCTTGATTCGGTTGTTCCGGCTGGTTACCTAGTCTGCGGCGAGGCGCCATTTCCTTCAACTGAAATCAAACTAGACTGCTCAGTGGATAACAGATGTCACACATGTATGTACAATCCCGGGGTTCTTAGCCTAAGGCTCTGATACCACTCTGTCACGCCCCCCAACCGGGGTGGGTGACGTGGAGCTCGATTAGGGATTAATAAAGCAGATCCCTAACCGGGTCCCACACTTAGCTGCATTAAAATATAAATGATCTACATAATCCAGGAGCCTCTGACACACAGGGCTCCACCCCACAGGACATACAGTATCGTACATACATGCTTACGTAAATAATCATTACAACAGACATCATCCACAGTCTAGTAAATCCAAATATCATTTATTACAAGTTCTTACATATTCCTTACACTTTAACGCAGAGGATGAACTCGATCCTCACTTGCTCGATCCGTAGCACAACTCAGCTACGATGCACCGCTCCTCGAATCTCCTGGGAGGGGTTTAAACATTTGAAACATGAGCGAAAGGCCCAGTAGGATATAATTTGAAATAATTTAAATAAACGAACAAATAAATAAGTGCGATAATGAAACGAATAAGACATTCAGCCCGACAGAACAGCCGGAACCTCACATCCTTTTTCTCAAAGGAAATATAGCATAAACTAACCGTTTTACAGGCTTCAGCAAGTAATTAGTACAAATTACTCACCTCACCAAGTGCCTCGCCTACCGGACCGGTTTCGGGTTTTGCCCCCGAGGATGCACTCTCCGCATCCTATCTAGGCTTACAACAATATACTCTATTACCAGTTCACAAGATCTCTTATCTTAAGAAATCATCCGTTTAACATTATGAAATCGTTCATAAGACCCCACGAACTACTCAAGCCGCGGGCCCCATGACTGAACAAGCCATGAGGTTCCATGACTAGACAAGCTATGGATTCCATGGACAGGACAAGCCAAGGATTTCCATAAACTAACAAGCCATGGTTTTTAAAACCTTTTTCTTTCGCAGACCAATCCCTTTCTTTAAAACATTTTCAAGGCCAAAATCTTCTTTGAAAGCAGGCTCACAAGGAAAAGGGATAGAAATCCTACCTCGCACAATCAAACCTGGGACTAGCGTTGCCCTTTTCCGGCTTCCGCTTCCTCAAGCCCCTTCAGTCTGAATCCACAGCGAGCACTGATACAAGATAACACCTTAGGCTCAATCCTCAGTCCTAAAGTAATCCAATCTCAATCATATTCCAAGATTTTCCAATTAGTGTGCCCTAATCAATTTTTCATGTTTAAATTCCATTCCAAGGGTTTTAATTATCAAATCAGGGATTAAGGATACTAATCCTTTCATCCCAAGTCCCCAAATGAAGCTAATTTGGGTTCTCCCCGAAAACAGTGGTCAAAACGACAATTTCAGGCCAAACAGGGTCAAACCCCGTGTACACCGGTCGACCGGAGACAGAGGAGTGCATCACCACCGGTCGGCCGGTGGTGTGCACTCCGGTCGACCGGTCCGGTCGGCCGGTGGCCTCAACAAAATCCGGTCAACCGATGCGGTCGACCGGTGGACATTTCCAGTTCGCGAAAAATCACGGAAATCAGTCCAAAATCCTGCAAATCCAGTCCCAAATCACAAAATCTCAAGGGACAACCACTAGATCTGGGTTCTAGGTCCTAAAACAAGTCCAAAGAACCCAAGATCTCCAATTTCTACCCTAGTTTCACTCGAAATCCATCAAAATCCGTTTTGAACCAAAAACGAGTTTTAAATCCGAAAAACTTGAAATCCAAGAAAGGTTCTTTCAGTAATCTTACCTTGAATCCTTCTCTTGATGTTGAAAACTCTTTGAAATCACTCTTTGGCTCAAAACTCGTTCGATTTGGGATGGAAATGAGAGAGAGAGAGTACGGGAGTGAGAGTGAGAGAGAGAGGAAGAGAAACGCACGGGAGAAAAAGAAAAGGAAGGAAAAGAAAAGAAAGAAAAAGAAAAAGAAAAAGAAAAGGAAAAAAGAAAAGAAAATGACGAATATAACAGTCCAGAAATGCGCCCATACACACTTCTGGATTAAAATAAATTACTGTAAATAATTTAAATACCTTGGAATCATTTAAACTCAATTAATTAAATCAGATTAGGCACACTAATAATCTTAATTACCTTAATTAATCTCAATTAATTCTTCAGGGTGTTACATCTGCGTGCTATGTTGCTAATTTCAACAGGGGTGCTCCTCATTACTCAAACCCTCATCACCAAGGGATGAGGCAACAATCAAACTATGCATGGAACAATCAAGGAGCAGGAACTAGTCAGCCCAATGCTTACCACAAAAGCACCTATCCACCTGGATATCCACCACAACCACAACAAAGAACTCAACCCGTAGAACAATCTAGCTCTTTGGAGGGCTTGTTGAAAGAATTTATCTCAAGGAGTGAAGCCAAACTCCAGAGCCATGATGCTGCATTGCGGAATTTTGAAAATCAGGTTGGGCAGCTAGCAAGTTCTCTCAACAATAGGCCCCAAGGTGCTCTACCAAGCAACACCGAAGATCCACGAAGAGACGGGAAAGAACAATGCAAGGCGATCACACTAAGGTGTGGAAAAGAGTTGGAATCAAAGGAAAAACCTCTGGCTGCTAACACAGAGCCCACTTCAATCCAAGGGGGAGAGAAGAAAACACTGCCACATGAAGAACAGCCCCGGAGTAAGAAACTGGACTCTGGAGTCCAGAATGCTGCAGCAGTCCCACAGCATTCTGGAGCAACCGAAACCAGCAACACCAGTGTCAGCCGTCCACCTCTTCCATTCCCACAGCGCTTCCAGAAACAACAGCAAGATGGGCAGTTCCGCAAGTTCTTAGATGTCTTGAAGCAGCTACACATCAACATACCACTAGTGGAAGCCTTAGAACAAATGCCAAGCTATGCTAAGTTCATGAAGGATCTCGTGACCAAGAAACGCAGGCTTGGAGAGTTTGAAACAGTGGTTTTGACTGAAGAATGCAGTGCTATTCTGCAGAACAAACTCCCGCCCAAGCTAAAGGATCCAGGAAGTTTTACTATTCCATGCTCCATTGGAAACAAATACTTTGGAAGAGCATTGTGTGATTTGGGAGCTAGCATAAATTTAATGCCTATGTCCATATTCAAGAAGTTGGGTATTGGAGAAGCAAGGCCAACCACAGTATCCTTACAGCTGGCTGACAGGTCAATTGCAACTCCTGAAGGAATGATCGAGGATGTATTGGTAAGGGTGGACAAGTTCATTTTTCCTGCTGACTTTATTATTCTTGATTATGAAGCAGATAGAGAAGTGCCCATAATTTTAGGGAGGCCCTTTCTTGCAACTGGACGCACCTTGATTGATGTCCAGAAAGGAGAATTAACCATGCGGGTGCAAGAAGAACAAATCACCTTTAATGTGTTCAAGGCAATGAGATTCCCGAGTGAAATTGAAGAATGCTCAGCCATCTCAGTTATTGATTCTCTGGTGGCTGAAACACTTGAGCATGAAGGAGTTAACAGCAATGAAGAAGGAGGCGTTGAGCAAGTAGAATGGTTGGGAGCAAATGTGACAATGTCGTGCCACACAAGGAAGTTTGAGTCCCTGGACCTGACTGAACGGAAACACTAGCCCACTCAGCCCTCAAGCATAGAGCCGCCAGTCCTAGAGCTTAAGCCTCTGCCTCTGCACTTGAGGTATTCCTACCTAGGAAATTCTTCTACACTTCCGGTCATTATTTCTGCTTATTTGACGCAGGAACAAGCGGGCAGGCTGATAGAGGTTTTGAGAGAATCTCAAGGAGCCATTGGCTGGACTATAGCGGATATAAAAGGCATCAGTCCTGCCTTTTGTATGCAGAAGATTATCCTGGAAGATGAAAAGAAGGGGTCTATAGAGGGACAAAGAAGGATGAACCCAATCATGAAAGAGGTGGTCAAAAAGGAGGTGATAAAGTGGCTGGACGCAGGGATCATTTATCCAATCTCGGATAGTGCTTGGGTGAGCCCGGTGCAGTGTGTTCATAAGAAAGGGGGGATCACGGTTGTTGAAAATGAAAAAAATGAGTTGATCCCCACAAGGACAGTGACAGGGTGGCGGATTTGCATGGATTACAGGAGGCTCAACAAGGCCACCAGGAAAGATCATTTCCCACTGCCCTTTATTGACCAAATGTTGGATAGGCTGGCGGGTAAGGAGTTTTATTGCCTATTGGACGGGTATTTCGGGTATAACCAGATTGTGATTGCGCCGGAGGACCAACATAAGACTACTTTCACGTGTCCATTTGGCACGTTTGCCTTTAGAAGAATGCCATTTGGACTTTGCAATGCCCCAGCCACTTTTCAGAGATGCATGCTGGCCATTTTCACTGATATGGTGGAGCGGTATTTGGAGGTTTTCATGGATGACTTTTCAGTTTTTGGGAAGGATTTTGATGAATGCCTCATGAACTTGGCCAAGGTCCTAAAGAGATGCGCATAGACTAACTTAGTCTTGAACTGGGAGAAATGCCACTTTATGGTCAACGAGGGAATAGTCCTTGGACATAGGGTCTCACGGGATGGTTTAGAGGTTGATAAGGCCAAGATTGCTGTGATTGAAAAGCTGCCAGCACCGACCAATGTGAAAGGGCTTCGAAGCTTTCTTGGACATGCAGGATTCTATAGGAGGTTCATTAAGGACTTCTCAAAGGTGTCAAAGCCTCTCTGTAGTCTTCTCGAGAAGGATAGCAAGTTTATTTTTGATGAGGCCTGCTCACTAGCCTTTGCCGAATTGAAGAAGAGACTTATTTCAGCCCCTATCATCACAACACCTGATTGGTCTCTTCCTTTTGAAGTGATGTGTGATGCTAGCGACTGGGCAGTGGGGGCAGTTCTCGGGCAGCGCAGAGAGAAGGTTTTTCACTCGATTTATTATGCAAGTAAAACTCTATCTGGAGCTCAACTAAATTACACTGTGACAGAAAAAGAGTTGTTGGCAGTTGTATTTGCATTTGACAAATTTCGAGCTTACTTGATAGGGACAAAGGTCACGGTTTTCACGGATCACTCAGCCATCAAATATTTGATGGAAAAGAAGGATGCAAAGCCACGGCTCATCAGGTGGGTGCTCCTACTTCAAGAATTTGATTTGGAGATCAAAGACTGGAAAGGCACTGAGAACCAAGTGGCTGATCACTTGTCTCGGCTTGAGCCAGCAGAGGAAGGAGCCACCACGGAGATCATAACTGAAGTGTTCCCTGATGAGCAGTTGTTTGCGGCAACCCAGGCACAAATACCTTGGTTTGCCGATTATGCAAATTTCCTGGCAAGTGGATGGCTTCCCCCGGATATGACCAGCCAGCAGAGGAAGAAGTTTCTTCATGATGTCAAGAGCTTCTACTGGGATGAACCGTATTTGTACAAGCATTGTGCCGACCAACTTATAAGAAGGTGTGTACCAGAAGAAGAAATGGAGGGCATCCTGCAAGGGTGTCATTCTTCTCCCTATGGTGGTCACTATGGAGGCCTGAGGACAGCTGCTAAGATTCTACAATCTGGTTTTTATTGGCCAACGATCTTTAAGGATGCTCATGCTTTTGCATTGAGATGTGACAGGTGCCAAAGAACCGGGAACATATCAAGGAGGAATGAGATGCCCTTAAACAATATCTTAGAAGTGGAACTGTTTGACGTTTGGGGTATGGATTTTATGGGCCCCTTCCCGGTGTCATTCGGCAACCAATACATCCTAGTGGCTGTGGACTATGTGTCAAAGTGGGTGGAGGCAATGGCTTCACCCACGAATGATGCTAAGGTGGTGCTGAAATTCCTCCAGAAGTACATTTTCACTCGCTTCGGAACACCCCGAGCTATTATTAGTGATGAAGGAACCCACTTTTGCAACAAATACTTGGGGCAACTACTGGCCAAGTATGGTGTCAAGCACAAGGTAGCCACAGCCTATCATCCGCAGACCAGTGGGCAGGCCGAGCTGTCAAATAGAGAAATTAAGCGCATACTAGAGAAAACAGTGAACCCGACGCGAAAGGATTGGTCGGTGCGCTTGGATGATGCATTATGGGCTTTTCGAACAGCCTTGAAAACACCCTTAGGAATGTCCTCATATAGGCTGGTCTATGGTAAGGCATGTCACTTGCCTGTGGAACTAGAGCATAGAGCATTTTGGGCTCTCAAGAAGCTAAATCTTGACTGGCAAGCTGCAGGGCAGAGTAGATTGTTGCAACTAAATGAGCTTGATGAATTCCGGCTACAAGCTTATGAAAGTGCTGGGCTATACAAAGAGAAGACCAAGAAATGGCATGACAGCAAAATCTTGCCTAGAACGTTTGAAGTGGGGCAGCAAGTTCTCTTGTTCAACTCCAGGTTGAAGCTTTTCCCAGGAAAGCTTAAGTCTCGTTGGTCTGGGCCTTTTACAGTCTCTAAGGTATTCCTTTATGGAGCAGTGGAGTTGATTGAGGAGGATTCGGCAAGGAAATTCACAGTGAATGGACAGCGGCTAAAGCATTATTGGGGAGGTCCAGTGGATCGTTGCAAAATGACCATCACTCTGCAGGAAGCCTAATTCTCAATCAGGGAGGTAGTCAGGCTGATGACTAAAAAACAAGCGCTTATGGGAGGCAACCCACTATTTTTGTTCTTTTGTTTTTGTTTATTTCTGCCATTCTGCATTGATTTTCTAATTTGAACTGTGATTCATTGAGTAGCAGGATGAGTAAGAGTCAATCTGTGCAGGAAGCAGAGAGAAAAAAAAAAAATTTGCAGTAGCCCAAAATGCCACGACAGAATGCTGCAGCATTCTGGGCAGCATTCTGGGCACGCGAAAAAAAAAATGTGTTTAGACAGCTCTCCCTAAACCCTAACTCACCCGTATAAATACCCTCCTGCCTCTTTGCCAACTACCACATCCACGGCCACTTCCCTCATTTCCACCATTTTCTCCCCCATTTCCGCCACTAACTCTATCGTGCACTCTCAACCGCAGAAGTTGTTCCAGAGCTCCTCTCGTCCGGCGTTACTACTTAGCACAGCAGGTGTTTGAGGAAACAACCAGTCGCCGGCCACAGAGAAGCTCCATTGAGGTTAGTAAGAGATTCTTCTGCAAACTCTGTGCTTTCTAAAAAGGATTAATACTAGCTAGGCGGTGGAATAGAGTTTGGGGGAGCAGTAGACTTGAGAATATTTGCTGAGAGAGAGGGATTTGGCGGGTAGGGCAGTCCTCAGGTGTGCAAATTGGATTTGGCGGGTTGAACTCATTGAGAGAGGGATTTCGACAGCAAGATGCCGTTTAAGAGTAAAGCACGAAAAGGGAAAGGAGTGCAAATTCAGGTAGATTCAGACAGCTCTGTCTCGCAGCCGCCCCCAGAAAAGGATGAAATAAAAAAATTTTTGTCCCCAAGAGCTCAGCAGCGCTTTGACCAGTGCATGACTGAGAGGGCATTATACATGGAAAGGGGGTTTGTGTACAAACGGGGCCGCCCCAGAGGATACCCCAGTTTTATTCATTCCGTCATCTCTGCGCACAAATGGCATGCATTTTGCCAAAGCCCGCCCGCAGCACTGGTGCAGCTCGTGCGTGAGTTTTACGCAAATTACGATGACACAGACCCCGACACAGTCTTTGTCCGAGGACGAGTAGTCCCCTTCACATCCGCAGCAATTAACAGCATTTACGACTTGCCGGATGTCGAGGATGATTTCAAGGACTTCGCCGATGGTCTGAGTGAAGACCAGTTGGACGAAGTTATAGAGGAGCTCTGTGTTGAGGGTACCGAATGGAGAAGGGCTACAAGAGGGTCGATGACTTTTCCAAGAGAGAGCCTCCAGCCGGGACCAAAGATTTGGTATCATTTTCTAAGGTTCCGGCTGATGCCCTCCTCTCATTACCGATCCGTGCACAAAGAGAGAGCTATTTTGCTGTATTGTATGATGAAGGGGAGGCCTTTAAACGTGGGACGGATGATACGCCAACAGGTAGGAGTCTGTGCAGGGCGTAATAGCGGGGGATTATGGTTCCCCTCGCTGATCGCGCAATTGTGTATCGCGCATGGGGTGGTTGTTGAAGAAAGCGAGACAAAGGAGCAGCCGGCCGCAGCCATCTCCACAAATGCCCTTGCACGCCGAATGCACCTGACCAGGGAGCGCCTGTCGCTGCACAAATCAACCCCGACATCATCGCAAGCCTGAGCCGCATGGAGCAGCGCCTCAGCCAAGTAGAGGTACTTCAATATGACTCTATACAGCAAATGAGGGAATTCTGGAAGTACACAAAGCAGAGGGACTTGGCTCTCCAGAAACATTATAGGGCCAATTCCAAGAGGTTCCATTCCTTCCCAGTCTTTCCTCAGAGCTTGTGCAGTTCCTCCTCCGGGGATGAGGAGCCTAGCCCTGCGGAAGAGGCAGCACCGCTTTCTCCAGCCTCATCTTCGTCCGATCATCAGCATCCTGAGGAGGCCGCTGTGCCCCAACACCAAGACAAAGGAAAAGCTGCTGCGCCCGAAGCGTCAACCAAAAGAATGACGCTGAGGAGTGGAGCGAATTGGCGGTGGAGAGGGTGATATGGCAGCACGAAAACAGGGCAGTCCTTCCTCCTTTATAACTCTTGTCTTTATTTCATTGTCGTGTGTTTTTAAATTGATTAATTGTTTAAATTTCACTGTCATGTGTTGATGTGTTAGCCTCGTCTTTGCTTAATTGTGTCTTTGTGCATACTTTGTGATTAAATAAATAAATAAATAAAAAAAGAGAAGAGTGATTTTCTCTAGAAGTGCAGTTTATAGGATGATTATATAGGATTCAGCCTTGTGTTAATTCGATACTATGTTGATTGATTCTCTTGGCTTGTGATTTCTTCTTTTCATTATGCACTACCTTGTGTTATTGAATCGGTGTTTTACTTAGGGAAAGATCTTGAGCATGCTTCTCATTTTCAAAATAGTTGCAGCCCCTAGATTTTGCTTGATAACTCTTGAGGCGACTTTCGAATTGGCACTTTACCGAGGGAATGATTTAGGCCATTTTTTTGATAGTTTGAGCTTTGCACCTCGTAACTTAGCTTTTACCTCCCCATTGTAAATCCTTAGCTTCATCCACTTACTCCCCTTCTTCTGTTTGATTGCTCTTTCCTTGGCTCCTCCAGATCATTGAGGACAATGCTCATTTTGAGTTTGGGGGCAGGGAGAGCTTAAGCTCTTAAGGTCTTGTTGCTGCTTATAAAAAAAAAAAAAAAAAAAAAAAATTTTTTGCTCCGCTGCTTGGGAATACTTAGTAACCAGGGGTGAGCATGAGCCCCATGTTCACTTTTGCGTCAAACGGTAGACCTAGGCAAGAGCAAGTAAAAAAAAAAAAGAAAGAAAAACAACAAAATCTATCTTTGCTCCGCTGCTCTGGAACACTTAGTAACCAGGGGTGAGCATGAGCCCCATGTTCACTTCTGCGTCAAACGGTAGACCTAGGCAAGAGCAAGCAAAAAAAAAAAAAAAAAAAAAAAAAAAGAGAAAAGCGCTTTGAGTTGAATCTTGCTGAGTAACCGGGTGACTTCATCACCAATGTTGGCATTCGCATAAAAAGGTAAGTTGGCAACTCTTGGTAGATAAAAAAAAAAAAAGAAGAAAAGATAAGCAGTGAGTATAATAAGAGGGCGTCCAAAAGCAAATATAGTGGATAAAGGAAAGCAAGGTGTGAGTTTGGGGGAATTTCATGGAAAGGTGTTTGAAGGAGAGTTGAACCAAAATATCATTTTCCATCCTACCTTTGCCTTAGCCTAACAGTAAAAATCTAATGAAGTCCTATTGACCTTTGGTGATGTGTTGATTCTTAGTAGTGGAGAGAGCTTTGAAAAGCAATCTCATGGGGTTTGAGCTTAAAAAAGCTTTTAGAAACTGCATGCACACGGTCCCAACTAGTTTGACATTGGTGATTTGGCACTTGGTTGCTCACACACACACAAGAAAGGTCTAAGCAGAGAAGGAGCAATCTCATGTTTTGAAATCAACACTTGGCTGGCATTCTTGTTTCTCTTAGGGCTGCACTTCTAATCCGTGTTTCAAGAACTTGAACTTCTTAAGAAAAATTAATCACAGAGTATGCATTAGTCCTCTTTTCTGTTTTAGTTCATGTAACCTATCTTTTTGTCACTTTTGTTTTGCTCGAGGACAAGCAACATTCTGAGTTTGGGGGTGTGATAACTCTAAGAAATTAGAGTCATCCACTGGTTTTATAGCTTAAAAGTTGTGTGTCATTGAGTAGTTTTTCTCATTTATTGTATGTTTTAGAATAGATTTGTAGAATTGCATTCACCTTGGTCTAATTTCGTATTGTTGTCTTCTTTTGAGTGTAAAATGAGGTAAAACACTGGCTAATGCTGTGTAACTCTTTGCAGGAAATTGTTGGCCCAAAATGCTGCAGCACTCTTGGCGACATTCTGGGATTAGCTGGCAGCTCATTGACGTCAGCGCTCGAGCTGGGAAAAAGCTGACAGAGGAATCCGTGTGAGCTGGCTAAGGAAGTGTCAAGTGGGTCCACAAAGCACCTCAGCAGTGACACCTCAGCCCTTGTGTTGCCCTAGAAGGGAATGATTCTCTCAGGACAATTGGGCAGCCGCTAGGGGGAGAAAAAGAGGAAGAGAGAGAATTGGGCAGTGATATAAAAAGAAAACAGTAGCTCAAAAAGGGGTACGCAGCAGCTAGAGTACCATTATTCCAAAAAACACAAAAAAAGAGACATTCCAGACAGGAAAAAGCTTGGGAGAAAAAGCTGAAGAAACTTGAATCTCAGCCTTGGAGGATTATACAACGTAGAGAGAGAGAGAGCTGGAGTTGGAGAACATTCTTGGCTGGTCACAGAGGAATCCAGATCCAGCCGAACTTGCTCTTCTTCTGTTAGCTTAATTATCTTTTTCATTTAGCTCTTGATTTTAACTATGGATTGTATTGAAGCTTTGGATCTTGTAATTACCATTATGAACTAAGTTGCTGTAGCTAGGTTTGCTAATGGAACCAATATTGTAAGAATGACAAGTGGTTTCTGAGATTGCTATTAATCTACTATTCCTGTTCATTCATGTGAGCTAAAATCTATTTCTATTCTTGACTGGCCATCAACTTTAGGATACAAGATTAAGATTAATACTGGAAGGGTTAGTTTTAATCAGATTAACATGAATGATGCTTGTTCAATATGCTTGTTGAGTATTTGATTAGTGGATAGTATAGGAATATATTATTCACCTAGCACAATCTAATGAAACCCGAGCTCAAATCTGCAGTCCTAGAGCTGGATCCACACAGGAATGTGCTGGAAATAGCTTAAAGGACCACAGCCATAATCAATTCGGAAGAACTTTATGCATCAACAAGTTTCTGTTGACAGGATAGTAGAATGCTGCAGCATTCTGGGTGACATTCTAGTCAAACTTGCAATAGAGGGGAAGTTAGCAGGCCTAGCTCGTTTTTATCATCAATTCACATCTTATCATTACATTCTTGTTACTTTTAGCTATATTGATTACACTTAGCGTGCATTTTAGTTACTTACAACATTTTTGTGAATTTTTGCCACAATTATTCTTTACTTGTTCTAGTTAAACATATAACTCTCGACATTTATTTTAGTGATTCATTCCTCGTGGGATCGATATCCGTACTTGTGTACACTTTATTACTTGTAGCGACACGTGCACTTGCGAGCATAAATATCACGCAACACCAGGTGTCTCCCCAAAGAAAGGCTCCACATACTGGGATGAGATCCTTGAAGTAGGAGTTATTTCTGTTTCACGAAGGGTCTTAAAGCGTTTATATGAGTTCTTGGATAAGGTGATAAGATCTTCTAATAAAAAATCTCGCAAGTACAGAAAGGTTGTCCTGACTTTTAATTTGTAGGACTTGCGAAATCCACTTATTAAATTAACTGATGTGAACAAGAATATGTCATAGTTTCTATTTTGTATCTTACATTGCCTTTGTAGACGTTTTTTTTTAAAAAAAAAAATTTAATTTCAGACGTTTGCATGTTGTTGTTGCTTTTTGTAAGTTTAGATTGGCAAAGGAGATTTAAAAAGATGGACAGCTAAGCCTGTGAATGTCATATGTCTGTGGAAGACAAGAAATTGATCCTCAGGTTGAGATACAAGTGGTAGATTGCTTGTTCACGTTCAATTATGCCATGTCTGATAGGACTGACTGGGCTAAATTCCTCATCTTACTTTTTCTCTTCACTTTCTCTTCTAGTGCTTGTTTTCCATGAAGCAAATACTATATTGTTAATTGTATCGTACAGTTTTGTCTGCACATGTTTTTTATCAGTGAACATTATATTAACCCATTCTCTCATCTTTTAATGTTTCTGTTAGTGCTTCTAGTGAGGTTTATGCAAGAAGCATTACATGATTATTAACCATACTCTCTAATCTACTATCTAGGATAACCCTCTGGCCCTTCAAGATATTTTGACTGGAGAACTTTTCATTTCTTCGCCAAAAGAGTCCCAACGACAGGGACAGATGATTGAAGATGCTCACAATGAAAAATGACAGTCTCTTAGTGGTAGGCTTTTCTTTCTTTCTCTTTCAGGGTATTCCAGATGATAATATTACCGTTTAAGACGTTTTTGTTATATGACTTTGCAGGTAAGCTCCACAATCTTGCAAGAGCTATAGTTGATGAAGAAACAAAAACAAATCTACTTAAAGGGGAAGGTCCATCTGCTGATCAGATGGCAGTTTCTGAGTTTGACAAGGATGGGGTTCTTGGGCTAGGATTAAGAGTTAACAAACAGAAAGCTTTACCTTTAGCTACTGGAGATATTAGTGAGCAACCTATAGATTATGATGCAAAGGAGACTGGGAAGAGATTGTTTGGTCCAATAAGTAACAGACCCACAACATATCTTTCACAATTCATTCTGCATATTGCTGCAATTGGAGACATAGTTGATGGAACTGATACAACTCACGACTTCAACTTTTTCTCACTTGTGTACGAATGGCCCAAGGATGTAAGACTATCTTATCCATTAAGTTATCTACTTTGGTGCATTGACAATTATTTTTCTTGCGGATGTTCTGGTCTAACTTGCCTTCTGGAGTTAAGTTTTGGAGTAAAAGAGTAAAAGTGCTTTGGAGACATTATTTTTAAGAATTTTTTGACTAATTTGTAAAAACATGAAATCATAAAGGAAGAGTAAAGTACTTTTACAATGCTCATCCTTTGAGGCCAATGTATAAACCTCAAAACTTTTTAGCGCATTAAGGTGGAATTTACAAAATATACTGGTGTATTATGGTCTATGTGTATAGACTTGTGGAACCCTTACGAGGAACTTCTGCCATTCGGATCAAATATGTCAAGTTTTTGTCTTAATCTCTCCCCAAAAAAGTTTAACATGTGAACAAGCTTGGTTTCATTTCTCAGTGTTAATGGACCGTACTGTGATGGTACTCATCATAATATTTGGACAAAAATATTCTTCGTAGTATTGTGTATGCGTGTGTTTTCTTTTTTTCTTTGTTTTTTTTACACTTTTGTCCTTTGTGTGTGTGTGTGTGTGCGCACGCGCGCGCGCGCAAAATAAGCCATTTGGGATTATGGATCAGGTGACCCCTACAGAAAATTTCATGCACTCTATTTCTGTTCATATTTGATATCTGTATTCAAATAGTAGCTGTTTGTAAGCTCAAGTTGAAAATATATGAAATTTAATAATTCTTTTGAAGAAATTAAATCATCATAAGTTGTGCTTTGCAGCTTTTAACTCGTCTTGTCTTTGATCGAGGGAGTACTGATGCTGCTAGCAAGGTGGTCGATATTATGTGTGCTGATTTTGTCCATGAAGTTATTTTTGCATGTGTACCTTCAGTTTATCCTCCATGGTCCGGTCATGGATGGGCATGCATTCCAGTTCTTCCCTCCTGCAATAAGAATGGTTTAGAAAATACAGTACTGTCTCCCTCGTCTAAAGGTGGAAAGCCTAATTGTTATAGTACATCACTGTTGCCCGACATCCCTCTATACCCTCCACAGTTGGATATCGTAAAACACTTGGTTAAAATTTCCCCAGTTAGGGCTGTTTTAGCATGTGTTTTTGGGAGTAGCATTTTATACAGTGGGAATACCTCTTTTTTGTCGAGCTCTCTGCATGGTGAATTGTTTCGGGCGCCTGATACAAACCGTTTGTTTTATGAGTTTGCTCTGGATCAATTCGAGAGGTCAATTAAGAATCCCTACAAGTTCTTCATCTTTTAATATAATATATTCAATGATTGCAAAGTTTTAACGTTTTATGCTACACAGGTTTCCAACTTTAAACCGATGGATACAAATGCAGACTAACCTACATCAAGTTTCAGAGTTTACAGTAACAGCCAAGCAAACTGCTGATGGGGGTGAGGTTAAAGCTGAAGCTAGAGATGCTATTAAGAGATTCCGTGAGCATGAAAGTGATACCGAGTTTGAGGTTGATGAAAATGTCAGTGGTAGCAATATCTCAACAAATTTGCCAGTTGTCAATGGCCAAGATGGCACAGCTCCTGAGATGTCCTGGAATGATTCCCCAAAACCAGATGTTGCTGAACTTGATAATTCAGTTTTCCTTTTGTTTGATTGGGAGAATGAAGAACCCTATGAGAAAGCAATAGAACGGTATAACAATTTAAAAAATCTTCAACATTTCTTATTTCATAAGGATGGTTAACTGCTCAAGTAGAAGGATGAATACCAATCTAAATTATTTTCATATTTCATAAGCAAACTAGTAGAAGACTCATCAATGACATTTTGAATTGATTGAGTATTTGTTTCTATTTACAAGTATGTTGGTAAAGACTGTGGTGACTCTTCTCTTGTTGCATGCTATTTTTTTTCTAGTACAGTGTATATGTGACTAATACAACATTTCGCTTCCATTCATTATAGTTTCAATTTTTTAAAGCCCTATTTGCATCGACATTATTAAAATTTCATGATTTAAGATTGTTTTTTATACCGACGTAAACGTGCATGACACTATTATGATATTTAGTTTAATGTGCTTTTTAGGTCTGAGTTTTCGTTCTTGGAGTATGTTGGTGGATACATTGATGCTTTTATCTAAGTTACATGCTTTAGTTTCCAAGTACGGTAGAATATATTAATATTTCTAAGTACAATGACAACTAAAATTCACAAACTACTACTGACAGTCTACTATTTGTTTCCTATCAGATTGATTGATGAAGGGAAACTAATGGATGCTCTTGTGCTTTCTGACCGGTTTCTATGCAATGGAGCCTCTGATCAATTGCTGACTGCAGCTACTTATTGAACGTGGGGAAGAAGACCAATCAATACCTTGACTTGCCCTCAAGTAAGTAAATTGGTTGGTGTTTTCATTTTTATGGTGAGTGCAATTGTTGTTAGAATTACATGATAAGTTTGAAAGACAAATAGTCTCTTCAATGCAGTCACTTACATTTGTGGAAGATCCTGGTTTTTGAAGTTGAGTTTGACAATATTATCACTTCCTATTGCATCTTCCAATATGTTGTCATTGTTTAGATGCTTTTGAGTTATTCTTTTCTGAATCCCTTTGTGCGTGTACTAACTAATGTCAGATTATAAACTTTATTAAGACTAACTATTAGTATTAGATTTGACTTCTGAGAAATTATATGCATAGATGGGAACTTGATGCTGCGTTGGATGTTCTTACAATGTGCAGCTGCCACCTACCTCAAAACGATTCAATTAGGAATGAGGTTCTGTTTTATTCAATTAGAAATGAGGTTCTGTTTTATTCTCGAGATTCAACTAATAACTTGGCATTAACTTTTTTCCCTGAAAACTCTTATTCCTATCATTTTGTTGGGATTATTATTATTTATATAATTATTATTATTATTATTATTATTATTATTATTATTATTATTATTATTATTATTATCAGTTTTATTATTATTTATTTCTGGTATGATCCTTTTGGATGATTAGGTTGTGCACATGAAACAAGCTTTGCAGAGGTACAACCACATACCGAGTGCAGACAATCATTATAGTAGCTGGCAAGAGGTCATAGTTCTTTTCTTTTTGTTGTCTAGAATTCATTTTACACACATACCCTTATCCCCAATATATCAAGTCACTTTCCTTTTTGCTAGAAAATAACTTTTAATATGTTGTCATTATCATATAAAAATTCATCTCGTACTACGCCATTTCAATGAAAGAAATTCATTGCTCACTACTTGGTCAATTAGTGTAAAGAAGATCCTGAGGGTTTGGCACTTAGATTAGCTGAAAAAGGAGTTGTTTCAGTTGCCTTAGATGTGGTTGAAAGTGCAGATTGGCTGAAAGTGCAGGGCCGACAACTTGTAAAACTTTTGACTGCAGATGCTCTCAGTGGTGGAGGTCCAGCAGAAGCTTCACGCTTTCTTTCTTCATTACGTGATTCAGATGATGCTCTGCCAGTTGCCATGGGTGCTACGCAGCTGTTGCCTAATTTGCGGTCATAGCAAGTTCTTGTACTTAACTTTTTACTGTCACCTTTTCTGGAAATCTGAGTTGAGCTTGGTGTAGAGTTTCAAATTTCATGTTCATCGAATGTTTTCATTCTATGTTTTTTGAAGGTTCACTTCTTCCTGAAGTGAAGGGAAGGAAATCTCTCTGACGTTGAGGTTTCTAGGCTGAACTCATGGGCCTTAGGTCTTCGTGTTCTGGCTGCCTTGCCATTGCCTTGGCAGCAAAGATGTTCTTCCTTGCATGAATATCCTTACTTGATATTGGAGGTTTTGCTGATGAGGAAACAACTGCAATCTGCTCCACTGGTTAGAGAAACATCTTAGATGCTGTTTTATTAATTTTGCTCCATGTCGATTGCAATACCCTTTTGATTTTTTCTCTGACATGCATGGAAAGATGTTTATATCATTTTATGTTCACTTTGGATGTTGCAGATTCTTAAAGAATTTCCTTCACTGAGAGACAATAGTGTAATTATTTCATATGCGGCTAAAGCAATTGCTGTTAATATTAGCTCTCCCCCAAGAGAACACCGAGTATCTGTTTCAGGAACAAGACCAAAGCAGAAAACTGTTGGTTGCCGAATCGAATTCGGCGGCGGAAACGCAGCGGAAAGGTTCCGTTAATACGAAATCTTTTCTGGAGAATCCAATACTGCATACTGCATCTCAAGTTTATACATCAGTGCAATCAGTGGTTTTTGTATGTTCTAATCATTGATGTTACTCTGGGTCTGCTGAAGCTTTGATTCTGCTGTTTTTAGGCTCTGCTTTCTCTGTGTTCTAATGAGAACGTATCTGCCAAGAATGCAATGGACTTGTGTGTTCATCAGATGAAGAATGTGTTAAACTCTCGACAATTGCCTGAGAATGCGTCAATGGAAGTAATTGGTCGTGCATATTATGCCACTAAAACATTTGTACAGGTATCCTTTTTTTTATTTTTTTATTTTTTAAGAGATTAAGCTAAAAACTAGAACCAAACACTTGTACATTATAAAGGTTCCCTTCCAATTCAAAGGACCAAAGAGGAGGGAGTATCGTTAAAGTGAAAACCCAGCTTATTCCAAGGATAAACTCTAATAGAAAGCCATGAATTGGTGTACAATTATGAAATGTGGATTTCTCTTTTGTAAATGACATTGGATTACTATTCCTCATCACATATTTTCAGGGTCTTCTTTACGCTAAATCCTTGCTGAGAAAGATTGTTGGAGTTAGTGATTTGTCGAGTAATTCAGAGAGAAGTAGAGATGCTAATGATGCATCTTCGGATGCTGGTAGTTCTAGCATGGGTAGTTAGTCCACAGATGAGCTATCAGAAAATTTGTCACAGGCAGACATCTGGCTAGGACGTGCTGAGCTACTTCAAAGTCTTCTAGGCTCAAGAATTAGTGTGTCTTTAGATGATACTTTTGATAAAGAGTCATCTGCCCGTCTCCGCGACAGGTTGATCGTGGATGAACGATACAGTATGGCTGTCTATAGTTGCAGAAAAGTGCAAGGTGAATTATACTTGAAACCAGTTGTAACTTGTAATTGTTGCTGCTGAATTTTTCGCATTGTACTGAGCTATGAAATATTGGGTGCGTTCCAGATTGATGTTTTCCCTGCATGGAATGCGTGGGGCCATGCTTTGATTCAGATGGAGCACTATACACAAGCTCGTGTAAAGTTCAAGTATGCTAGAATTTTTATTTGCTTCAGATGTTTATAAGCTTATTTTCCAACACCCTACATGATGTTGAAATTTAAGTTTCACAAAAATCTCTGTCCCTTCCTTACTCTTTTCCTTATTTTTTCTCGTGTACTGATGCTTAATGATATCTCATTATTTCCCATTCAATGGTTTTCAGACAAGCTCTTCAATTGTATAAGGGGGATCCTGGACCTGTCATTCTGGAGATCATAAATACAATTGAAGGAGGTCCTCTAGTGGATGTTCTAGCTGTTCGTTCTATGTATGATTTGTAGCTTTCAGTATATTTGCATATGTTATGTGTTGGAATTCTTTTTAAGTTGTAAATATTGATTGTAGACCAGGCTAGGTGTAAGCGGTTTCTCATTGTTTTGATGTTTTAATTTGTGCAATAAACTCCACCATAGCTGTATAGAACATGCATTCAAGTCGCAATTTGGTATTGTTTTACATGCACGGCTGGAATTACGGCTGTTCCACATACTCTAGGTGCAACAATTTTTTATTTTTTTTTTATTCTGGATATGTAGTTGCTGAGGGGAATATGAACAGCATTATGCATGGCATATTGTGTTTGTGCATAACATTAGCAGCATTATGCTGCTAATTGCCTTTTGCCATTAAGAAACTTGCAAAAGAAACTCACAACAAAACAATGCTTTTTGTTGCATAGAATCTAAAACATGCAACCTATACTTTTACAGGTACGGACACTTGGCTAAAAGTGCCCCAACAACCTTAGATGATTCTCTTTCTGCCGATTCATATCTCAATGTGTTGTACATGCCATCTACTTTTCCACGTTCTGAGAAATCAAGGCGGGCTCAAGAATCTGCCAATAGTAGTTCCACATACAGTTCAGAGTTTGAAGATGGACCACGCAGGAATTTAGACAGCATTCGTTATGTTGAGTGTGTAAACTATTTGCAAGAAGTAAGTGATAAATTCATTCTTTTTATTTTTCAAGTTTGATTTCTTCTTTTTATTTTTTATTTTTTTAGGTGTCTTGATTTCAAGCAAAAAGAAAAGAAGTTGATATCTTGATACTGCTATGCCTTTTTCCCCTGTTCTGTTTTAGCTAGTGTATGTCATTTGTCTAGTATTCACTGTTTTTCATCGACATCACTGGTAGACAAGTTGTGGAAATTATGTACACTAAAGTCAGAAAGAACCTGCTCTACAGTAGAAAATTTTTGACTTTATGTTATTTGTTTCCAACTGATAATTAGATGGGTGAAAAGTTATTACGGGGACCAGATTTGTTTATTAACATATTGCAGCAATTGCAAGCAACATTGTCAGTCTTACGTCCTATGCAACATTTAATTATTTTGTACAGCTCTGTGAATGTCAAGGTTCTTAGTATCCGAACTTCTGACTTATTTTTATTTGCAGTATGCACGACAACATTTGCTCAGCTTTATGTTTAGGCACGGACAATATAGCGATGCTTGCCTGTTGTTCTTTCCCCCAAATGCTGTTCCTCCACCTATAGTAGGGGTGGCAACCTCATCTTCATCACCTCAAAGACCAGATCCTTTAGCAACTGATTACGGAACCATTGATGATTTGTGTGATCTGTGTGTTGGCTATGGTGCGATGCCTGTTCTAGAGGAAGTGATATCTGCAAGAATGTCCTGTATAGAACCTCAAGACGAAGCAGTGAACCAGTATACTGCTGCTGCACTTGCCCGAATTTGCGTCTATTGTGAAACACATAAGCATTTGAATTTTCTATACAAATTTCAGGTGAAATTTTAACTCGTAGGCTTTAGCAGATAATCATTTTTTAACTTTAGCACCTTTACTTTCTTGGTATTTTTTCTTGCACCTCAGTTAGCGTTCATTCTGCTTTTCTTTCTCTTTCTCCCTCTAAAAATCCTTTCAATGTGAGTACCTTAATTCTCATTAGTGTTCTAGATAAAATTACTAGATTTTCATGCTCGTTAGTTTTTTCTCCTTTTTATCTTTTTTTTTTTAATTCTTTTGATAGGGAAAGAAAGTACCATAATTGCCCTTACTGGTGCTTAAAAGTTTATTTTATTTTTTTTTCACTTATATTTTCTGGTTTTGTTTAAACAATCATTTCAGGAATTTTCTTCCTCCTATCCTCTTGTGAATATATATATATATATTTTTCATTAATAAGAGTTGCTTTGTTTCTTCAAAAAGCAAATAAATAAATAAATAAATGATCGGTTCAGGTTATCAAGAAAGACCATGTTGCTGCTGGACGTTGTTGCATTCAATTGTTTATAAATTCTGCTTTGCAAGAGGAAGCTATTAAGCATTTGGAACACGCCAAGGTATGTCATTTTAGACCTCTTCCGTTCTAAAGTAGAGTGATCTTTGTTTGGTGAGGTAAAATAACTTTTAATTTTCCGGTTTAGTTTAGTTTTGGTGTAGGGTCTGTTAGGTACCAATTTTCCGAAATATTAAGCTGTTGGAAGCTGATCATTTGATATAATATTACCAACAGTTTCCCCTTTACGTGTGAACTTGATAATGGGCAACTTAAAAAGCATTGATTGGACAGACCCGTACATGAGTATATTAGGGCCCGTTTGGAGTATACTCAAACCATGATTTTTGATAATGACGTTTAAAATTCAAATTTTTTGTGAGAGAAAAACACTGTGGCATAATCAATGATTTGAATTTGAGTATATGAAATAAACGAGCCCTTAATAATAACTCCGAAATAAATTAAAGACCAAACACGAGATGACAAATTGGAGCACATATATAGGGATTTGATTCATTTGAACTAAGAACCTCCCACTCTGATGCCATATTAATTAATGAAATACTTCTAAAATTTTTGGTTGTGCACATTTGTGTTTCTTGTGCCTGTTTTTGTCTTCATAGTTTTTAAGGTTTTAAGTTCTGAATTTCAATTGGAAGTTCTGTTTATATGTATGTATGTATATGTGTGTGTGTCTATATATATATATATATATATATTCTTTTTTCCCCTAAAAAGAGTTATTCATAAAGTATCTGTCTTTTGGTTGTAGATGCACTTTGATGAAGGATTGTCAGCTCGTTATAAAGGCGAGTCCACTAAGCTTGTTACAAAGGGTGCTAGAGGAAAAAGTGCCTCTAAGAAGCTCACTGAAGAAGGGCTCGTGAAGTTCTCTGCCCGGGTTTCAATTCAGGTAATGGCATTAGTCAGTGTAGGTGCATATATGCCTTTGTGATACTTGCCTAACATTCCAATATACCTAACAAAAATACACATGCTAGTATTGATGGTAAACAAAAATACACTTAACATGCATACTAAATTTACCTTCTAAATGATATATGGTGGAAGCTCTCACCACATGCTAGAGGGAAATTTTCTGTTTTATTTTACTGAAACTGGGCTCCGAAGTGGCACAATACTGATTATTGAAGAAACTCATAGCTCAGCTATAAATATTTTATTTTAAAATGAGATCAAAAGATCTAAGTTTCATACTTATTTAATTGACTTTCTTTCTTTTCCACGCAATTTATAACATCTTCTAGTGGTTTTAACTGTTAATACATTGTTCACGCGGTTATGATATAGGTGGAAGTAGTGAAATCCTTTAATGATTCTGATGGACCACAGTGGCACTACTCGCCTTTTAGAAATCCAAATGACCCAGAAACGTTTAGGTTTGATGCCAGTTTAAAAAAGGATTTCATATTTTCTAGTACTTGAAGTTTGTGAACTCTTGTATTGAATTCTCAAAGAAACTTTTTTGAGCTTGCATTTATACATCTTTATATCTTTTACATGAAGCACGTAAAGACTTCATATCTTTGTAAATATATGTATACATACACACACACACACACACACACACACACACACACATATATATATATATAGTTCAATGCCATTCTTATTGGATATTATTGGATAAGATAACACAATATCCGATTTTAATTTCTTCTGATCAGAAGATTAATTGACCAAGGAGAGGTTTTTGTTGCTCAAGGCAGTTAACTTGTTTACATCAAATGCAAAACAAGTTTCCCTATAGTGCTACTTTTTGTTAAAATGACAAAGCTTCATGACTTTTTTACTCGAGTAGAAAAGCTGAGCATACTCTTTTTTGTTTTTTTTGTTTTTTTTGTTTTTTTGGCTCCCTTTTGTCTTTAAAGTTCTTACTTATGACTCTTCCTTGTTATAAAGTGCTTCCGAAAGATTTTCGTATGGCCACACAAGAGACTGATATTCTATCAATGTTCTTTTGCAGGAGAAGGTATAAAATTGCAGAAACTCTCGTGGAAAAGAATTTTGAATTGGCTTTCCAAGTCCTTTATGAATTCAACCTTCCTGGTAGCCAAACATAGGATTTCATGTGCTGTACAGAGTCATATGTGCCAATTTATCGATGTTTCTGATCTTATTTCTTAAATCCTGGTTTGTCTCATTTATTGCAGCCGTCGATATATATGCTGGCGAAGCCGCATCACTTGCTGAGAGAAAAAGAGACAGCCAATTGACAGAGTTATTTGTAGAGTTCAAAAAGAGCTTCGATATGATATATTATAGTCCCAGCAACGATTTCTAGAACAAAAGTTATAGCCGACTTCAGCCACAATTCTCTGATTTTGTTCTTCCGAAATTAATGAAAACGAGTGCATTTTGGCCGAAAAAATTGCGTTGGCGGGGTTCGCCCTACCTCATTTGTAGAGCACGAAAAGAGTTTCAATTTGGTATATTATAGGCCCAGCAACGCTTTCTGAATCAAGAGTTATGGCCGTATTCAGTCACAGTTTTTTAATTTTCTTTCCTCCAAAACTGATGAAAATAAGTGAATTTCGGCCTAAATAATTGGGTTGGCCGAATTCATCCCGCCTTATTTGTAGAGCTTGAAAAGAGCTTCAATTTGGTATATTATAGTCCCAGCAGCGATTTCTGGAACAAAAGTTATGGCCGACTTTAGCCACAATTCTATGATTTTTTTCCTCTGAAACTGATGAAAACAAGTGAATTTTGGCCAAAAAAATTGCGTTGGCGGGGTTCGTACTACCTCATTTGTAGAGCTTGAAAAGTGCTTCGATTTGGTATACTATAGGCCTAGAACCTATTTCTGGATCAAGAGTTAGGGCCGTATTCAGTTACAGTTTTTTAATTTTTTTTCCTCCAAATCCGATGAAAACAACTGAATTTTGACCTAAGAAATTGGGTTGGCGGATTTTGCCTCGCCTTATTTGTAAAGCTCGAAAAGAGTTGGTATATTCTAGTCCCAGCAACGATTTCTAGAACAAAAGTTCTGGCCGACTTCAACCACAATTCTCTGTTTTTTTTCCTCCAAAACTGATGAAAACAAGTGAGTTTTGGCCGAAAAAATTGCGTTGGCGTTGTTCGGCCTACCTCATTTGTTGAGCTCGAAAGAGCTTCTATATGGTATATTATACGCCCAGCAACGATTTCTGGATCAAGAGTTATGGCCGTATTCAGTCACAGTTTTTCATTTTGTTTGCCTAAAAAATTGGTTGGCGGACTTCTCCCCACCTTGTTTGTAGAGCTCGAAAAGAGCTTCGATTTGGTATATTATAGGCCCAGCAATGATTTTTGGATCAAGAGTTATGGCCGTATTCAGTCACAATTTTTTGATTTTTTTTCCTCCAAATCTGAAGAAAACAAGTGAATTTTGGCCTAAAAAATTGGCTTGGCGGATTTCACCTCGCTGTATTTGTAGAGCTCAAAAAGAGCTTTGATTTGGTATATTATAGTCCCAGGAACGATTTCTGGAAAAAAAGTTATGCCCGACTTCAGCCACAATTCTCTGTTTTTTTTCCTCCGAAACTGATGAAAACAAGTGAATTTTGGCCGAAAAAATTGAGTTGGCGGGGTTTGGCCTACCGCATTTGTTGAGCTCGAAAGAGTTTCGATTTGGTATATTATACGCCCAGCAACGATTTCTGGATCAAGAGTTATGGCCGTATTCAGTCACAACTTTTCAATTTTTCTTCCTCCAAATATGATGAAAACAAGTGAATTTTTGCCTAAAAAATTGGGTTGGCGGATTTCGCCCCACCTTATTTGTAGAGCTCGAAAAAAGCTTCAATGTGGTGTATTATAGTCCTAGCAACGATTTCTAGAACAAAAGTTATGGTCGACTTCAGCCACAATTCTCTGATTTTTTCCTCCGAAACTGATGAAAACAAGTGAATATTGGCCGAAAAAATTGCGTTGGCGGGGTCCGCCCTACCTCATTTGTAGAGCTCGAAAAGAGCTTCGATTTGGTATATGATAGGCCCAGCAACGATTTCTGGATTAAGAGTTATGGCCGTATTCAGTCACAGTTTTTCAATTTTTTTCCTCCAAATCAGATGAAAACAAGTCAATTCTGGGCTAAAAAATTGGGTTGGCGGATTTCGCCCCACCTTATTTTTCGAGCTCAAAAAGTTCTTCGATTTGGTATATTATAGTCCCGGCAACGATTTCTGGAACAAAAGTTATCGCCGACATCAGCCACAATTCTCTAATCTTTTTCCTCCGAAACTGATGAAAACAAGTTAATTTTGGCCGAAAAAATTGCGTTGGCGGGGTTCGCCCTACCACAATTCTAGAGCTTGAAAAGAGCTTCGATATGGTATATTATAGGCCCAACAACGATTTTTGGATCAAGAATTATGGCCGTATTCAGTCACAGTTTTTCAATTTTTTTCCTCCAAATCTGAAGAAAACAAATGAATTTTAGCCTAAAAAATTGGGTTGGTGGATTTCGCCCCTCCTTATTGGTAGAGCTCAAAGAGTGCTTAGATTTGGTATATTATAGTCCCTGCAATGATTTATGCAACAAAAGTTATGGCCGATTTCAGCCACAATTCTCCGATTTTTTCCACCAAAACTGATGAAAACAAGTGAATTTTAGCCGAAAAAATTGCGTTGGCGGGGTTTCCCCAAGTTCATTTTTAGAACTCGGAAAGTGCTTCGATTTGGTATATTATACGCCCAGCAACGCTTTCTGGATCAAGAGTTACGGCCGTATTCAGTCACAGTTTTTTAATTTTTTTCCTCCAAATTTGACGAAAACAAGTGAATTTTGGCCTAAAAAATTGGGATGGCGGATTTCGCCCCGTCTTATTTGTAGAGCTCAAAAAGAGCTTCGATTTGGTATATTATAGTCACAACAACGATTTCTGGAACAAAAGTTATGGACGACTTCAGCCACAATTCTCTCGTCTTTTTCCTCTGAAATTGATGAAAACAAGTTAACTTTGGCTGAAAAAATTGCGTTGGCGGGGTTCGCCCTACCTCAATTCTAAAGCTCGAAAAGCGCTTCGATATGGTATATTATAGGCCCAACAACGATTTTTGGATCAAGAATTATGGTCGTATTCAGTCACAGTTTTTCAATTTTTTTCCTCCAAATCTGATGAAAACAAGTGAATTTTGGCATAAAAAATTGGGTTTGCGGATTTCGCCCCACTTTATTTGTAGAGGTCAAAAAGAGCGTCGATTTGGTATATTATAATTCCAGCAATGATTTCTGGAAAAAAAAGTTAGGGCCGACTTCACGCACAATTGTCTGATTTTTTCCTCCGAAATAGATGAAAACAAGTGAATTTTGGCCAAAATAATTACGTTGGCGGGGTTCACCCTACCTCATTTGTAGAGCTCAAAAAGAGCTTCGATTTGGTATATTATAGGCCCAGCAATGATTTCTGGATCAAGAGTTATGGTCGTATTCAGTCACAATTTTTCAATTTTTTTCCTCCAAATCAGATGAAAACAAGTGAATTTTGGCCTAAAAAATTGGGTTGGCGGATTTCGCCCCACCTTATTTGTCGAGCTCAAAAAGTGTTTCGATTTGGTATATTATAGTCCCAGCAATGATTTCTGGAACAAAAGTTATTGCCGACTTCAGCCACAATTCTCTGATTTTTTTCCTCCGAACTTGATAAAAACAAGTTAATTTGGGCAAAAAAAATTGCGTTGGCGGGGTTCGCCCTACCTCATTTTCAGAGGTCGAAAGGTGCTTCGATTTTGTATATTATAGGCCTAGCAACGATTTCGGGATTTTGCCCCACCTCATTTGTAGAGCTCGAAAAGAGGTTTGATTTGGTATATTATCGTCCCAGCAACGATTTCTGGAACAAAAGTTATGGCCGACTTCAGCCACAATTCTCTCATCTTTTACCTCCAAATCTGATGAAAACAAGTGAATTTTTGCCTAAAAAATTGGGTTGGTGGATTTCGTCCCACCTTATTTGTAGAGCACAAAGAGTGCTTCGATTTGGTAAATTATAGTTCCTGCAATGATTTATGGAACAAAAGTTATGGCCGACTTCAGCCACAATTCTCTGATTTTTTTCCACCAAAATTGATGAAAACAAGTGAATTTTAGTCGAAAAAATTGCATTGGCGGGCTTCGCCGAACCTCATTTGTAGAGCTCGAAAAGTGCTTCGATTTGGTATATTATACGCCCAACCACGCTTTCTAGATCAAGAGTTATGGCCGTATTCAGTCACAATTTTTTAAATTTTTTTCCTCCAAAACTGATGAAAACAAGTGAATTTGGGCCTAAAAAATATTGTTGGCGGATTTCATCCCGTATTATTTGTAGAGCTCGAAAAGAGCTTCTATTTGATATATTATAGTCCCCACAACGATTTCTGGAACAAAAGTTATGGCCGACTTTAGCCATAATTGTACGATTTTTTTCCTTCGAAACTGATGAAAACAAGTGAATTTTGGCCAAAAAAATTGCGTTGGCGGGGTTCGCCCTACCTCATTTGTAGAGCTTGAAAGATGCTTCGATTTGGTATACTATTGGCCTAGAACCTATTTCTGGATCAAGAGTTATGGCCGTAATCAGTCACAGTTTTTCAATTTTTTTCCTCAAAATCTGATGAAAAGAAGTGAATTTTGGCCTAAAAAATTGGGATTGCGGATTTTGCCCCGCCTTATTTGTAGAGCTCAAAAAGAGCTTCGATTTGGTATATTATAGTCCTAGCAACGATTTATGGAACAAAAGTTATGGCCGACTTCAGCCACAATTCTCTGATATTTTTCCTCCGAAACTGATGAAAACCAGTGAATTTTGGCCTAAAAAATTGCGTTGGCGGGGTTCGCTCTACCTCATTTGTAGAACTCGAAAAGAGCTTCGATTTGGTATATTATAGGCCTGGCAACAATTTCTGGATCAAGTGTTATGGCCGTATTCAGTCACAATTTTTTGATTTTTTTTTCCTCCAAATATGATGAAAACAAGTGAATTTTGGCGTAAAAAATTGGGTTGGGGGATTTCGCCCCACCTTATTTGTAGAGCTGGAAAAGAGCTTAGATTTGGTATATTATAGTCCCAGCAACGATTTTTGGAACAAAAGTTATGGCTGACTTCAGCCACAATTCTCTCATCTTTTTCCTCCAAAACAAATGAAAACAAGTTAATTTTGGCCGAAAAATTGTGTTGGCGGGGTTCCCCCAACCTCAAATCTAGAGCTCGGAAAGAGCTTCGATATGGTATATTATTGACCCGACAACGATTTTTGCATCAAGAATGATGGCCGTATTCAGTCACAGTTTTTCAATTTTTTTCCTCCAAATCTGATGAAAACAAGTGAATTTTGGCCTAAAAATTGGGTTGGTGGATTTCGCCCCTCCTTATTTGTAGAGCTGAAAGAGTGCTTCGATTCGGTATATTATAGTCCCAGCAATGATTTATGGAACAAAAGTTATGGTCGACTTCAGCCACAATTCTCCGATTTTTTTCTACCAAAATTGATGAAAGAAGTGAATTTTAGTCGAAAAAATTGCGTTGGCGGGGTTCACCCAACCTCATTTGTAGACCTCGAAAAGTGCTTCGATTTGGTATATTATACGCCCAACCACACTTTCTGAATCAAGAGTTATGGCCGTATTCAGTCACAGTTTTTTAATTTTCTTTCCTCCAAAACTGATGAAAACAAGTGAATTTGGGCCTAAATAATTGGGTTGGCGGAATTCATCCCGCCATATTTGTAGAGCTTGAAAAGAGCTTCAATTTGGTATATTGTAGTCCCAGCAGCGATTTCTGGAACAAAAGTTATGGCCGACTTTAGCCACAATTCTATGATTTTTTTCCTCTGAAACTGATGAAAACAAGTGAATTTTGGCCAAAAAAATTGCGTTGGCGGGGTTCGTACTACCTCATTTGTAGAGCTTGAAAAGTGCTTCGATTTGGTATACTATAGGCCTAGAACCTATTTCTGGATCAAGAGTTAGGGCCGTATTCAATTACAGTTTTTTAATTTTTTTTCCTCCAAATCAGATGAAAACAACTGAATTTTGACCTAAGAAATTGGGTTGGCGGATTTTGCCTCGCCTTATTTGTAAAGCTCGAAAAGAGCTTCGATTTGGTATATTCTAGTCCCAGCAACGATTTCTAGAACAAAAGTTCTGGCCGACTTCAACCACAATTCTCTGTTTTTTTTCCTCCAAAACTGATGGAAACAAGTGAGTTTTGGCCGAAAAAATTGCGTTGGCGTTTTTCGGCCTACCTCATTTGTTGAGCTCGAAAGAGTTTCGATTTGGTATATTATAGGCCCAGCAATGATTTTTGGATCAAGAGTTATGGCCGTATTCAGTCACAGTTTTTTGATTTTTTTTCCTCCAAATCTGAAGAAAACAAGTGAATTTTGGCCTAAAAAATTGGCTTGGCGGATTTCACCTCGCTGTATTTGTAGAGCTCAAAAAGAGCTTTGATTTGGTATATTATAGTCCCAGCAACGATTTCTGGAAAAAAAGTTATGCCCGACTTCAGCCACAATTCTCTGTTTTTTTTCCTCCGAAACTGATGAAAACAAGTGAATTTTGGCCGAAAAAATTGAGTTGGCGGGGTTCGGCCTACCGCATTTGTTGAGCTCGAAAGAGTTTCGATTTGGTATATTATACGCCCAGCAACGATTTCTGGATCAAGAGTTATGGCCGTATTCAGTCACATATTTTCGATTTGTTTTCCTCCAAATCTGATGAAAACATGTGAATTTTGGCCTAAAAAATTGGGTTGGCGGATTTCGCCCCACCTTATTTGTAGAGCTCGAAAAGAGCTTCGATTTGGTATATTCTAGGCGCAGCAACGATTTTTGGATCAAGAGTTATGGCTGTATTCAGTCACAGTTTTCCGATTTTTTTTGCTGCAAATCTGATGAAAACAAGTGAATTTTGGCCTAAAAAATTTTGTTGGCGGATTTCGCCCCGCCTTATTTGTAGAGCTCGAAAAGTGCTTCGATTTGGTATATTATAGTACTAGTAACAATTTCTGCAGCAAAAGTTATGGCCGACTTAGCCACAATTCTCAGATTTTTTTCCTCTGAAACTGATGAAAACAAGAGAATTTTGGCCGAAAAAAATGCGTTGGCGGGGTTCGCCCTGCGTAATTTGAAGAGTTCAAAAAGAGCTTCGGTGTCGTATATTATAGGCTTTCAACGATTTCTGCATCAAGAGTTATGGCTGTATTCAGGCACAGTTTTTCAATTTTTTTCCCTCCAAATTTGATGAAAACAAGTTAATTTTGGCCTAAAAAATTGGGTTTGCGGATTTCGACTCGCGTTATTTGTAGAGCTCGAAAAGTGCTTCCTTTTGGTATATTATAGTCCCAGTAACAATTTATGTAACAAAAGTTATGGCCGACTTCAGCCACAACTCTCTGATTTTTTTCCTCCGAAACTGATAAAAACAAGTGAATTTTGGCTGAAAAAATTGCGTTGGCAGTGTTGGGCCTACCTCATTTGTTGAGCTCGAAAGAGTTTCGATTTGGTATATTATACGCCCAGCAACGATTTCTGGATCAAGAGTTATGGCTGTATTCAGTCACAGTTTTTCGATTTGTTTTCCTCCAAATCTGATGAAAACATGTGAATTTTGGCCTAAAAAATTGGGTTTGCGGATTTCGCCCCACCTTATTTGTAGAGCTCAGAAAGAGCTTCGATTTGGTATATTCTAGGCGCAGCAACGATTTCATGAATCAAGAGTTATGGCCGTATTAAGTCACAGTTTTCTGATTTTTTTTTGCTGCAAATCTGATGAAAAAAAGTAAATTTTGGCCTAAAAAATTTGGTTGGCGGACTTCACCCCGCCGCCACTCCACAATCCCTCGCCCAGCCTCCCTCCAAATCCGGAATTCGACCCGCCTTATTTGTAGAGCTCGAAAAGTGCTTCAATTTGGTATATTATAGTCCCGGCAACGATTTCTAGAGCAAAAGTTATGGCCGACTTAGCCACAAATCTCAGATTTTTTTGCTCTGAAACTGATGAAAACAAGAGAATTTTGGCCGAAAAAATTGCTTTGGCGGGGTTCGCCCTGCCTAATTTGAAGAGTTCAAAAAGAGCTTCGGTTTGGTATATTATAGGCTTTCAACGATTTCTGCATCAAGAGTTATGGCTGTATTCAGGCACAGTTTTTCAATTTTTTTCCCTCCAAATCTGATGAAAACAAGTTAATTTTGGCCTCAAAAATTGGGTTTGCGGATTTTGACCCGCGTATATGTAGAGCTCGAAAAGTGCTTCGATTTGGTATATTATAGTCGAAGTAACGATTGCTGGAACAAAAGTTATGGCCGACTTCAGCCACAACTCCCTGATTTTTTTCCTCCGAAACTGATAAAAACAAGTGAATTTTGGCTGAAAAAATTGCGTTGGTAGTGTTGGGCCTACCTTATTTGTAGAGCTCGAAAGAGCTTCGATTTGGTATATTATAGGCACAACAACAATTTCTAGATGAAGAGTTATGGCCGTATTTAGTTATAGTTTTTTTATTTTTTTCCCAAATCTGATGAAAACAAGTGAATTGTGGCCTAAAAACTTGGGTTGGCAGATATCGCCCCTTCGTATATGTAGAGCTTGAAAAGAGCTCCGCTGTGGTATATTATAGTCCCAGCAACGATTTCTGGAACAAAAGTTCTGGCCGACTGCAGCCACTATTTTCTGATTTTTTTTCCAACGAAAATGATGAAAACAAGTGAATTTTGGCCGAAAAGATTGCGTTGGCGGGGTTCGGCCTACGTCATTTGTTGAGCTCGAAAGAGCTTCTATTTGGTATATTATACGCCCAACAACGATTTCTGGATCAAGAGTTATGGCTGTATTCAGTCACAATTTTTCGTTTTGTTTTCCTCCGAATCTGATGAAAACATGTGAATTTTTTGCCTAAAAAATTGGGTTGGCGGATTTCGCCCCACCTTGTTTGTAGAGCTCGAAAAGAGCTTCGATTTGGTATATTATAGGCCCAACAATGATTTTTGGATTAAGAGTTACGGCCGTATTCAGTCACAGTTTTTCGATTTTTTTTTCTCCAAATCTGAAGAAAACAAGTGAATTTTAGCCTAAAAAATTGCATTGGCGGATTTCACCTCGCCATATTTGTAGAGCTCAATAAGAGCTTCGATTTGGTATAATGTAGTCCCAGCAACGATTTCTGGAACAAAAGTTATGGCCGACTTCAGCCACAATTCTCTGATTTTTTTCCTCCGAAACTGATGAAAACAAGTGAATTTTGGCCGAAAAAATTGCGTTGCCGGGGTTCGGCCTACCTCATATGTTGAGCTCGAAAGAGCTTTGATTCGGTATATTATACGCCCAGCAACGATTTCTGGATCAAGAGTTATGGCCGTATTCAGTCACAGTTTTTTGATTTGTTTTCCTCCAAATCTGATGAAAACATGTGAAGTTTGGCCTAAAAAATTGGGTTGGTGCATTTTGCCCCACTTTATTGGTAGAGCTCGAAAACAGCTTCGATTTGGTATATTATAGTCCCAGCAACGATTTCTGGAACAAAAATTATGGCCGACTTCAGCCATAATTCTCTGATTTTTTTTCTCTGAAACTAATGAAAACAAGAGAATTTTGGCCGAACAAATTGCGTGGCGGGGTTCGCGCTGCCTAATTTGAAGAGTACAAAAAGGGCTTCGGTTTGGTATATTATAGGCCTAGCAACGATTTTTTTCCTCTGAAACTGTTTTTTGATTTTTTTTCGTCCAAATCTGATGAAAATAAGGTAATTTTGGCCTAAAAAATTGGGTTGGCGGATTTCGCCCCCCGGTATTTGTAGAGCTCGAAAAGAGCTTCGATTTGGTATATTATATTCCCAGCAACGATTTCTGGAACAAAAGTTATGGCCGACTTCAGCCACAACTCTCTGATTTTTTTTCCTCTGAAACTGATAAAAACAAGTGAATTTTGGATGAAAAAATTGCGTTGGCAGTGTTCGGCCTACCTCATTTGTAGAGCTCGAAAGAGCTTCGATTTGGTATATTATAGGCACAGCAACAATTTCTAGATGAAGAGTTATGGCCGTATTCAGTTACAGTTTTTCGATTTTTTTTCCCAAATCTGATGAAAACACGTTAATTTTGGCGTAAAAAATATGGTTGGCGGATTTCGCCCCTTCGTATTTGTAGAGCTCGAAAAGAGCTTCGATTTCGTATATTATAGTCCTAAGAACGATTTCTGGAACAAAAGTTATGGCCAACTTCAGCGACAATTCTCTGATTTTTTTTCTCTAAAAATGATGAAAACAAGTGAATTTTGGCCGAAAAAATTGCGTTGGCGAGGTTCTGCCTACCTCATTTGTTTACCTCGAAAGAGATTCTATTTGGTATTTTATACTCCCAGCAACGATTTCTGGATCAAGAGTTATGGCCGTATTCAGTCACAGTTTTTCGTTTTGTTTTCCTCCAAATCTGATGAAAACATGTGAATTTTTTGCCTAAAAAATTGGGTTGGCGGATTTCGCCCCACCTTGTTTGTAGAGCTCGAAAAGAGCTTTGATTTGGTATATTATAGGCCCAGCAATGATTTTTGGATCAAGAGTTACGGCCGTATTCAGTCACTGTTTTTTTATTATTTTTTCTCCAAATCTGAAGAAAACATGTGAATTTTGGCCTAGAAAATTGCACTGGCGGATTTCACCTCGCCGTATTTTTAGAGCTCTCAATAAGAGCTTCGATTTTGTATATTATAGTCCCAGCAACGATTTCTGGAACAAAAGTAATGGCCGACTTCAGCCAATATTCTCTGATTTTTTTCCTCCGAAACTAAAGAAAACAAGTGAATTTTGGCTGAAAAAATTACGTTGGCAGGGTTCGGCCTACCTCATTTGTTGAGCTCGAAAGAGCTTTGATTTGGTATATTATACGCCCAGCAACGATTTCTGGATCAAGAGTTATGGCCGTATTCAGAGACAGTTTTTCGATTTGTTTTCCTCCAATTCTGATGAAAATAGGTGAATTTTGGCCTAAAAAATTGGGTTTGTGGATTTCGCCCCGCCTTATTTGTAGAGCTCGAAATGAGCTTCGATTTGGTATATTATAGTCCCAGCAACGATTTCTGAAACAAAAGTTATGGCCGACTTCAGCCACAATTCTCTAATTTTTTTCCTCTGAAACTGATGAAAACAAGAGAATTTTGGTCGAAAAAATTGCGTTGGTGGGGTTCGCACTGCCTAATTTGAAGAGTTCAAAAAGAGCTTCGGTTTGGTATATTATAGGCCTAGCAACGATTTCTGCATCAAGAGTTATGGCTGTATTGGGGCACAGTTTTTCGATTTTTTTTCCTCCAGATCTGATGCATATAAGTTAATTTTGGCCTACAAAATTGGGTTGGCGGGTTTCGCCCCGCGATATTTGTAGAGCTCAAAAAGAGATTTGATTTGATATATTATAGTCCCAGCAACGATTTCTGGAACAAAAGTTATGGCCGACTGCAGCCACAACTCTTTGATTTTTTTCCTCCGAAACTGATAAAAACAAGTAAATTTTGCCTGAAAAAATTGTGTTGGCAGTGTTCGGCCTACCTCATTTGTAGAGCTCGAAAGAGCTTTGATTTGGTATATTATAGGCACAGCAACAATTTCTAGATGAAGAGTTATGGCCGTATTCAGTTACAGTTTTTCAATTTTTTTTTCCCAAATCTGATGAAAACACGTGAATTTTGGCCTAAAAAATATGGTTGGCGGATTTCGCCCCTTCGTATTTGTAGAGCTCGAAAAGAGCTTCGATTTCGTATTTTATAGTCCTAACAACGATTTCTGGAACAAAAGTTATGGCTGACTTCAGCGACAATTCTCTGATTTTTTTCCTCTGATAATGATGAAAACAAGTGAATTTTGGCCGAAAAAATTACGTTGGCGAGGTTCTGCCTACCTCATTTGTTTAGCTCGAAAGAGCTTCTATTTGGTATATTATAGGCCCAGCAATGATTTTTGGATCAAGAGTTACGGCCGTATTCAGTCACTGTTTTTTGATTTTTTTTCCTCCAAATCTGAAGAAAACATGTGAATTTTGGCCTAGAAAATTGCATTGGCGGATTTCACCTCGCCGCATTTGTAGAGCTCTCAATAAGAGCTTCGATTTTGTATATTATAGTCCCAGCAACGATTTCTAGAACAAAAGTAATGGCCGACTTCAGCCAATATTCTCTGATTTTTTTCCTCCGAAACTAATGAAAACAAATGAATTTTGGCCAAAAAAATTACGTCGGCGGGGTTCGGCTTACCTCATTTGTTTAGCTCGAAAGAGCTTCGATTTGGTATATTATACGCCCAGCAACGATTTCTGGATCAAGAGTTATGGCCGTATTTAGTCACAGTTTTTCGATTTGTTTTCCTCCAATTCTGATGAACATATGTGAATTTTGGCCTAAAAAATTAGGTTTGCGGATTTCGCCCCACCTTATTTGTAGAGCTCGAAAAGAGCTTCGATTTGGTATATTATAGTCCCAGCAACGATTTCTGAAACAAAAGTTATGGCCGACTTCAGCCACAATTCTCTGATTTTTTTCCTCTGAAACTGATGAAGACAAAGATTACATAACTGCTCGTCAGATTATGGATAATCTTAAGGACATGTTCGGCGGCCAAGCTGCTGAAAAACGTCGGGAAGCCCTTAGTAACCTCATTAACTGCAGACAGAAGGCTGGGTCTTCCATAAAGGAACATATGCTGAAGGTGATGGGCTATTTGGCTGAAGTTCAGACCAATGGGGCCGACATCGATGCTGAGTCTCAACTGACTATGATCTTTGAGACTTTATCGAAGGAATATATTCCGTTTAGGGCAACGTTCAATTTGAGCGCTAGACAGAATATAACCCTGACAGAGTTGATGCAAGAACTCCAAAAGTTCGAGCGGATGATCAAGGGGTCAACTATTGTGGAAGCCAACTTTGCTGAGGCATCTTCTTCCAAACCCCCTTCAGGGAATGGAAAGAAGAAGCAAGTAGCTAAGAAGGAGAGTTCTTCAGTTCCGCCAAACAAGGGCAAGAACAAGAAGAAGAGGAAACCGAACAAGCTTAAATGCTTTCATTGCGGGAAGGTGGGGCACATGAAGAAGAATTGCAAAGACTACCTAGCCGTTAAAGGCAAAGGAGGTGAGTGTGATCTTTTGATTGTGGAAGCATGTCTAGTTGAGGAATCCAGTGACAACTGGTTCATAGATTCTGTAGCAACTAATCATGTATGTGTTTCTCTGCAGGGGTTCAAGCAAACGAGAAGTCTTCTAAATGAAAGCTTCACGTTAAGGATGCGCGATGGAACATTGGTGTTGGCTGAAGCAGTAGGAGACGTCCATATTTATTTTGATAGTTATAGGAGTTTATTTTTGCGAGACTGTTTTTATGTTCCTTAATTTAAGAGGAATCTTATTTCTGTTGCTTGTTTATTTAAGGATTCTTATTCAGTTTCTTTTAATAATAAAGTTGTGATTCGTAAAAACAAGTCTTTTATCTGTGATGGATGGATGTAAAATAATCTATATTTTATCAAACCAAAGATGGACTCACTGCTAAACACTGAAGTTGTTAATAACGCTAAAAGGCTTAAAACTTCTCACTCCAATGAGACATATCTTTGGCATTTGCGACTTGGTCACATTAGCCTTAACAGGTACAGAGGTTGGTAAAGGATGGACCTTTAAGTTCTTTAAAGGTTGAGTCCTTATCCCAATGTGAATCTTGTTTGGAGGGCAAAATGACCAAAAGACCATTTGGGTCTAAAGGCAATAGGGCTGAAGGTGTTCTTGAACTTGTGCATAGTGATGTTTGTGGTCCCATGAACATCAAGGCAAGAGGAGGGTATGAGTATTATGTCACTTTTATTGACGATTACTCAAGATATGGTTATGTGTACCTATTGCATCACAGAAGCGAAACTTTTGATAAATTCAGGGAGTTTCGGGCTGAAGTGGAAAAGCAACTGGGTAAACCCATAAAGGAACTTTGATCCGATCGAGGTGGAGAATACCTCTCTGATGAGTTCACCGGATACTTATTAGAGAATGGGATTTTATCCCATTTAACTGCACCTGGCACTCCACAGCAGAATGGTGTAGCTGAGAGAAGAAATAGAACCTTGTTGGACATGGTACGGTCCATGATGAGTTATTCGACATTGCCTATATCTTTCTGGGGATATGCTTTACAAACTGCATGTTATCTTTTGAACAACGTGTCAACAAAGTCGGTTCCTAAAATTCCTCACGAGTTGTGGACGGGCAGGAAGACATCCTTGAACAATATTCGCATATGGGGATGTCCTGCACATGTCCTGGACAAGAAAGCGAACAAGTTGGAAGCACGTTCAGAAGTATGCATTTTTGTAGGTTATCCGAGAGGGACGAAAGGGGGTTATTTCTATAATTCAAAGGAAAATAAAGTCGTGGTTTCAACGAATGCAACATTCCTTGAGGAAAGTTACATGAACGACTTTAAGCCTCGTAGCAAAATAGTGCTTGAGGAAATGTCGAGTGACTTAGTCATACCAACTGTTCCTTTGGAAACCGATCCAATCAAACTAGAAGAGGAAACCCAACAACAATCTAAGGGGCTTCGGCGTAGTGGGAGGATCAGACATGAACCTGAGAGATTCATGGCTAATGGGGAAACCTTTTTGGCAGAATCTCTGGAACATGACAGAGATCCTTATACTTACAAAGAAGCTATGGAGTATGTTGATGCAAACCTCTGGACAGAAGCCATGAAAGCTGAGATGAAATCTATGGATTTTAATCTAGTCTGGGAACTTGTAGATCTTCCCGATGGGATTAAGCCCATTGGGTGTAAATGGGTCTACAAGAGAAAGAGAAATGCAGAAGAAAAGGTCGAAACCTATAAGGCTAGACTGGTAGCTAAGGGATACACGCAAAAGGAAGGAATCGACTACGAGGAAACCTTTTCGCCTGTAGCCATGCTTAAGTCCATCCGCATTCCCTTATCCATTGCGGCTGCTCTCGACTACGAGATCTGGCAAATGGATGTCAAGACGGCGTTCTTGAACGGCCATCTTGAGGAGAGTATCTACATGGTACACCCAGAAGGCTTTGGGGCTAAGGGTCAAGAGGGAAAAGTTTGCAAGTTGTTGAAATCCATTTATGGATTAAAACAAGCTTCCCGTTCTTGGAACAAAAGATTTGACCAAGTGGTCAAGACTTTTGGATTCCAACAAAATATGGATGAACCTTGTGTTTATAAACATATTCAAGATGGGAAAGTGGTTTTTCTACTGTTATATGTTGATGATATTCTACTTATTGGCAATGATGTAGGGGCTTTATCATCAGTCACAGTTTGGCTTACCAAACAGTTTGACATGAAGGACTTAGGAGAAGCTAATTATGTTCTAGGCATTCGAATCTTAAGAGATCGAAAGAACAAAATGATAGCTCTCTCTCAGGCTTCATACATAGAGAAAATTCTCGAGAAGTATGCAATGCAGAATTCCAAGAAAGGTGGGCAACCATCTAGGTCTGGAATTACTCTTTCGAACAGTGATTGTCCCAAGACATCTGAAGAAAGAGAATACATGGCGAGGGTGCCTTATGCTTCGGCGGTCGGGAGCCTCATGTATGCAATGCTTTGTACTCGACCGGACATTTGCCATGCGGTTGGGATTGTAAGTCGATTTCAGTCGAATCCAGGACCTAACCACTGGGTTGCGGTCAAGCATATATTCAAGTATCTTCGGAGAACTAGAAATTATATGCTGGTATATTCCGGGGAGGATTAGACACCTCTAGGATATACAGATTCAGATTTTCAATCTTGTTTGGATTCTAGGAAATCGACTTCGGGTTCTGTCTTTACTCTGGGGGGCGGTTCTGTCGTTTGGAGAAGTGTCAAGCAAACTTGCACTTCTGACTCAACGATGGAAGCCGAGTATGTGGCAGCTAGTGATGCTTCAAACGAAGCAGTGTGGCTCCGTAAATTTTTGATGGATCTTGAAGTTGTTCCTGGTGTGGATAAGCCATTGAGACTATACTGTGATAACAGTGCGGCAATAGCTAACACCAAAGAACCAAGATATCAGAAAATGAGTAAGCACATAGACAGGAAGTATCATGTGATAAGAAGCTTTATTAAAGAAGGGCATGTTGAAATATGCAAGATCGCGTCAGAGGACAATATGGCTGACCTGTTCACGAAGGCCCTGCCGGCTAAGGTCTTCGAAAAGCATGTCGAGGCTATGGGGATGCGTAGCATGTCACATTTACTCACTTAAGTGCAAGTGGGAGATTGTTAGCGTTTATGCCCTTAGGAATAAATGTAACAATTTTCTTCGAGACATTTTGACTATTAATAAAGATTTGTTTATTTCATATATCTATGTATTGTCCTCCTTATGTTCATAATAGTTGAATGTATGATAAGCAAACAGAAAGTCTGAGACTGTCATTCTAAATCTTTAGATCATGCATGTAATGTGAAGAACATGCGGAAGACAAGAATCTAAAGATGATAGTCTAAATCTTATGATCCACAATCGAGGGAATAAAGTTTGGTGCTTTATTCATGTTAAGAGTGTTATGTTGTCTACTTCCTAACGGAGACGGCTTGTCTTGGTCGTCGGAGGTGGGACTCCATGGGTAGAGACATTGATATAGTTTCTAATGGTGAAATCTATATTGGATCGGACCAAAGATGAATTGGTTTAATTAATAATTCTGTTTGAATAAAACAATTCACTTTTGACGAATTATATGTTGTCATCTTAATCCTGAGATGGATGATGAACCCGTATACTTGACTTGTATCCTTTGATGTACTAAAGGGAGATATCCTGACATTATGTAAAGGTACGCTTGCCGGTACATTGGGGGTATGACTCGTGTATGCGTAGATTCGTTATTCATAGATAGTGGAATTCATAGCTCCTATAAAGAGTCAATGATATCCTCTTATGCATTATTAGTGGATTGGAAAATATGAGCGCTCGGCCATTAGACTACTCTGTGTTATCTAATGGTTTACTATTTGTAATAGTATGAATAGTGTTTTTCCAATGGTTTGATAATGGAACATAAGATAAATGTAATCGGGAAGGTAAAACGGAACTTGACCTCAAGTCGATTATGGATATCCTATGGGGATGATATACTAATATATTAAGTCATGGACTAGAGCTAATCAGAGCTTTGTAAATATGCTATATAAATCGAGAGTGCAGCTCTAGGCTTTTAGTGGAATAGCGCTAGAGTTTTATAATCATGAGACGGACTTGTTGGTATACAAGTAGCGTTGTGATTATAGGAGCTTGATTTATATATGTCCATCGGGTCCCTTTGCTAGCTCACATAATTTCCTGTAACGATACGGTGTATTTCCTACATATTGGTAACTTGTGTTATTTCCGTAAAAGAGGTTCAAAGTTAATTCATGAGTGATTTATCGGTTGAATTAATTGATAAATTGATTCTAGATAAATTGGTTGAATTATTGTTTTAAGAGTTGTTTAATGTGGGAAGACTATTATATGATTATTTTGATCAGGCAATTTCTCTATTGGGTTGCTTGAATCAAAACTGAGGCTCTATGCAAGTTTCCCATGTTGAAGAACTAGGAAAACAACTTTCGTCAGTGCAGAGAGGTTGACCGGTGGGTAGACCGGTCACAGGTCGACCGGTCCGGTCGACCGGTCAGGTCGACCAGTGGGTAGACCGGTTTGTGAAGGACCGGTCGACCGGTGGGTTATAGCGTCTCTGTCTCCGGTCGACCGGTTGTAGCGCGCAATGCGTGCTGATGTGGCAAAATCGACTCTGAGTGCGATTAAATCTTTGGGAAACCTAATTGTTATGGAAGTTTGACTTCCTAAACAGTATAAATAGCCTATTAAGTCACATTACTCGTTAGATCACTTGAGAGACTTTTTGGAGGCTATTGATAAGAGATTCCAAGAGGAAAAATTGTTTAATTATCAAGAACAATTTTTCTTTGGCTCTCTTGTGATTGGAAGGAGATTAAGAATACCAAGAGGAGATTAAACGTAGTGTGCCCACCCGCACACCGATCGTGGAAATGAGAATAGCAAAGAAGACCAGTTGGTTGAGGCTCTTACGGTTGCTGTTTGGAACGCTTTGATCTGTCAGACGTGCTATTTCCTGAAATCTCAAAAGGTATGATTTAGATCTTTAGTATTTATGTTATATAGCATCATGAACATGTTCTTGTTTGGCTTTGACGTTGATTAAATTTTTTAAATTCTGCTGCGCACTCGATGCCATTATTTTCCAACACAAGAGCTACGGCTGTATTCAGTCACAGTTTTTTAATTTTTTTTCCTCCAAATCTGAAGAAAACAAGTGAATTTTGGCCTAAAAAATTGCGTTGGCGGATTTCACCTCGCTGTATTTGTAGAGCTCAATAAGAGCTTCGATTTGGTATATTATAGTCCCAGCAACGATTTCTGGAACAAAATCTATGGCCGACTTCAGCCACAACTCTTTGATTTTTTTCCTCCGAAACTGATAAAAACAAGTGAATTTTGGCTGAAAAAATTGCGTTGGCGGGGTTTGCCCTGCCTAATTCGAAGAGTTCAAAAAGAGCTTCGGTTTGGTATATTATAGGCCTAGCAAAGATTTCTGCATCAAGATTTATGGCTGTATTGGGGCACAGTTTTTCAAATTTTTTTCCTCCAAATCTGATGAAAATCAGTTAATTTTGGCCTAAAAAATTGGGTTGGCGGGTTTCGCCCCGCGATATTTGTAGAGCTCTAAAAGAGATTCCATTTGGTATATTATAGTCCCAGCAACGATTTCTGGAACAAAAGTTATGGCCGACTTCAGCCACAACTCTTTGATTTTTTTCCTCCGAAACTGATAAAAACAAGTGAATTTTGGCTGAAAAAATTGCGTTGGCAGTGTTCGGCCTACAACATTTGTAGAGCTCGATAGAGCTTCGATTTGGTATATTATAGGCACAACAACAATTTCTAGATGAAGAGCTTTGGCCGTATTTAGTCACAGTTTTTCAATTTTTTTCCCTAATTTGATGAAAACAAGTGAATTTTGGCCTAAAAAATTGGGTTGGCGAATTTCGCCCCTTCGTATTTGTAGAGCTTGAAAAGAGCTTCGATTTGGTATATTATAGTCCCAGCAACGATTTCTGGAACAAAAGTTATGGTGGACTTCAGCCACAATTCTCTGATTTTTTTCCTCCGAAAAGGATGAAAACAAGTGAATATTGGCCGAAAAAATTGTGTTGGCGGGGTTCAGCCTACCTCATTTGTTGAGCTCGAAAGAGCTTCTATGTGGTATATTATACGCCTTGCAACGATTTCTGGATCAAGAGTTATGGCCGTATTCAGTCACAGTTTTTCGTTTTGTTTTCCTCTAAATCTGATGAAAACATGTTAATTTTTGGCCTAAAAAATTGGCCCAGCAATGATTTTTGGATCAAGAGTTACGGCCGTATTCAGTCACAGTTTTTTGATTCTTTTTTTCCTCCAAATTTGAAGAAAACAAGTGAATTTTGGCCTAAAAAATTGCGTTGGCGGATTTCACCTCGTCGTATTTGTAGAGCTCAATAAGAGCTTCAATTTGGTATATTATAGTCCCAGCAACAATTTCTGGAACAAAATTTATGGCCGACTTCAGCCACAATTCTCTGATTTTTTTCCTCCGAAATTGATGAAAACAAGTGAATTTTGGCCGAAAAAATTGCGTTGCCGGGGTTAGGCCTACCTCATTTGTTCAGCTCGAAAGAGCTTCGATTTGGTATATTATACTCCCAGCAACGATTTCTAGATCAAGAGTTATGGCCGTATTCATTCACAGTTTTCTGATTTTTATTCCTCCAAATCTGATAAAAACATGTGAATTTTGGCCTCAAAAATTGGGTTGGCGGATTTCGCCCCACCTTATTTGTAGAGCTCGAAAAGTGCTTTGATTTGGTATATTATAGGCACATCAACAATTTCTAGATGAAGAGTTACGACCGTATTCAGTTACAGTTTTTCGATTTTTTTTCCCAAATCTGATGAAAACAAGTAAATTTGGTTGGCGGATTTCGCCCCTTCGTATTTGTAGAGCTCGAAAAGAGCTTCGATTTGGTATACTAAAATCCCAGCAACGATTTCTGGAACAAAAGTTATGGCCGACTTCAGGCACAATTCTCTGATTTTTTTCCTCCAAAAATGATGAAAACAAGTGAATATTGGCCGAAAAAATTGCGTTGGCGGGGTTCGGCCTACCTTATTTGTTGAGCTCGAGAGAGCTTCTATTTGGTATATTATACGCCCAGCAACGATTTCTGGATCAAGAGTTATGGCCGTATTCAGTCACAGTTTTTCTTTTGTTTTCCACCAAATCTGATGAAAACATGTGAATTTTTGGCCTAAAAAATTGGGTTGGAGGATTTTGCCCTACCTTGTTTGTAGAGCTCGAAAAGAGCTTGGATTTGGTATATTATAGGCCCAGCAATGATTGTTGGATCAAGAGTTACGGCCGTATTCAGTCACAGTTTTTTGATTTTTTTTCCTTCAAATCTGAAGAAAACGAGTGAATTTTGGCCTAAAAAATTGCATTGGCGGATTTCACCTCGCTGTATTTGTAGAGCTAAATAAGAGTTTCGATTTGGTATATTATAGTCCCAGCAACGATTTCTGGAACAAAATTTATGGCCGACTTCAGCCACAATTCTCTCATTCTTTTCCTCCGAAATTGATGAAAACAAGTGAATTTTGGCCGAAAAAATTGCGTTGGCGAGGTTCGGCCTACCTCATTTGTTGAGCTCGAAAGAGCTTCGATTTGATATATTATACGCCCAGCAACGATTTCTGGATCAAAAGTTATGGCCGTGTTCAGTCACAGTTTTTCGATTTGTTTTCCTCCAAATCTGATGAAAACATGTCAATTTTGGCCTAAAAAATTGGGTTGGCGGATTTCGCCCCACCTTATTTGTAGAGCTCGAAAAGAGCTTCGATTTGGTATATTACAGTCCCAGCAACAATTTCTGGAACAAAAGTTATGGCCGACTTCAGCCACAATTCTCTAATTTTTTTCCTCTGAAACAGATGAAAACAAGAGAGATTTGGCCGAAAAAATTGCTTTGCCGGGGTTCGCCCTGCCTAATTTGAAGAGTTCAAAGAGTGCTTCGGTTTGGTATATTATAGGCCTAGCAACGATTTCTGCATCAAGAGTTATGGCTGTATTAAGGTACAGTTTTTTGATTTTTTTTCCCTCCAAATCTGATGAAAATAAGTTAATTTTGGCCTAAAAAATTGGGTTGGCGGATTTCGCCCCGCGGTATTTGTAGAGCTCGAAAAGAGCTTCGATTTGGTATATTATAGTCCCAGCAACGATTTCTGGAACAAAAGTATTGGCCGACTTCAGCCACAACTCTCTGATTTTTTTCCTAGTTATGGCCGACTTCAGCCACAATTCTCTGATTTTTTTCCTCTAAAACTGACGAAAACAAGTGAATTTTGATCAAAAAATTTGCGTTGGCAGATTTCGCCCCGCCTTATTTGTAGAGCTCAAAAAGTGCTTCGATTTGGTATATTATAGGCCCAACAACGATATTTGGATCAACAGTTATTGTTGTATTTAGTCACTGGTTGTCGATTTCTTTTCCTCCAAATCTGATGAAAACAAGTGAATTTTTCCCTAAACAGTTGGGTTGGCAGATTTCGCCCAGCCGTATTTATAGAGTTCGAAGAGAGCTTCGATTTTGTATATTATAGTCCCAGCAACAATTTCTGGAACAAAAGTTATGGCCGACTTCAGCCACAATTCTCTGATTTTTTTCCTCCAAAACTGATGAAAACAAGTGAATTTAGGCCAAAAAAATTGCGTTGGCGGGGTTCGCCCTGCCTAATTTGAAGAGTTCAAAAAGCGCTTCGGTTTTGTATATTATAGGCCTAGCAACGATTTCTGGATCAAGACTTGTGGCTATATTAAGGTACAGTTTTTCGATTTTTTTCCCTCCAAATCTGATGAAAATAAGTTAATTTTGGCCTAAAAAATTGGGTTTGCGGATTTCGCCCAGCGATATATGTAGAGCTCGAAAAGAGCTTCGATTTGGTATACTATAGTCCCAGCAACGATTTTTGGAACAAAAGTTATGGCCAACTTCAGCCACAACTCTCTGATTTTTTTCCTAGTTATGGCGGACTTCAGCCACAATTCTCTGATTTTTTTCCTCCAAAACTGATGAAAACAAGTGAATTTTGGTCTAAAAATTTGGGTTGGCAGATTCGCAACGCCTTATTTGTAGAGCTCGTAAAGAGCTTCGATTTGGTATATTATAGGCCCAACAACGATATCTGGATCAAGAGTTATTGCCGTATTCAGTCACTGGTTGTCGATTTTCTTTCCTCCAAATCTGATGAAAACAAGTGAATTTTGGTCGAAAAAATTGCGATGCCGGGGTTCGGCCTACCTCATTTGTCGAGCTCTTTTCGATTTGGCATATTATACGCCCAGCAACGATTTCTGGATCAAGAGTTATGGCCGTATTCATTCACAGTTTTCTGATTTTTTTTCCTCCAAATCTGATAAAATATGTAAATTTTGGCCTTAAAAATTGGGTTGGCGGATTTCGCCCCACCTTATTTGTAGAGCTCGAAAAGAGCTTCGATTTGGTATATTATAGGCACAGCAACAATTTCTAGATGAAGAGTTACGGCCGTATTCAGTTAAAGTTTTTCGATTTTTTTTCCCAAATCTGATGAAAACAAGTGAATTTTGGCCTTAAAAATTGGGTTTGCGGATTTCGCCCCTTCGTAATTGTAAAGCTCGAAAAGAGCATCGATTTGGTATATTAAAATCCCAGCAACGATTTCTAGAACAAAAGTTATGGCCGACTTCAGGCACAATTCTCTGATTTTTTTCCTCCGAAAATGATGAAAACAAGTGAATATTGGCCGAAAAAATTGCGTTGGCGGGGTTCGGCCTGCCTCATTTTTTCAGCTCGAGAGAGCTCCAATTTGGTATATTATACGCCCAGCAACGATTTCTGGATCAAGAGTTATGGCCGTATTCAGTCACACTTTTTCGTTTTGTTTTCCTCCAAATCTGATGAAAACATGTGAATTTTTGGCCTAAAAAATTGGGTTGGCAGATTTCGCCCCACCTTGTTAGTAGAGCTCGAAAAGAGCTTGGATTTGGTATATTATAGGCCCAGCAATTATTGTTTGATCAAGAGTTACGGCCGTATTCAGTCACAGTTTTTTGATTTTTTTCCTCCAAATCTGAAGAAAACAAGTGAATTTTGGCCAAAAAAATTGCGTTGGCGGATTTCACCTCGCTGTATTTGTAGAGCTCAATAAGAGCTTCGATTTGGTATATTATAGTCCCAGCAACGATTTCTGGAACAAAATTTATGGCCAACTTCAGCCACAATTCTCTGATTTTTTTCCTCCGAAACTGATGAAAACAAGTGAATTTTGGCCGAAAAAATTGTGTTGGCGGGGTTGGGCCTACCTCATTTGTTGAGCTCGAAAGAGCTTCGATTTGATATATTATACGCCCAGCAACGATTTCTGGATCAAGAGTTATGACCGTGTTCAGTCACAGTTTTTCAATTTGTTTTACTCCAAATGTGATGAAAACATGTCAATTTTGGCCTAAAAAATTGGGTTGGCGAATTTCGCCCCACCTTATTTGTAGAGCTCGAAAAGAGCTTCGATTCGGTATATTACCGTCCCAGCAACAATTTCTGTAACAAAAGTTATGGCCGACTTCAGCCACAATTCTCTGATTTTTTTCCTCTTAAACAGTTTAAAACAAGAGAGATTTGGTCGAAAAAATTGCGTTGGCGGGGTTCGCCCTGCCTAATTTGAAGAGTTCAAAAAGAGCTTCGGTTTGGTATATTATAGGCCTAGCAACGATTTCTGCATCAAGAGTTATGGCCGTATTAAGGTACAATTTTTCGATTTTTTTCCCTCCAAATCTGATGAAAATAAGTTAATTTTGGCCTAAAAAATTGGGTTGGCGGATTTCGCCCAGCGATATTTGTAGAGCTCGAAAAGAGCTTCGATTTGGTATATCATAGTCCCAGCAACGATTTCTGGAACAAAAGTTATGGCCAACTTCAGCCACAACTCTCTGATTTTTTTCCTAGTTATGGCCGACTTCAGCCACAATTCTCTGATTTTTTTCCTCCAAAACTGATGAAAACAAGTGAATTTTGGTCTAAAAATTTGGGTTTGCAGATTTCGCCCCGCCTTATTTGTAGAGCTCGAAAAGAGCTTCGATTTGGAATATTATAGGCCCAACCACGATATCTAGATCAAGAGTTATTGCCGTATTCAGTCACTGGTTTTCGATTTTCTTTCCTCCAAATCTGATGAAAACAAGTGAATTTTGGTCGAAAAAATTGCGTTGCCGGGGTTCCGTCTACCTCATTTGTTGAGCTCGAAAGAGCTTCGATTTGGTATATTATACGCCCAGCAACGATTTCTGGATCAAGAGTTATGGCCGTATTCATTCACAGTTTCTAATTTTTTTTCCTCCAAATCTGATAAAAACATGTTAATTTTGGCCTAAAAAATTGGGTTGGCGGATTTCGCAACGCCTTATTTGTAGAGCTCAAAAAGAGCTTCGATTTTGTATATTATAGCCCCAGCAACGATTTCGGGATCAAGAGTTATGGCGTTATTCAGTCACTAGTTGTCGATTTTTTTTCCTCCAAATCTGATGAAAACAAGTGAATTTTGGCCTAAAAAATTGGGTTGGCGAATTTAGCCCCTCCGTATTTGTGGAGCTGGAAAACAGCTGCAATTTGGTATATAATAGTCCCAGCAACGATTTCTGGAACAAAAGTTATGGCCGACTTCAGCCACAATTCTCTGATTTTTTTCCTCCAAAACTGATGAAAACAAGTGAATTTTGCTCTAAAAATTTGGTTTGGCAGATTTCGCCCCGCCTTATTTGTAGAGCTCGAAAAGAGCTTCGATTTGGTATATATTATAGGCCCAACAACGATTTCAGGATCAAGAGTTATGGCCGTATTCAGTCACTGGTTGTCGATTTTTTTCCTCCAAATCTGATGAAAACAAGTGAATTTTGGCCTAAAATATTGGGTTGGCAGATTTCGTCCCACCGTATTTGTAGAACTCGAAAAGAGCTTCGATTTGGTATATTATAGTCCCAACAATGATTTTTGGAACAAAAGTTATGGCCGACTTCAGCCATAATTCTCTGATTTTTTTCCTCCAAAACTGATGAAAATAAGTGAATTTTGGTCTAAAAGTGTGGATTGGCAGATATTGCCCCGCCTTATTTGTAGAGCTCGAAAAGAGCTTCGATTTGGTATATTATAGGAGCAACAACGATTTCTGGATCAAGAGTTATGGTCGTATTCAGTCACTGGTTGTTGATTTTTTTTCCTCCAAATCTGATGAAAACAAGTGAAATTTCGCCTAAAAAATTGGGTTCGCAGATTTCGTCCCGTTGTATTTGTAGAGCTCGAAAAGAGCTTCAATTTGGTATATTATAGTCCCAACAACGATTTCTGGAACAAAAGTTATGGCCGACATCAGCCATAATTCTCTGATTTTTTTCCTCCAACACTGATTAAAACAAGTGAATTTCGGTCTAAAAATTTGGTTTGGCAGAGTTCGCCCCGCCTTATTTGTGGAGTTCGAACAGGGCTTCGATTTGGTATATTATAGGCCCAACAACGATTTCTGGATCAAGAGTTATGGCCGTATTCAGTCACTGGTTGTCGATTTTTTTTCTCCAAATCTGATGAAAACAAGTGAATTTTGGCCTAACAAATTGGGTTGGCAGAGTTCGCCCCGCCTTATTTGTAGAGCTCGAAAAGGGCTTCGATTTGGTATATTATAGGTCCAACAACGATTTCAGGATCAAGAGTTATGGCCTTATTCATTCACTGGTTTTCGATTTTTTTTCCTCCAAATCTGATGAAAAGAGGTGAATTTTGGCCTAAAAAATTGGGTTGGCAGATTTCGTCCCGCCGTATTTGTAGAGCTCGAAAAGAGCTTCGATTTGGTATATTTTAGTCCCAACAACGATTTCTGGAACAAAAGTTATGGTCGACTTCAGCTACAATTCTCTGATTTTTTTCCACCAAAACTGATGAAAACAAGTGAATTTTGGTCTAAAAATTTGGGTTGGCAGAGTTCGCTCCGTCTTATTTGTAGAGCTCGAAAAGGGCTTCGATTTGGTATATTATGGGTCCAACAACGATTTCGGGATCAAGAGTTATGGCCTTATTCAGGCACTGGTTTTCAATTTTTTTTCCTCCAAATCTGATGAAAGGAGGTGAATTTTGGCCTAAAAAATTGGGTTGGCAGATTTCGCCCCGCCGTATTTGTAGTGCTCAAAAAGAGCTTCGATTTGGTATATTACAGTCCCAACAATGATTTTTGGAACAAAAGTTATGGCCGACTTCAGCAATAATTCTCTGATTTTTTTCCTCCAAATCTGATTAAAACAAGTGAATTTTGGTCTAAAAATTTGGTTTGGCAGAGTTCGCCCCGCCTTATTTGTGGAGCTCAAACAGGGCTTCGATTTGGTATATTATAGGTCCAACAACGATTTCTGGATCAAGAGTTATGGCCGTATTCAGTCACTGGTTTTCGATTTTTTTTCTCCAAATCTGATGAAAACAAGTGAATTTTGGCCTAACAAATTGGTTTGGCAGAGTTCGCCCCGCCTTATTTGTAGTGCTCGAAAAGGGCTTTGATTTGGTATATTATAGGTCCAACAACGATTTCGGGATCAAGAGTTATGGCCTCATTCATTCATTGGTTTTCGATTTTTTTTCCTCCAAATCTGATGAAAAGAGGTGAATTTTAGCCAAAAAAGTTGGGTTTGCAGATTTCGTCCCGCCGTATTTGTAGAGCTCGAAAAGAGCTTCGATTTGATATATTATAGTCCCAACAACGATTTCTGGAACAAAAGTTATGGTCGACTTCAGCTACAATTCTCTAATTTTTTTCCACCAAAACTGATCAAAACAAGTGAATTTTGGTCTAAAAATTTGGGTTGGCAGAGTTCGCTCCGTCTTATTTGTAGAGCTCGAAAAAGGCTTCGATTTGGTATATTATAGGTCCAACAACGATTTCGGGATCAAGAGTTATGGCCTTATTCATTCACTTGTTTTCGATTTTTTTTCCTCCAAATCTGATGAAAAGAGGTGAATTTTCGCCTAAAGAATTGGGTTGGCAGATTTCGTCCCGCTGTATTTGTAGAGGTCGAAAAGAGCTTCGATTTGGTATATTATAGTCCCAACAACGATTTCTGGAACAAAAGTTATGGTCGACTTCAGCTAGAATTCTCTGATTTTTTCCACCAAAACTGATGAAAACAAGTGAATTTTGGTCTAAAAATTAGGTTTGGCAGTGTTCGCCCTGCCTTATTTGTGGAGCTCGAACAGGGCTTCGATTTGGTATATTATAGGCCCAACAACGATTTCTGGATCAAGATTTATGGCCGTATTCAGTCACTGGTTGTCGATTTTTTTTCTCCAAATCTGATGAAAACAAGTGAATTTTGGCCTAACAAATTGGGTTGGCAGAGTTCGCCCCGCCTTATTTGTAGAGCTCGAAAAGGGCTTCGATTTGGTATATTATAGGTCCAACAACGATTTTGGGATCAAGAGTTATGGCCGACTTCAGCCACAATTCTCTTATTTTTTTCCACCAAAACTGATGAAAACAGGTGAATTTTGGTCTAAAAATTTGGGTTGGCAGAGTTCGCCCCGCCTTATTTGTAGAGTTCGAAAAGGGCTTCGATTTGGTATATTATAGGCCCAACAAGGATTTCTGGATCAAGAGTTATGGCCGTTTTCAGTCACTGGTTCTCGATTTTTTTTCTCCAAATCTGATGAAAACAAGTGAATTTTTGCCTAAAAAATTGGGTTGGCAGATTTCGTCCCACCGTATTTGTAGAGCTCGAAAAGAGCTTCGATTTGGTATATTATAGCCCCAACAACGATTTCTGAAACAAAAGTTATGGCCGAAATCAGCCATAATTCTCTGATTTTTTTCCTCCAAAACTGATTAAAACAAGTGAATTTTGGTCTAAAAATTTGGGTTGGCAGAGTTTGCCCGGCCTTATTTGTGGAGCTCGAACAGGGCTTCGATTTGGTATATTATAAGCCCAACAACGATTTCTGGATCAAGAGTTATGGCCGTATTCAGTCACTGGTTGTCGATTTTTTTTCTCCAAATCTGATGAAAACAAGTGAATTTTGGCCTAAAAAATTGGGTTGGCAGATTTCGTCTCACCGTATTTGTAGAGCTCGAAAAGTGCTTCGATTTGGTATATTATAGTCCCAACAACGATTTCTGGAACAAAAGTTATGGCAGACATCAGCCATAATTCTCTGATTTTTTTCCTCTAAAACTGATTAAAACAAGTGAATTTTGGTCTAAAAATTAGGTTTGGCAGAGTTCACCCCGCCTTATTTGTGGAGCTCGAACAGGGCTTCGATTTGGTATATTATAAGCCCAACAACGATTTCTGGATCAAGAGTTATGGCCCTATTGAGTCACTGGTTGTCGATTTTTTTTCTCCAAATCTGATGAAAACAAGTGAATTTTGGCCTAACAAATTGGGTTGGCAGAGTACGCCCCGCCTGATTTGTAGAGATCGAAACGGTCTTCGATTTGGTATATTATAGGTCCAACAACGATTTCGGGATCAAGAGTTATGGCCTTATTCAGTCACTGGTTTTCGATTTTTTTTCCTCCAAATCTGATGAAAAGAGGTGATTTTTGGCCTAAAAAATTGGGTTGGCAGATTTTGTCCCGCCGTATTTGTAGAGCTCGAAAAGGGCTTCGATTTGGTATATTACAGTCCCAACAACGATTTCTGGAACAAAAGTTATGGTCGACTTCAGCTACAATTCTCAGATTTTTTTCCACCAAAACTGATGAAAACAAGTGAATTTTGGTCTAAAAATTTGGGTTGGCAGAGTTCGCTCCGTCTTATTTGTAGAGCTCGAAAAGGGCTTCGATTTGGTATATTATAGGTCCAACAACGATTTCGGGATCAAGAGTTATGGCCTTATTCAGGCACTGGTTTTCGATTTTTTTTCCTCCAAATCTGATGAAAGGAGGTAAATTTTTGCCTAAAAAATTGGGTTGGCAGATTTCGTCCCGCCGTATTTGTAGTGCTCGAAAAGAGCTTCGATTTGGTATATCACAGTCCCAACAATGATTTCTGGAACAAAAGTTATGGCCGACTTCAGCCATAATTCTCTGATTTTTTTCCTCCAAAACTGATGAAAACAAGTGAATTTTGGTCTAAAAGTTTGGGTTGGCAGATATTGCCCCGCCTTATTTGTAGAGCTCGAAAAGAGCTTCGATTTGGTATATTATCGGCGCAACAACGATTTAAGGATCAAGAGTTATGCCCGTATTCAGTCACTGGTTGTCGATTTTTTTTCTCCAAAACTGATGAAAACAAGTGAATTTTGGCCTAAAAAATTGGGTTGGCAGATTTCGTCCCACCGTATTTGTAGAGATCGAAAAGAGCTTCGATTTGGTATATTATAGTCCCAACAACGATTTCTGGAACAAAAGTTATGGCCAACATCAGCCATAATTCTCTTATTTTTTTCCTCCAAAACTGATTAAAACAAGTGAATTTTGGTCTAAAAGTTTGGGTTGGCAGATATAGACCCGCCTTATTTGTAGAGCTCGAAAAGAGCTTCGATTTGGTATATTATAGGCCCAACAACGATTTCAGGATCAAGAGTTATGGCCGTATTCAGTCACTGGTTGTCGATTTTTTTTCCTCCAAATCTAATGAAAACAAGTCAATTTTGGCCTAAAAAATTGGGTTGGCAGATTTCGTCCCACCGTATTTGTAGAGCTCGAAAAGAGCTTCGATTTGGTATATTATAGTCCCAACAACGATTTCTGAAACAAAAGTTATGGCCGACATCAGCCATAATTCTCTGATTTTTTTCCTCCAAAACTGATTAAAACAAGTGAATTTTGGTCTAAAAATTTGGGTTGGCAGAGTTCGCCCCGCCTTATTTGTGGAGCTCGAACAGGGCTTCGATTTTGTATATTATAGGCCCAACAACGATTTCTGGATCAAGAGTTATGGCCGTATTCAGTCACTGGTTGTCGATTTTTTTCCTCCAAATCTGATGAAAACAAGTGAATTTTGGCCTAAAAAATTGGGTTGGCAGATTTCGTCTCACTGTATTTGTGGAGCTCGAAAAGAGCTTCGATTTGGTATATTATAGTCCCAACAACGATTTCTGGAGCAAAAGTTATGGCCGACATCAGCCATAATTCTCTGATTTTTTTCCTCCAAAACTGATTAAAATAAGTGAATTTTGGTCTAAAAATTAGGTTTGGCAGAGTTCGCCCCGCCTTATTTGTGGAGCTCGAACAGGGCTTCGAGTTGGTATATTATAAGCCCAAGAACGATTTCTGGATCAAGAGTTATGGCCGTATTCAGTCACTGGTTGTCGATTTTTTTTCTCCAAATCTGATGAAAACAAGTGAATTTTGGCCTAACAAATTGGGTTGGCAGAGTACGCCCCGCCTCATTTGTAGAGCTCGAAACGGTCTTCGATTTGGTATATTATAGGTCCAACAACGATTTCGGGATCAAGAGTTATGGCCTTATTCAGTCACTGGTTTCCGATTTTTTTTCCTCCAAATCTGATGAAAAGAGGTGATTTTTGGCCAAAAAAATTGGGTTGGCAGATTTCGTCCCGCCGTATTTGTAGAGCTCGAAAAGTGCTTCGATTTGGTATATTATAGTCCCAACAACGATTTCTGGAACAAAAGTTATGGTCGACTTCAGCTACAATTCTCTGATTTTTTTCCACCAAAACTGATGAAAACAAGTGAATTTTGGTCTAAAAATTTGGATTAGCAGAGTTCGCTCCGTCTTATTTGTAGAGCTCGGAAAGGGCTTCGATTTGGTATATTATAGGTCCAACAACGATTTCGGGATCAAGAGTTATGGCCTTATTCAGGCACTGGTTTAAGATTTTTTTTCCTCCAAATCTGATGAAAGGAGGTGAATTTTGGCCTAAAAAATTGGGTTGGCAGATTTCGTCCCGCCGTATTTGTAGAGCTCGAAAAGAGCTTCGATTTGGTATATTACAGTCCCAACAATGATTTTTGGAACAAAAGTTATGGCCGACTTCAGCCATAATTCTCTGATTTTTTTCCTCCAAAACTGATGAAAACAAGTGAATTTTGGTCTAAAAGTTTGGGTTGGCAGATATTGCCCCGCCTTATTTGTAGAGCTCGAAAAGAGCTTCGATTTGGTATATTATCGGCGCAACAACGATTTAAGGATCAAGAGTTATGCCCGTATTCAGTCACTGGTTGTCGATTTTTTTTCTCCAAAACAGATGAAAACAAGTGAATTTTGGCCTAAAAAATTGGGTTGGCAGATTTCGTCCCACCGTATTTGTAGAGATCGAAAAGAGCTTCGATTTGGTATATTATAGTCCCAACAACGATTTCTGGAACAAAAGTTATGGCCAACATCAGCCATAATTCTCTTATTTTTTTCCTCCAAAACTGATTAAAACAAGTGAATTTTGGTCTAAAAGTTTGGGTTGGCAGATATAGACCCGCCTTATTTGTAGAGCTCGAAAAGAGCTTCGATTTGGTATATTATAGGCCCAACAACGATTTCAGGATCAAGAGTTATGGCCGTATTCAGTCACTGGTTGTCGATTTTTTTTCCTCCAAATCTGATGAAAACAAGTGAATTTTGGCCTAAAAAATTGGGTTGGCAGATTTCGTACCGTCGTATTTGTAGAGCTCGAAAAGAGCTTTGATTTGTTATATTATAGTGCCAACAATGATTTCTGGAACAAAAGTTATGGCTGACTTCAGCCACAATTCTCTGATTTTTTTCCACCAAAACTGATGAAAACAAGTGAATTTTGTGTAGGATCTTATTGTGATTTATATATGAAAAATCATTTGAACAACAACAATATTGTAGGCGGAATTTCAAAAATTTTATCATATCCATTTAATTCATAATTAAACGTAAACCACAACGAGAGATTCATGCATGATATATGTTTTTTTGGTCTAAAAATTTGGGTTGGCAGAGTTCGCCCCGCCTTATTTGTAGAGCTCGAAAAGGGCTTCGATTTGGTATATTATAGGCCCAACAACGATTTCTGGATCAAGAGTTATGGCCGTATTCAGTCACTGGTTGTCAATTTTTTTTCTCCAAATCTGATGAAAACAAGTGAATTTTAGCCTAAAAAATTGGGTTGGCAGATTTCGTCCCACCGTATTTGTAGAGCTCGAAAAGTGCTTCGATTTGGTATATTATAGTCCCAACAACGATTTCTGGAACAAAAGTTATGGCCGACATCAGCCATAATTCTCTGATTTTTTTCCTCCAAAACTGATTAAAACAAGTGAATTTTGGTCTAAAAATTTGGTTTGGCAGAGGTCGCCCCGCCTTATTTGTGGAGCTCGAACAGGGCTTCGATTTGTTATATTATAGGCCCAACAACGATTTCTGGATCAAGAGTTATGGCCGTATTCGGTCACTGGTTGTCGATTTTTTTTCTCCAAATCTGATGAAAACAAGTGAATTTTGGCCTAACAAATTGAGTTGGCAGAGGTCGCCCCGCCTTATTTGTAGAGCTCGAAAAGGGCTTCGATTTGGTATATTATAGGTCCAACAACGATTTCAGGATCAAGAGTTATGGCCTTATTCATTCACTGGTTTTCGATTTTTTTTCCTCCAAATCTGATGAAAAGAGGTGAATTTTGGCCTAAAAAATTGGGTTGGCAGATTTCGTCCCGCCGTATTTGTACAGCTCGAAAAGAGCTTCGATTTGGTATATTATAGTCCCAACAACGATTTCTGGAACAAAAGTTATGGTCGACTTCAGCTACAATTCTAAGATTTTTTTCCACCAAAACTGATGAAAACAAGTGAATTTTGGTCTAAAAATTTGGGTTGGCAGAGTTCGCTCCGTCTTATTTGTAGAGCTCGAAAAGGGCTTCGATTTGGTATATTATAGGTCCAACAACGATTTCGGGATCAAGAGTTATGGCCTTATTCAGGCACTGGTTTTCGATTTTTTTCCTCCAAATCTGATGATTGGAGGTGAATTTTGGCCTAAAAAATTGGGTTTGCAGATTTCGTCCTGCCGTATTTGTAGTGCTCGAAAAGAGCTTCGATTTGGTATATTACAGTCCCAACAATGATTTTTGGAACAAAAGTTATGGCCGACTTCAGCCATAATTCTCTGATTTTTTTCCTCCAAAACTGATGAAAACAAGTGAATTTTGGTCTAAAAGTTTGGGTTGGCAGATATTGCCCCGCCTTATTTGTAGAGATCGAAAAGAGCTTCGATTTGGTATATTATAGTCCCAACAACGATTTCTGGAACAAAAGTTATGGCCAACATCAGCCATAATTCTCTGATTTTTTTCCTCCAAAACTGATTAAAACAAGTGAATTTTGGTCTAACAGTTCGGGTTGGCAGATATAGACCCGCCTTATTTGTAGAGCTCGAAAAGAGCTTCGATTTGGTATATTATAGGCCCAACAACGATTTCAGGATCAAGAGTTATGGCCGTATTCAGTCACTGGTTGTCGATTTTTTTTCCTCCAAATCTGATGAAAACAAGTGAATTTTGGCCTAAAAAATTGGGTTGGCAGATTTCGTCCCGTCGTATTTGTAGAGCTCGAAAAGAGCTTTGATTTGGTATATTATCGTCCCAACAACGATTTCTGGAACAAAAGTTGTGGCCGACTTCAGCCACAATTCTCTGATTTTTTTCCACCAAAACTGATGAAAACAAGTGAATTTTGGTCTAAAAATTTGGGTTGGCAGAGTTTGCCTCGCCTTATTTGTAGAGCTCGAAAAGAGCTTCGATTTGGTATATTATAGGCCCAACAACGATTTCAGGATCAAGAGTTATGGCCGTATTCAGTCACTGGTTGTCCATTTTTTTTCCTCCAAATCTGATGAAATCAAGTGAATTTTGGCCAAAAAAATTGGGTTGGCAGATTTTGCCCCGCCGTATTACTAGAGCTCGAAAAGAGTTTCTATTTGGTATATTATAATCCCAGCAAGAATTCTCTTATTTTTTTCCTCCATAACTGATGAAAACAAGTGAATTTATATCTAAAGATTTGGGTTGGCAGATTTTGCTTAGAATTATTTGTAGAGCTCGAAAAGAGCTTCGATTTGGTATATTATAGGTGGAACAACGACTTCTGGATCAAGAGTTATGGCCGTATTCAGTCACTGGTATATCGATTTTTTTTCCTCCAAATCGGATGAAAACAAGTGAATTTTGGCCTAAAAAATTGGTTGGCTGATTTCGTCCTCTCGTATTTGTAGAGCTCGAAAAGAGCTTCGGTTTGGTATATTATAGTCCCAACAACGATTTCTGGAACAAAAGTTATGGCCGACTTCTGCCACAATTCTCTGATTTTTTTCCACCAAAACATATTAGAAAGTGAATTTTGGTCTAAAAATTTGGGTTGGCGGAGTTCGCCCCGCCTTATTTGTGGAGCTCGAAAAGGGCTTCGATTTGGTATATTATAGGTCCAACAACGATTTCTGGATCAAGAGTTATGGCCGTATTCAGTCACTGGTTGTCGATTTTTTTTACTCCAAATCTCATGAAAACAAGTGAATTTATGCCTAAAAAATTGGGTTGGCAGATTTCTCCCCGCCGTATTTGTAGAGCTGGAAAAGAGCTTCGATTTGGTATATTATAGACCCAGCAACAATTTCTGGAACAAAAGTTATGGCCGACTTCAGCCATAATTCTCTGATTTTTTTCCTCTAAAACTGATTAAAACAAGTGAATTTTGGTCTAAAAATTTGGGTTGGCAGAGTTCGCCCCGCGTTATTTGTGGAGCTCGAAAAGGGCTTCGATTTGCTATATTATAGGCCCAACAACGATTACTGGATCAAGAGTTATGGCCGTATTCAGTCACTGGTTTTCGATTTTTTTCCACCAAATCTGATGAGAACAAGTGAATTTTGGCCTAAAAATTAGGGTCGGCAGATTTCGTCCCACCGTATTTGTAGAGCTCGAAAAGAGCTTCGATTTGGTATATTATAGTCCAAACAACGATTTCTGGAACAAAAGTTATGGCCAACATCAGCCATAATTCTCTGATTTTTTTCCTCCAAAACTGATTAAAACAAGTGAATTTTGGTCTAAAAATTTGGGTTGGCAGAGTTCGCCCCGCCTTTTTTGTGGAGCTCGAAAAGGGCTTCGATTTGGTATATTATAGGTCCAACAACGATTTCTGCATCAAGAGTTATGGCCGTGTTCAGTCACTGGTTTTCGATTTTTTTTCCTCCATATCTGATGAAAACAAGTGAATTTTTGCCTAAAAAATTGGGTTGGCAGATGTCGTCCCGTAGTATTTGTAGAGCTTGAAAAGAGCTTCGATTTGGTATATTATAGGCCCAACAACAATTTCAGGATCAAGAGTTATGGCCGTATTCAGTCACTGCTTATCGATTTTTTTTCCTCCAAATCGGATGAAAACAAGTGAATTTTGGCCTAAAAAATTGGGTTGGCTGATTTCCTCCTCTCGTATTTGTAGAGCTCGAAGAGAGCTTCGGTTTGGTATATTATAGTCCCAACAACGATTTCTGGAACAAAAGTTATGGCCGACTTCTGCCACAATTCTCTGATTTTTTTCCACCAAAACTTATTAGAAAGTGAATTTTGGTCTAAAAATTTGGCTTGGCGGAGTTCGCCCCGCCTTATTTGTGGAGCTCGAAAAGGGCTTCGATTTGGTATATTATAGGTCCAACAACGATTTCTGGATCAAGAGTTATGGCCGTATTCAGTCACTGGTTGTCGATTTTTTTTACTCCAAATCTCATGAAAACAAGTGAATTTATGCCTAAAAAATTGGGTTGGTAGATTTCTCCCCGCCGTATTTGTAGAGCTGGAAAAGAGCTTCGATTTGGTATATTATAGACCCAGCAACAATTTCTTGAACAAAATTTATGGCCGACTTCAGCCATAATTCTCTGCTTTTTTTCCTCTAAAACTGATTAAAACAAGTGAATTTTGGTCTAAAAATTTGGGTTGGCAGAGTTCGCCCCGCGTTATTTGTGGAGCTCAAAAAGGGCTTCGATTTGGTATATTATAGGCCAAACAACGATTACTGGATCAAGAGTTATGGCCGTATTCAGTCACTGGTTTTCGATTTTTTTCCACCAAATCTGATGAAAACAAGTGAATTTTGGCCTAAAAAATAGGGTTGGCAGATTTCGTCCCACCGTATTTGTAGAGCTCGAAAAGAGCTTCGATTTGGTATATTATAGTCCAAACAACGATTTCTGGAACAAAAGTTATGGCCGACATCAGCCATAATTCTCTGATTTTTTTCCTCCAAAACTGATTAAAACAAGTGAATTTTGGTCTAAAAATTAGGTTTGGCAGAGTTCGCCCCGCCTTATTTGTGGAGCTCGAACAGGGCTTCGATTTGGTATATTATAAGCCCAACAACGATTTCTGGATCAAGAGTTATGGCCGTATTCAGTCACTGGTTGTCGATTTTTTTTCTCCAAATCTGATGAAAACAAGTCAATTTTGGCCTAACAAATTGGGTTGGCAGAGATCGCCCCGCCTTATTTGTAGGGCTCGAAAAGGGCTTCGATTTGGTATATTATAGGCCCAACAACGATTTCTGGATCAAGAGTTATGGCCGTATTCAGTCACTGGTTGTCAATTTTTTTCCTCCAAATCTAATGAAAACCAGTGAATTTTGGCCTAAAAAATTGGGTTGGCAGATTTCGTCTCACCGTATTTGTAGAGCTCGAAAAGAGCTTCGATTTGGTATATTATAGTCCCAACAACGATTTCTGGAACAAAAGTTATGGCCGACATCAGCCATAATTCTCTGATTTTTTTCCTCCAAAACTGATTAAAACAAGTGAATTTTGGTCTAAAAATTAGGTTTGGCAGAGTTCGCGCCGCCCTATTTGTGGAGCTCGAACAGGGCTTCGATTTGGTATATTATAAGCCCAACAACGATTTCTGGATCAAGAGTTATGGCCGTATTCAGTCACTGGTTGTCGATTTTTTTTCTCCAAATCTGATGAAAACAAGTGAATTTTGGCCTACCAAATTGGGTTGGCAGAGTTCGCCCCGCCTTATTTGTAGAGCTCGAAAAGGGCTTCGATTTGGTATATTATAGGTCCAACAACGATTTCGGGATCAAGAGTTATGGGCTTATTCAGTCACTGGTTTTCGATTTTTTTTCCTCCAAATCTGACGAAAAGAGGTGAATTTTGGCCTAAAAAATTGGGTTGGCAGATTTCGTCCCGCCGTATTTGTAGAGCTCGAAAAGAGCTTCAATTTGGTATATTATCGGCGCAACAACGATTTAAGGATCAAGAGTTATGGCCGTATTCAGTCACTGGTTGTAAATTTTTTTTCTCCAAAACTGATGAAAACAAGTGAATTTTGGCCTAAAAAATTGGGTTGGCAGATTTCGTCCCACGGTATTTGTAGAGATCGAAAAGTGCTTCGATTTGGTATATTATAGTCCCAACAACGATTTCTGGAACAAAAGTTATGGCCAACATCAGCCATAATTCTCTGATTTTTTTCCTCCAAAACTGATTAAAACAAGTGAATTTTTGTCTAAAAGTTTGGGTTGGCAGATATAGAGCCGCCTTATTTGTAGAGCTCGAAAAGAGCTTCGATTTGGTATATTATAGGCCCAACAACGATTTCAGGATCAAGAGTTATGGCCGTATTCAGTCACTGGTTGTCGATTTTTTTTCCTCCAAATCTGATGAAAACAAGTGAATTTTGGCCTAAAAAATTGGGTTGGCAGATTTCGTCCCGTCGTATTTGTAGAGCTCGAAAAGAGCTTTGATTTGTTATATTATAGTCCCAACAACGATTTCTGGAACAAAAGTTATGGCCGACTTCAGCCACAATTCTCTGATTTTTTTCCACCAAAACTGATGAAAACAAGTGAATTTTGGTCTAAAAATTTGGGTTGGCAGAGTTCGCCCCGCCTTATTTGTAGAGCTCGAAAAGGGCTTCGATTTGGTATATTATAGGCCCAACAACGATTTCTGGATCAAGAGTTATGGCCGTATTCAGTCACTGGTTGTCAATTTTTTTTCTCCAAATCTGATGAAAACAAGTGAATTTTGGCCTAAAAAATGGGGTTGGCAGATTTCGTCCCACCGTATTTGTAGAGCTCGAAAAGAGCTTCGATTTGGTATATTATAGTCCCAACAACGATTTCTGGAACAAAAGTTATGGCCGACATCAGCCATAATTCTCTGATTTTTTTCCTGCAAAACTGATTAAAACAAGTGAATTTTGGTCTAAAAATTTGGTTTGGCAGAGTTCGCCCCGCCTTATTTGTGGAGCTCGAACAGGGCTTCGATTTGGTATATTATAGGCCCAACAACGATTTCTGGATCAAGAGTTATGGCCGTATTCAGTCACTGGTTGTCGATTTTTTTTCTCCAAATCTGATGAAAACAAGTGAATTTTGGCCTAACAAATTGGGTTGGCAGAGTTCGCCCCGCCTTATTTGTAGAGCTCGAAAAGGGCTTCGATTTGGTATATTATAGGTCCAACAACGATTTCGGGATCAAGAGTTATGGGCTTATTCAGTCACTGGTTTTCGATTTTTTTTCCTCCAAATCTGACGAAAAGAGGTGAATTTTGGCCTAAAAAATTGGGTTGGCAGATTTCGTCCCGCCGTATTTGTAGAGCTCGAAAAGAGCTTCAATTTGGTATATTATCGGCGCAACAACGATTTAAGGATCAAGAGTTATGGCCGTATTCAGTCACTGGTTGTCAATTTTTTTTCTCCAAAACTGATGAAAACAAGTGAATTTTGGCCTAAAAAATTGGGTTGGCAGATTTCGTCCCACGGTATTTGTAGAGATCGAAAAGTGCTTCGATTTGGTATATTATAGTCCCAACAACGATTTCTGGAACAAAAGTTATGGCCAACATCAGCCATAATTCTCTGATTTTTTTCCTCCAAAACTGATTAAAACAAGTGAATTTTTGTCTAAAAGTTTGGGTTGGCAGATATAGAGCCGCCTTATTTGTAGAGCTCGAAAAGAGCTTCGATTTGGTATATTATAGGCCCAACAACGATTTCAGGATCAAGAGTTATGGCCGTATTCAGTCACTGGTTGTCGATTTTTTTTCCTCCAAATCTGATGAAAACAAGTGAATTTTGGCCTAAAAAATTGGGTTGGCAGATTTCGTCCCGTCGTATTTGTAGAGCTCGAAAAGAGCTTTGATTTGTTATATTATAGTCCCAACAACGATTTCTGGAACAAAAGTTATGGCCGACTTCAGCCACAATTCTCTGATTTTTTTCCACCAAAACTGATGAAAACAAGTGAATTTTGGTCTAAAAATTTGGGTTGGCAGAGTTCGCCCCGCCTTATTTGTAGAGCTCGAAAAGGGCTTCGATTTGGTATATTATAGGCCCAACAACGATTTCTGGATCAAGAGTTATGGCCGTATTCAGTCACTGGTTGTCAATTTTTTTTCTCCAAATCTGATGAAAACAAGTGAATTTTGGCCTAAAAAATTGGGTTGGCAGATTTCGTCCCACCGTATTTGTAGAGCTCGAAAAGAGCTTCGATTTGGTATATTATAGTCCCAACAACGATTTCTGGAACAAAAGTTATGGCCGACATCAGCCATAATTCTCTGATTTTTTTCCTGCAAAACTGATTAAAACAAGTGAATTTTGGTCTAAAAATTTGGTTTGGCAGAGTTCGCCCCGCCTTATTTGTGGAGCTCGAACAGGGCTTCGATTTGGTATATTATAGGCCCAACAACGATTTCTGGATCAAGAGTTATGGCCGTATTCAGTCACTGGTTGTCGATTTTTTTTCTCCAAATCTGATGAAAACAAGTGAATTTTGGCCTAACAAATTGGGTTGGCAGAGTTCGCCCCGCCTTATTTGTAGAGCTCGAAAAGGGCTTCGATTTGGTATATTATAGGTCCAACAACGATTTCGGGATCAAGAGTTATGGGCTTATTCAGTCACTGGTTTTCAATTTTTTTTCCTCCAAATCTGACGAAAAGAGGTGAATTTTGGCCTAAAAAATTGGGTTGGCAGATTTCGTCCCGCCGAATTTGTAGAGCTCGAAAAGAGCTTCAATTTGGTATATTATAGTCCCAACAACGATTTCTGGAACAAAAGTTATGGTCGACTTCAGCTACAATTCTCTGATTTTTTTCCACCAAAACTGATGAAAACAAGTGAATTTTGGTCTAAAAATTTGGGTTGGCAGAGTTCGCTCTGTCTTATTTGTAGAGCTCGAAAAGGGCTTCGATTTGGTATATTATAGGTCCAACAACGATTTCGGGATCAAGAGTTATCGCCTTATTCAGGCATTGGTTTTCGATTTTTTTTCCTCCAAATCTGATGAAAGGAGGTGAATTTTGGCCTAAAAAATTGGGTTGGCAGATTTCGTCCCGCCGTATTTGTAGTGCTCGAAAAGAGCTTCGATTTAGTATATTACAGTCCCAACAATGATTTTTCGAACAAAAGTTATGCCCGACTTCAGCCATAATTCGCTGATTTTTTTTCTCCAAAACTGATGAAAACAAGTGAATTTTGGTCTAAAAGTTTGGGTTGGCAGATATTGCCCCGCCTTATTTGTAGAGCTCAAAAAGAGCTTCGATTTGGTATATTATCGGCGCAACAACGATTTAAGGATCAAGAGTTATGGCCGTATTCAGTCACTGGTTGTCAATTTTTTTTCTCCAAAACTGATGAAAACAAGTGAATTTTGGCCTAAAAAATTGGGTTGGCAGATTTCGTCCCACGGTATTTGTAGAGATCGAAAAGAGCTTCGATTTGGTATATTATAGTCCCAACAACGATTTCTGGAACAAAAGTTATGGCCAACATCAGCCATAATTCTCTGATTTTTTTCCTCCAAAACTGATTAAAACAAGTGAATTTTGGTCTAAAAGTTTGGGTTGGCAGATATAGACCCGCCTTATTTGTAGAGCTCGAAAAGAGCTTCGATTTGGTATATTATAGGCCCAACAACGATTTCAGGATCAAGAGTTATGGCCGTATTCAGTCACTGGTTGTCGATTTTTTTTCCTCCAAATCTGATGAAAACAAGTGAATTTTGGCCTAAAAAATTGGGTTGGCAGATTTCGTCCCGTCGTATTTGTAGAGCTCGAAAAGAGCTTTGATTTGTTATATTATAGTCCCAACAACGATTTCTGGAACAAAAGTTATGGCCGACTTCAGCCACAATTCTCTGATTTTTTTCCACCAAAACTGATGAAAACAAGTGAATTTTGGTCTAAAAATTTGGGTTGGCAGAGTTCGCCCCGCCATATTTGTAGAGCTCGAAAAGGGCTTCGATTTGGTATATTATAGGCCCAACAACGATTTCTGGATCAAGAGTTATGGCCGTATTCAGTCACTGGTTTTCAATTTTTTTCTCCAAATCTGATGAAAACAAGTGAATTTTGGCCTAAAAAATTGGATTGGCAGATTTCGTCCCACCGTATTTGTAGAGCTCGAAAAGAGCTTCGATTTGGTATATTATAGTCCCAACAACGATTTCTGGAACAAAAGTTATGGCCGACATCAGCCATAATTCTCTGATTTTTTTCCTCCAAAACTGATTAAAACAAGTGAATTTTGGTCTAAAAATTAGGTTTGGCAGAGTTCGCCCCGCCTTATTTGTGGAGCTCGAACAGGGCTTCGAGTTGGTATATTATAAGCCCAAGAACGATTTCTGGATCAAGAGTTATGGCCGTATTCAGTCACTGGTTGTCGATTTTTTTTCTCCAAATCTGATGAAAACAAGTGAATTTTGGCCTAACAAATTGGGTTGGCAGAGTTCGCCCCGCCTTATTTGTAGAGCTCGAAAAGGGCATCGATTTGGTATATTATAGGTCCAATAACGATTTCAGGATCAAGAGTTATGGCCTTATTCATTCACTGGTTTTCGATTTTTTTTCCTCCAAATCTGATGAAAAGAGGTGAATTTTGGCCTAAAAAATTGGGTTGGCAGATTTCGTCCGGCCGTATTTGTAGTGCTCGAAAAGAGCTTCGATTTGGTATATTACAGTCCCAACAATGATTTTTGGAACAAAAGTTATGGCCGACTTCAGCCATAATTCTCTGATTTTTTTTCCTCCAAAACTGATGAAAACAAGTGAATTTTGGTCTAAAAGTTTGGGTTGGCAGATATTGCCCCACCTTATTTGTAGAGATCAAAAAGAGCTTTGATTTGGTATATTATAGTCCCAACAACAATTTCTGGAACAAAAGTTATGGCCAACATCAGCCATAATTCTCTGATTTTTTTCCTCCAAAACTGATTAAAACAAGTGAATTTTAGTCTAAAAGTTTGGGTTGGCAGATATAGACCCGCCTTATTTGTAGAGCTCGAAAAGAGCTTCGATTTGGTATATTATAGGCCCAACAACGATTTCAGGATCAAGAGTTAAGGCCGTATTCAGTCACTGGTTTTCGATTTTTTTTCCTCCAAATCTGATGAAAACAAGTGAATTTTGGCCAAAAAAATTGGGTTGGCAGATTTTGCCCCGCCGTATTAGTAGAGCTCGAAAAGAGCTTCTATTTGGTATATTATAGTCCCAGCAAGAATTCTCTTATTTTTTTCCTCCATAACTGATGAAAACAAGTGAATGTATATCTAAAGATTTGGGTTGGCAGATTTTGCTTAGAATTATTTGTAGAGCTCGAAAAGAGCTTCGATTTGGTATATTATAGGTCGAACAACGACTTCTGGATCAAGATTTATGGCCGTATTCAGTCACTGGTATATCGATTTTTTTTCCTCAAAATCGGATGAAAACAAGTGAATTTTGGCCTAAAAAATTGGGTTGGCTGATTTCATCCTCTCGTATTTGTAGAGCTCGAAAAGGGCTTCGATTTGGTATATTATAGGTCCAACAACGATTTCTGGATCAAGAGTTATGGCCGTGTTCAGTCACTGGTTGTTGATTTTTTTTCCTCCAAATCTGATGAAAACAAGTGAATTTTGGCCTAAAAAATTGGGTTGGCAGATTTCGTCCCGTCGTATTTGTAGAGCTCAAAAAGAGCTTCGATTTGGTATATTATAGTCCCAGCAACAATTTATGGAACAAAAGTTATGGCCGACTTTAGCCAGAATTCTCTGATTTTTTTCCTCTAAAACTCATTAAAACAAGTGAATTTTTGTCTAAAAATTTGGGTTGGCAGAGTTCGCCCCGCGTTATTTGTGGAGCTCGAAAAGGGCTTCGATTTGGTATATTATAGGCCCAACAACGATTACTGGATCAAGAGTTATGGCCGTATTCAGTCACTGGTTGTCGATTTTTTTTCTCCAAATCTGATGAAAACAAGTGAATTTTGGCCTAACAAATTGGGTTGGCAGAGTTCGTCCCACCGTATTTGTAGAGCTCGAAAAGAGCTTCGATTTGGTATATTATAGTCCAAACAACGATTTCTGGAACAAAAGTTATGGCCAACATCAGCCATAATTCTCTGATTTTTTTCCTCCAAAACTGATTAAAACAAGTGAATTTTGGTCTAAAAATTTGGGTTGGCAGAGTTCGCCCCGCCTTATTTTTGGAGCTCGAAAAGGGCTTCGATTTGGTATATTATAGGTCCAACAACGATTTCTGGATCAAGAGTTATGGCCGTGTTCAGTCACTGGTTGTTGATTTTTTTTCCTCCAAATCTGATGAAGACAAGTGAATTTTGGCGTAAAAAATTGGGTTGGCAGATTTCGTCCCGTCGTATTTGTAGAGCTCAAAAAGAGCTTCGATTTGGTATATTATAGTCCCAGCAACAATTTATGGAACAAAAGTTATGGCCGACTTTAGCCAGAATTCTCTGATTTTTGTCCTCTAAAACTGATTAAAACAAGAGAATTTTGGTCTAAAAATTTGGGTTGGCAGAGTTTGCCCCGCCTTATTTGTGGAGCTCGAATAGGGCTTCGATTTGGTATATTATAGGCCCAACAACGATTACTGGATCAAGAGTTATGGCCGTATTCAGTCGCTGGTTGTCGATTTTTTGCCTCCAAATCAGATGAAAACAAGTGAATTTTGGCCTAAAAAATTGGGTTGGAAGATTTCGTCCCACCGTATTTGTAGAGCTCGAAAAGAGCTTCGATTTCGTATATTATAGTCCAAACAACGTTTCTGGAACAAAACTTATGGCCGACATCAGCCATAATTCTCTGATTTTTTTTCCTCCAAAACTGATTAAAACAAGTGAATTTTGGTCTAAAAATTTGGGTCGGCAGAGTTCGCCCCACCTTATTTGTGGAGCTCGAAAAGGGCTTCGATTTGGTATATTATAGGTCCAACAACGATTTCTGGATCAAGAGTTATGGCCGTGTTAAGTCACTGGTAGTCGATTTTTTTTCCTCCAAATCTGATGAAAACAAGTGAATTTTGGCCTAACAAATTGGGTTGGCAGATTTCGTCCCTTCGTATTTGTAGAGCTCGAAAAGAGCTTGGATTTGGTATATTATAGTCCCAGCAACAATTTCTGGAACAAAAGTTAAGGCCGACTTTAGCCAGAATTCTCTGATTTTTTTCCTCCAAAACTGATGAAAACAAGTGAATTTTGGTCTAAAAATTTGGGTTTGCAGATTTTGCTTAGCCTTATTTGTAGAGCTCGAAAAGAGCTTCGATTTGGTATATTATAGGTCGAACAACGATTTCTGGATCAAGAGTTATGGCCGTATTCAGTCACTGGTTGTCGATTTTTCTCCTCCAAATCTGATGAAAACAAGTGAATTTTGGCATAAAAAATTGGGTTGGCAGATTTCGTCCCACCGTATTTGTAGAGCTCGAAAAGAGCTTCGTTTTGGTATATTATAGTCCCAACAACGATTTTTGGAACAAAAGTTATGGCCGACATCAGCCATAATTCTCTGATTTTTTTCCTCCAAAACTGATTAAAACAAGTGAATTTTGGTCTAAAAATTTGGGTTGGCAGAGTTCGCCCCGCGTTATTTGTGGAGCTCGAAAAGGGCTTCGATTTGGTATATTATAGGCCCAACAACGATTTCAGGATCAAGAGTTATGGCCGTATTCAGTCGCTGGTTGTCGATTTTTTTCCCCTAAATCTGATGCAAACAAGTGAATTTTGGCCTAAAAAATTGGGCTGGCAGATTTCGTCCCACCGTATTTGTTGAGCTCGAAAAGAGCTTCGATTTGGTATATTATAGTCCAAATAACGATTTATTGAACAAAAGTTATGGCCGACATCAGCCATAATTCTCTGATTTTTTTCCTCCAAAACTAATTAGAAAGTGAATTTTGGTGTAAAAATTTGGGTTGGCAGAGTTCGCCCCGCCTTATTTGTGGAGCTCGAAAAGGGCTTCGATTTGGTATATTATAGGTCCAACAACCATTTCTGGATCAAGCGTTATGGCCGTATTCAGTCATTGGTTGTCGATTTTTTTTCCTCCAAATCTCATGAAAACAAGTGAATTTTGGCTTAAAAAATTGGGTTGGCAGATTTCGCCCCGCCGTATTTGTAGAGCTGGAAAAGAGCTTCGATTTGGTATATTATAGTCCTAACAACAATTTCTGGAACAAAACTTATGGCCGACATCAGCCATAATTCTCTGATTTTTTTCCTCAAAAACTGATTAAAACAAGTGAATTTTTGTCTAAAAATTTGGGTCGGCAGAGTTCGCCCCACCTTATTTGTGGAGCTCGAAAAGGGCTTCGATTTGGTATATTATAGGTCCAACAACGATTTCTGGATCAAGAGTTATGGCCGTGTTCAGCCACTGGTAGTCGATTTTTTTTCCTCCAAACCTGATGAAAACAAGTGAATTTTGGCCTAACAAATTGGGTTGGCAGATTTCGTCCCTTCGTATTTGTAGAGCTCGAAAAGAGCTTGGATTTGGTAAATTATAGTCCCAGCAACAATTTCTGGAACAAAAGTTAAGGCCGACTTCAGCCAGAATTCTCTGATTTTTTTCCTCCAAAACTGATGAAAACACGTGAATTTTGGTCTAAAAATTTGGGTTGGCAGATTTTGCTTTGCCTTATTTGTAGAGCTCGAAAAGAGATTCGATTTGGTATATTATAGGTCGAACAACGATTTCTGGAGCAAGAGTTATGGCCGTATTCAGTCACTGGTTGTCGATTTTTCTCCTCCAAATCTGATGAAAACAAGTGAATTTTGGCCTAAAAAATTGGGTTGGCAGATTTTGCCCCGCCGTATTTGTGGAGCTGGAAAAGAGCTTCGATTTGGTATATTATAGTCCTAACAGCAATTTCTGGAACAAAACTTATGGCCGACATCAGCCATAATTCTCTGATTTTTTTCCTCCAAAACTGATTAAAACAAGTGAATTTTTGTCTAAAAATTTGGTTTGGCAGAGTTCGCCCCGCCTTATTTGTGGAGCTCGAAAAGGGCTTCGATTTGGTATATTATAGGCCCAACAACGATGACTGGATCAAGAGTTATGGCCGTATTCAGTCGCTGGTTGTCGATTTTTTTCCTCTAAATCTGATGAAAACAAGTGAATTTTTGCCTAAAAATTTGGGTTGGCAGATTTCGTCCCACCGTATTCGTTGAGCTCGAAAAGAGCTTCGATTTGGTGTATTATAGTCCAAATAATGATTTCTGGAACAAAACTTATGGCCGACATCAGCCATAATTCTCTGATTTTTTTCCACCAAAACAGATTAAAACAAGTGAATTTTGGTCTAAAAATTTGGGTTGGCGGAGTTCGCCCCGCCTTATTTGTGGAGCTCGAAAAGGGCTTCGATTTGGTATATTATAGGTCCAACAACGATTTCTAGATCAAGAGTTTTGGCCGTGTTCAGTCACTGGTTGTCGATTTTTTTTCCTCCAAATATGATGAAAACAAGTGAATTTTGGCCTAAAAAATTGCGTTGGCAGATTTCGTCCCGTCGTATTTGTAGAGTTGGAAAAGGGCTTCGATTTGGTATATTATAGTCCCAACAACGATTTTTGGAACAAAAGTTATGGCCGACATCAGCCATAATTCTCTGATTTTTTTCCTCCAAAACAGATTAAAACAAGTGAATTTTGGTCTAAAAATTTGGCTTGGCAGAGTTTGCCCCGCCTTATTTGTGGAGCTCGAAAAGGGCTTCGATTTGGTATATTATAGGCCCAACAACGATTACTGGATCAAGAGTTATGGCCGTATTCAGTCGCTGGTTGTCGATTTTTTTCCTCTAAATCTGATGAAAACAAGTGAATTTTGGCCTAAAAAATTGGGTTGGCAGATTTCGTCCCACCGTATTCGTTGAGCTCGAAAAGAGCTTCGATTTGGTGTATTATAGTCCAAATAACGATTTCTGGAACAAAACTTATGGCCGACATCAGCCATAATTCTCTGATTTTTTTCCTCCAAAACAGATTACAACAAGTGAATTTTGGTCTAAAAATTTGGGTTGGCAGAGTTCGCCCCGCCTTATTTGTGGAGCTCGAAAAGGGCTTCGATTTGGTATATTATAGGTCCAACAACGATTTCTGGATCAAGAGTTTTGGCCGTATTCAGTCACTGGTTGTCGATTTTTTTTCCTCCAAATATGATGAAAACAAGTGAATTTTGGCCTAAAAAATTGGGTTGGCAGATTTCGTCCCGTCGTATTTGTAGAGCTCGAAAAGGGCTTCGATTTGGTATATTATAGTCCCAACAACGATTTTTGGAACAAAAGTTATGGCCGACATCAGCCATAATTCTCTGATTTTTTTCCTCCAAAACTGATTAAAACAAGTGAATTTTGGTCTAAAAATTTGGGTTGGCAGAGTTCGCCCCGCCTTATTTGTGGAGCTCGAAAAGGGCTTCGATTTGGTATATTATAGGCCCAACAACGATTACTGGATCAAGAGTTATGCCCGTATTCAGTCGTTGGTTGTCGATTTTTTTCCTCTAAATCTGATGAAAACAAGTGAATTTTGGCCAAAAAAATTGGGTTGGCAGATTTCGTCCCACCGTATTCGTTGAGCTCGAAAAGAGCTTCGATTTGGTGTATTATAGTCCAAATAACGATTTCTGGAACAAAACTTATGGCCGACATCAGCCATAATTCTCTGATTTTTTTCCTCCAAAACAGATTAAAACAAGTGAATTTTGGTCTAAAAATTTGGGTTGGCAGAGTTCGCCCCGCCTTATTTGTGGAGCTCGAAAAGGGCTTCGATTTGGTATATTATAGGCCCAACAACGATTACTGGATCAAGAGTTATGGCCGTATTCAGTCGCTGGTTTTCGATTTTTTTCCTCTAAATCTGATGAAAACAAGTGAATTTTGGCCTAAAAAATTGGGTTGGCAGATTTCGTCCCACCGTATTCGTTAAGCTCGAAAAGAGCTTCGATTTGGTGTATTATAGTCCAAATAACGATTTCTGGAACAAAAGTTATGGCCGACATCAGCCATAATTCTCTGATTTTTTTCCTCCAAAACTAATTAGAAAGTGAATTTTGGTCTAAAAATTTGGGTTGGCAGAGTTCGCCCCGCCTTATTTGTGGAGCTCGAAAAGGGCTTCGATTTGGTATATTATTGGTCCAACAACCATTTCTGGATCAAGCGTTATGGCCGTATTCAGTCATTGGTTGTCGATTTTTTTTCCTCCAAATCTCATGAAAACAAGTGAATTTTGGCCTAAAAAATTGGGTTGGCAGATTTCGCCCCGCCGTATTTGTAGAGCTGGAAAAGAGCTTCGATTTGGTATATTATAGTCCTAACAGCAATTTCTGGAACAAAACTTATGGCCGACATCAGCCATAATTCTCTGATTTTTTTCCTCCAAAACAGATTAAAACAAGTGAATTTTGGTCTAAAAATTTGGGGTGGCAGAGTTCGCCCCGCCTTATTTGTGGAGCTCGAAAAGGGCTTCGATTTGGTATATTATAGGTCCAACAACGATTTCTGGATCAAGAGTTTTGGCCGTGTTCAGTCATTGGTTGTCGATTTTTTTTCCTCCAAATCTCATGAAAACAAGTGAATTTTGGCCTAAAAAATTGGGTTGGCAGATTTCGTCCCGTCGTATTTGTAGAGCTCGAAAAGGGCTTCGATTTGGTATATTATCGTCCCAACAACGATTTTTGGAACAAAAGTTATGGCCGACATCAGCCATAATTCTCTGATTTTTTTCCTCCAAAACTGATTAAAACAAGTGAATTTTGGTCTAAAAATTTGGGTTGGTAGAGTTCGCCCCGCCTTATTTGTGGAGCTCGAAAAGGGCTTCGATTTGGTATATTACAGGCCCAACAACGATTACTGGATCAAGAGTTATGCCCGTATTCAGTTGCTGGTTGTCGATTTTTTTCCTCTAAATCTGATGAAAACAAGTGAATTTTGGCCTAAAAAATTGGGTTGGCAGATTTCGTCCCACCGTATTCGTTGAGCTCGAAAAGAGCTTCGATTTGGTGTATTATAGTCCAAATAACGATTTCTGGAACAAAACTTATGGCCGACATCAGCCATAATTCTCTGGTTTTTTTCCTCCAAAACAGATTAAAACAAGTGAATTTTGGTCTAAAAATTTGGGTTGGTAGAGTTCGCCCCGCCTTATTTGTGGAGCTCGAAAAGGGCTTCGATTTGGTATATTGTAGGTCCAACAACGATTTCTGGATCAAGAGTTTTGGCCGTGTTCAGTCACTGGTTGTCGATTTTTTTTCCTCCAAATATGATGAAAACAAGTGAATTTTGGCCTAAAAAATTGGGTTGGCAGATTTCGTCCCGTTGTATTTGTAGAGCTCGAAAAGGGCTTCGATTTGGTATATTATAGTCCCAACAACGATTTTTGGAACAAAAGTTATGGCCGACATCAGCCATAATTCTCTGATTTTTTTCCTCCAAAACAGATTAAAACAAGTGAATTTTGGTCTAAAAATTTGGGGTGGCAGAGTTCGCCCCGCCTTATTTGTGGAGCTCGAAAAGGGCTTCGATTTGGTATATTATAGGTCCAACAACGATTTCTGGATCAAGAGTTTTGGCCGTGTTCAGTCACTGGTTGTCGATTTTTTTTCCTCCAAATATGATGAAAACAAGTGAATTTTGGCCTAAAAAATTGGGTTGGCAGATTTCGTCCCGTCGTATTTGTAGAGCTCGAAAAGGGCTTCGATTTGGTATATTATCGTCCCAACAACGATTTTTGGAACAAAAGTTATGGCCGACATCAGCCATAATTCTCTGATTTTTTTCCTCCAAAACTGATTAAAACAAGTGAATTTTGGTCTAAAAATTTGGGTTGGTAGAGTTCGCCCCGCCTTATTTGTGGAGCTCGAAAAGGGCTTCGATTTGGTATATTACAGGCCCAACAACGATTACTGGATCAAGAGTTATGCCCGTATTCAGTTGCTGGTTGTCGATTTTTTTCCTCTAAATCTGATGAAAACAAGTGAATTTTGGCCTAAAAAATTGGGTTGGCAGATTTCGTCCCACCGTATTCGTTGAGCTCGAAAAGAGCTTCGATTTGGTGTATTATAGTCCAAATAACGATTTCTGGAACAAAACTTATGGCCGACATCAGCCATAATTCTCTGATTTTTTTCCTCCAAAACAGATTAAAACAAGTGAATTTTGGTCTAAAAATTTGGGTTGGCAGAGTTCGCCCCGCCTTATTTGTGGAGCTCGAAAAGGGCTTCGATTTGGTATATTATAGGTCCAACAACGATTTCTGGATCAAGAGTTTTGGCCGTGTTCAGTCACTGGTTGTCGATTTTTTTTCCTCCAAATATGATGAAAACAAGTGAATTTTGGCCTAAAAAATTGGGTTGGCAGATTTCGTCCCGTTGTATTTGTAGAGCTCGAAAAGGGCTTCGATTTGGTATATTATAGTCCCAACAACGATTTTTGGAACAAAAGTTATGGCCGACATCAGCCATAATTCTCTGATTTTTTTCCTCCAAAACTGATTAAAACAAGTGAATTTTGGTCTAAAAATTTGAGTTGGCAGAGTTCGCCCTGCCTTATTTGTGGAGCTCGAAAAGGGCTTCGATTTGGTATATTATAGGCCCAACAACGATTACTGGATCAAGAGTTATGCCCGTATTCAGTCGTTGGTTGTCGATTTTTTTCCTCTAAATCTGATGAAAACAAGTGAATTTTGGCCAAAAAAATTGGGTTGGCAGATTTCGTCCCACCGTATTCGTTGAGCTCGAAAAGAGCTTCGATTTGGTGTATTATAGTCCAAATAACGATTTCTGGAACAAAACTTATGGCCGACATCAGCCATAATTCTCTGATTTTTTTCCTCCAAAACAGATTAAAACAAGTGAATTTTGGTCTAAAAATTTGGGGTGGCAGAGTTCGCCCCGCCTTATTTGTGGAGCTCGAAAAGGGCTTCGATTTGGTATATTATAGGTCCAACAACGATTTCTGGATCAAGAGTTTTGGCCGTGTTCAGTCACTGGTTGTCGATTTTTTTTCCTCCAAATCTGATGAAAACAAGTGAATTTTGGCCTAAAAAATTGGGTTGGCAGATTTCGTCCCGTCGTATTTGTAGAGCTCGAAAAGGGCTTCGATTTGGTATATTATCGTCCCAACAACGATTTTTGGAACAAAAGTTATGGCCGACATCAGCCATAATTCTCTGATTTTTTTCCTCCAAAACTGATTAAAACAAGTGAATTTTGGTCTAAAAATTTGGGTTGGTAGAGTTCGCCCCGCCTTATTTGTGGAGCTCGAAAAGGGCTTCGATTTGGTATATTACAGGCCCAACAACGATTACTGGATCAAGAGTTATGCCCGTATTCAGTTGCTGGTTGTCGATTTTTTTCCTCTAAATCTGATGAAAACAAGTGAATTTTGGCCTAAAAAATTGGGTTGGCAGATTTCGTCCCACCGTATTCGTTGAGCTCGAAAAGAGCTTCGATTTGGTGTATTATAGTCCAAATAATGATTTCTGGAACAAAACTTATGGCCGACATCAGCCATAATTCTCTGATTTTTTTCCTCCAAAACAGATTAAAACAAGTGAATTTTGGTCTAAAAATTTGGGTTGGCAGAGTTCGCCCCGCCTTATTTGTGGAGCTCGAAAAGGGCTTCGATTTGGTATATTATAGGTCCAACAACGATTTCTGGATCAAGAGTTTTGGCCGTGTTCAGTCACTGGTTGTCGATTTTTTTTCCTCCAAATATGATGAGAACAAGTGAATTTTGGCCTAAAAAATGGGGTTGGCAGATTTCGTCCCGTCGTATTTGTAGAGCTCGAAAAGGGCTTCGATTTGGTATATTATAGGCCCAACAACGATTTCAGGATCAAGAGTTATGGCCATATTCAGTCACTGGTTCTCGATTTTTTTTCCTCCAAATCTGATGAAAACAAGTGAATGTTGGCCTAAAGAATTGGGTCTGCAGACTTCGTCCGTCGTATTTGTAGAGCTCGAAAAGAGCTTCGATTTGGTATATTATAGGCCCAACAACGATTTCAGGATCAACAGTTATGGCCGTATTCAGTCACTGGTTGTCGATTTTTTTTCCTCCAAATCTGATGAAAACAAGTGAATTTTGGCCTAAAAAATTGGGTTGGCTGATTTCGTCCCGTCGTATTTGTAGAGCTCGAAAAGAGCTTCGATTTGGTATATTATAGTCCCAACAACGATTTCTGCAACAAAAGTTATGGCTGACTTCAGCCACAATTTTCTGATTTTTTTCCACCAAAACGGATGAAAACAAGTGAATTTTTGCCTAAAAATTTTCGTTGGAAGGGCTTCGATTTGGTATATTATACGCCCAAAAACGATTTATGGATCAAGAGTTATGGCCGTATTCAGTCACTGGTTTTCGATTTTTTCCCTCCAAATCTGATGAAAACAAGTGAATTTTGGCCTTAAAAATTGGGTTGGCAGATTTCGTCCCAACGTATTTGTAGAGCTCGAAAAGAGCTTCGATTTGGTACATTATAGTCCGAACAACGATTTCTGGAACAAAAGTTATGGCCGACATCAGCCATAATTCTCTGATTTTTTTCCTCAAAAACTAATTAGAAAGTGAATTTTGGTCTAAAAATTTGGTTTGGCAGAGTTCGCCCCGCCTTCTTTGTGAAGCTCGAAAAGGGCTTCGATTTGGTATATTATAGGTCCAACAACGATTTCTGGATCAAGAGTTATGGCCGTATTCAGTCATTGGTTGTCGATTTTTTTTCCTCCAAATCTCATGAAAACAAGTGAATGTTCGCCTAAAAAATTGGGTTGGCAGATTTCGCCCCGCCGTATTTGTAGAGCTGGAAAAGAGCTTCGATTTGTTATATTATAGTCCCAGCAACAATTTCTGGAACAAAAGTTATTGCCGACTTCAGCCATAATTCTCTGATTTTTTTCCTCTAAAACTGATTAAAACAAGTGAATTTTGGTCTAAAAATTTGGGTTGGCAGAGTTCGCCCCGCCTTATTTGTGGAGCTCGAAAAGGGCTTCGATTTGGTATATTATAGGTCCAACAACGTTTTCTGGATCAAGAGTTATGGCCGTGTTCAGTCACTGGTTGTCGATTTTTTTTCCTCCTAATCTGATGAAAACAAGTGAATTTTGACCTAAAAAATTTGGTCGGCAGATGTCGTCCTGTCGTATTTGTAGAGCTCGAAAAGGGCTTCGATTTGGTATATTATAGGCCCAAAAACGATTTATGGATCAAGAGTTATGGCCGTATTCGGTCACTGGTTTTTGATTTTTTTCCTCCAAATCTGATGAAAACAAGTGAATTTTGGCCTAAAAAATTGGGTTGGCAGATTTCGTCCGTTGTAATTGTAGAGCTCGAAAAGAGCTTCGATTTGGTATATTATAGGCCCAACAACGATTTCAGGATCAAGAGTTATGGCCGTATTCAGTCACTGGTTGTCGATTTTTTTTCCTCCAAATCTGATGAAAACAAGTGAATTTTGGCCTAAAAAATTGGGTTGGCTGATTTCGTCCCGTCGTATTTGTAGAGCTCGAAAAGAGCTTCGATTTGGTATATTATAGTCCCAACAACGATTTCTGGAACAAAAGTTATGGCTGACTTCAGCCACAATTTTCTGATTTTTTTCCACCAAAACGGATGAAAACAAGTGAATTTTTGTCTAAAAATTTTCGTTGGAAGGGCTTCGATTTCGTATATTATACGCCAAAAAATGATTTATGGATCAAGAGTTATGGCCGTATTCAGTCACTGGTTTTCGATTTTTTCCCTCCAAATCTGATGAAAACAAGTGAATTTTGGCCTTAAAAATTCGGTTGGCAGATTTCGTCCCAACGTATTTGTAGAGCTTCGATTTGGTACATTATTGTCCGAACAACGATTTCTGGAACAAAAGTTATGGCCGACATCGGCCATAATTCTCTGATTTTTTTCCTCAAAAACTAATTAGAAAGTGAATTTTTGTCTAAAAATTTGGTTTGGCAGAGTTCGCCCCGCCTTCTTTGTGGAGCTCGAAAAGGGCTTCGATTTGGTATATTATAGGTCCAACAACGATTTCTGGATCAAGAGTTATGGCCGTATTCAGTCATTGGTTGTCGATTTTTTTTCCTCCAAATCTCATGAAAACAAGTGAATTTTCGCCTAAAAAATTGGGTTGGCAAATTTCGCCCCGCCGTATTTGTAGAGCTGGAAAAGAGCTTCGATTTGGTATATTATAGTCCCAGCAACAATTTCTGGAACAAAAGTTATGGCCGACTTCAGCCATAATTCTCTGATTTTCTTCCTCTAAAACTGATTAAAACAAGTGAATTTTGGTCTAAAAATGTGGGTTGGCAGAGTTCGCCCCGCCTTATTTGTGGAGCTCGAAAAGGGCTTCGTTTTGGTATATTATAGGTCCAACAACGTTTTCTGGATCAAGAGTTATGGCCGTGTTCAGTCACTGGTTGTCGATTTTTTTTCCTCCTAATCTGATGAAAACAAGTGAATTTTGGCCTAAAAAATCGGGTTGGCAGATTTCGTCCGTTGTAATTGTAGAGCTCGAAAAGAGCTTCGATTTGGTATATTATAGGCCCAACAACGATTTCAGGATCAAAAGTTATGGCCGTATTCAGTCACTGGTTGTCGATTTTTTTTCCTCCAAATCCGATGAAAACAAGTGAATTTTGGCCTAAAAAATTGGGTTGGCTCATTTCGTCCCGTCGTATTTGTAGAGCTCGAAAAGAGCTTCGATTTGGTATGTTATAGTCCCAACAACGATTTCTGGAACAAAAGTAATGGCCGACTTCAGCCACAATATTCTGATTTTTTTCCTCCAAAACTGATGAAAACAAGTGAATTTTAGTCTAAAAATTTGGGTTACCAGATTTCGCCCCGCCTTATTTGTAGAGCTCGAAAAGAGCTTCGATTTGGTATATTATAGGCCCTGCAACGATTTCGGGATCAAGAGTTATGGCCTTATTCAGTCACTGGTTCTCGATTTTTTTTCCTCCAAATTGGATGAAAACAAGTGAAATTTTGCCTAAAAAATTGGGTTGGCAAATTTCTCCACGCCTTATTTGTAGAGCTCGAAAAGAGCTTCGATTTGGTATATTATAGGCCCAACAACGATTTCAGGATCAAGAGTTATGGCCGTATTCAGTCACTGGTTGTCGATTTTTTTTCCTCCAAATCTGATGAAAACAAGTGAATTTTGGCCTAAAAAATGGGGTTGGCTGATTTCGTCCCGTCGTATTTGTAGAGCTCGAATAGAGCTTCGATTTGGTATATTATAGTCCCAACAATGATTTCTGGAACAAAAGTTGTGGCCGACTTCAGCCACAATTCTCTGATTTTTTTCCACCAAAACGGATGAAAACAAGTGAATTTTGGTCTAAAAATTTTGGTTGGAAGGGCTTCGATTTGGTATGTTATACGGCCAAAAACGATTTCTGGATCAAGAGTTATGGCCGTATTCAGTCACTGGTTGTCGATTTTTTTCCTCCAAATCTGATGAAAACAAGTGAATTTTGGACTAAAAAATTGGGTTGGCAGACTTCGTCCCACCGTATTTGTAGAGCTCGAAAAGAGCTTCGATTTGGTATATTATAGTCCCAACAATGATTTCTGGAACAAAAGTTACAACCGACATCAGCCATAATTCTCTGATTTTTTTCCTCCAAAACTAATTAGAAAGTGAATTTTGGTCTAAAAATTTGGGTTGGCAGAGTTCGCCCCGCCTTATTTGTGGAGCTCGAAAAGGGCTTCGATTTGGTATATTATAGGTCCAACAACGATTTCTGGATCAAGAGTTATGGCCGTATTCAGTCAATGGTTGTCGATTTTTTTTCCTCCAAATCTCATGAAAACAAGTGAATTTTGGCCAAAAAAATTGGGTTGGCAGATTTCGCCCCGCCGTATTTGTAGAGCTGGAAAAGAGCTTCGATTTGGTATATTATAGTCCAAGCAACAATTTCTGGAACAAAAGTTATGGCCGACTTCAGCCATAATTCTCTGATTTTTTTCCTCTAAAACTGATTAAAACAAGTGAATTTTGGTCTAAAAATTTGGGTTGGCAGAGTTCGCCCCGCCTTATTTGTGGAGCTCGAAAAGGGCTTCGATTTGGTATATTATAGTTCCAACAACGATTTCTGGATCAAGATTTATGGCCGTATTCAGTCACTGGTTGTTGATTTTTTTTCCTCCAAATTTGATGAAAACAAGTGAATTTTGGCCTAAAAAATTGGGTTGGCAGATTTCGTCCGTCGTATTTGTAGAGCTCGAAAAGTGCTTCGATTTGGTATATTATAGGCCCAACAACGATTTCTTGATCAAGAGTTATGGCCGTATTCAGTCACTGGTTGTCGATTTTTTTTCCTCCAAATCTGATGAAAACAAGTGAATTTTGGCTTAAAAAATTGGGTTGGCAGATTTCGTCCCGTTGTATTTGTAGAGCTCGAAAAGGGCTTCGATTTGGTATATTATAGTCCCAACAACGATTTTTGGAACAAAAGTTATGGCCGACATCAGCCATAATTCTCTGATTTTTTTCCTCCAAAACAGATTACAACAAGTGAATTTTGGTCTAAAAATTTGGGTTGGCAGAGTTCGCCCCGCCTTATTTGTGGAGCTCGAAAAGGGCTTCGATTTGGTATATTATAGGTCCAACAACGATTTCTGGATCAAGAGTTTTGGCCGTGTTCAGTCACTGGTTTTCGATTTTTTTTCCTCCAAATATGATGAGAACAAGTGAATTTTGGCCTAAAAAATTGGGTTGGCAGATTTCGTCCCGTCGTATTTGTAGAGCTCGAAAAGGGCTTCGATTTTGTATATTATAGGCCCAACAACGATTTCAGGATCAAGAGTTATGGCCGTATTCAGTCACTAGTTGTCGATTTTTTTTCCTCCAAATCTGATGAAAACATGTGAATTTTGGCCTAAAAAATTGGGTTGGCTGATTTCGTCCCGTCGTGTTTGTAGAGCTCGAAAAGAGCTTCGATTTCGTATATTATAGTCCCAACAATGATTTCTGGAACAAAAGTTATGGCCGACTTCAGCCACAATTTTCTGATTTTTTTCCACCAAAACGGATGAAAACAAGTTAATTTTGGTCTAAAAATTTTTGTTGGAAGGGCTTCGATTTGGTATGTTATACTCCCAAAAACGATTTCAGGATCAAGAGTTATGGCCGTATTCAGTCACTGGTTGTCAATTTTTTTCCTCCATATCTGATGAAAACAAGTGAATTTTGGCCTAAAAAATTGGGTTGGCAGATTTCGTCCCACCGTATTTGTAGAGCTCGAAAAGAGCTTCGATTAGGTACATTATAGTCCCAACAACGATTTCTGGAACAAAAGTTATGTCCGACATCAGCCATAATTCTCTGATTTTTTTCCTCCAAAACTAATTAGAAAGTGAATTTTTGTAAAAAAATTTGGGTTGGCAGAGTTTGCCCCGCCTTATTTGTGGAGCTCGAAAAGGGCTTCGATTTGGTATATTATAGATCCAACAACGATTTCTGGATCAAGAGTTATGGCCGTATTCAGTCACTGGTTGTCGATTTTTTTTCCTCCAAATCTCATGAAAACAAGCGAATTTTTGCCAAAAAAATTGGGTTGGCAGATTTCGCCCCGCCGTATTTGTAGAGCTGGAAAAGAGCTTCGATTTGGTATATTCTAGTCCCACCAACTATTTCTGGAACAAAAGTTATGGCCGACTTCAGCCATAATTCTCTGATTTTTTTCCTCTAAAACTGATTAAAACAAGTGAATTTCGGTCTAAAAATTTGGGTTGGCTGAGTTACCCAGCCTTATTTGCGGAGCTCGAAAAGGGCTTCGATTTGGTATATTATAGATCCAACAACGATTTCTGATCAAGAGTTATGGCCGTATTCAGTCACTGGTTGTCGATTTTTTTTCCTCCAAATCCGATGAAAACAAGTGAATTTTGGCCTAAAAAATTGGGTTGGCTCATTTCGTCCCGTCGTATTTGTAGAGCTCGAAAAGAGCTTCGATTTGGTATGTTATAGTCCCAACAACGATTTCTGGAACAAAAGTAATGGCCGACTTCAGCCACAATATTCTGATTTTTTTCCTCCAAAACTGATGAAAACAAGTGAATTTTAGTCTAAAAATTTGGGTTACCAGATTTCGCCCCGCCTTATTTGTAGAGCTCGAAAAGAGCTTCGATTTGGTATATTATAGGCCCTGCAACGATTTCGGGATCAAGAGTTATGGCCTTATTCAGTCACTGGTTCTCGATTTTTTTTCCTCCAAATCGGATGAAAACAAGTGAAATTTTGCCTAAAAAATTGGGTTGGCAAATTTCGCCACGCCTTATTTGTAGAGCTCGAAAAGAGCTTCGATTTGGTATATTATAGGCCCAACAACGATTTCAGGATCAAGAGTTATGGCCGTATTCAGTCACTGGTTGTCGATTTTTTTTCCTCCAAATCTGATGAAAACAAGTGAATTTTGGCCTAAAAAATGGGGTTGGCTGATTTCGTCCCGTCGTATTTGTAGAGCTCGAATAGAGCTTCGATTTGGTATATTATAGTCCCAACAATGATTTCTGGAACAAAAGTTGTGGCCGACTTCAGCCACAATTCTCTGATTTTTTTCCACCAAAACGGATGAAAACAAGTGAATTTTGGTCTAAAAATTTTGGTTGGAAGGGCTTCGATTTGGTATGTTATACGGCCAAAAACGATTTCTGGATCAAGAGTTATGGTGTGTATTCAGTCACTGGTTGTCGATTTTTTTCCTCCAAATCTGATGAAAACAAGTGAATTTTGGGCTAAAAAATTGGGTTGGCAGATTTCGTCCCACCGTATTTGTAGAGCTCGAAAAGAGCTTCGATTTGGTACATTATAGTCCCAACAACGATTTCTGGAACAAAAGTTATGGCCGACATCAGCCATAATTCTCTGATTTTTTTCCTCCAAAACTAATTAGAAAGTGAATTTTGGTCAAAAAATTTGGGTTGGCAGAGTTCGCCCCACCTTATTTTTGGAGCTCGAAAAGGGCTTCGATTTGGTATATTATAGATCCAACAACGATTTCTGGATCAAGAGTTATGGCCGTATTCAGTCAATGGTTTTCGATTTTTTTTCCTCCAAATCTCATGAAAACAAGTGAATTTTGGCCAAAAAAATTGGGTTGGCAGATTTCGCCCCGCCGTATTTGTAGAGCTGGAAAAGAGCTTTGATTTGGTATATTATAGTCCAAGCAACAATTTCTGGAACAAAAGTTATGGCCGACTTCAGCCATAATTCTCTGATTTTTTTCCTCTAAAACTGATTAAAACAAGTGAATTTTGGTCTAAAAATTTGGGTTGGCAGAGTTCGCCCCGCCTTATTTGTGGAGCTCGAAAAGGGCTTCGATTTGGTATATTATAGTTCCAACAACGATTTCTGGATCAAGATTTATGGCCGTATTCAGTCACTGGTTGTCGATTTTTTTTCCTCCAAATCTGATGAAAACAAGTGAATCTTGGCCTAAAAAATTGGGTTGGCTGATTTCGTCCCGCCGTATTTGTAGAGCTCGAAAAGTGCTTCGATTTGGTATATTATAGGCCCAACAACGATTTCAGGATCAAGAGTTATGGCCGTATTCAGTCACTAGTTGTCGATTTTTTTTCCTCCAAATCTGATGAAAACATGTGAATTTTGGCCTAAAAAATTGGGTTGGCTGATTTCGTCCCGTCGTGTTTGTAGAGCTCGAAAAGAGCTTCGATTTCGTATATTATAGTCCCAACAATGATTTCTGGAACAAAAGTTATGGCCGACTTCAGCCACAATTTTCTGATTTTTTTCCACCAAAACGGATGAAAACAAGTTAATTTTGGTCTAAAAATTTTTGTTGGAAGGGCTTCGATTTGGTATGTTATACTCCCAAAAACGATTTCAGGATCAAGAGTTATGGCCGTATTCAGTCACTGGTTGTCAATTTTTTTCCTCCATATCTGATGAAAACAAGTGAATTTTGGCCTAAAAAATTGGGTTGGCAGATTTCGTCCCACCGTATTTGTAGAGCTCGAAAAGAGCTTCGATTAGGTACATTATAGTCCCAACAACGATTTCTGGAACAAAAGTTATGTCCGACATCAGCCATAATTCTCTGATTTTTTTCCTCCAAAACTAATTAGAAAGTGAATTTTTGTAAAAAAATTTGGGTTGGCAGAGTTTGCCCCGCCTTATTTGTGGAGCTCGAAAAGGGCTTCGATTTGGTATATTATAGATCCAACAACGATTTCTGGATCAAGAGTTATGGCCGTATTCAGTCACTGGTTGTCGATTTTTTTTCCTCCAAATCTCATGAAAACAAGCGAATTTTTGCCAAAAAAATTGGGTTCGCAGATTTCGCCCCGCCGTATTTGTAGAGCTGGAAAAGAGCTTCGATTTGGTATATTATAGTCCCACCAACTATTTCTGGAACAAAAGTTATGGCCGACTTCAGCCATAATTCTCTGATTTTTTTCCTCTAAAACTGATTAAAACAAGTGAATTTGTGTCTAAAAATTTGGGTTGGCTGAGTTACCCCGCCTTATTTGCGGAGCTCGAAAAAGGCTTCGATTTGGTATATTATAGATCCAACAACGATTTCTGATCAAGAGTTATGGCCGTATTCAGTCACTGCTTGTCGATTTTTTTTCCTCCAAATCTCATGAAAACAAGTGAATTTTTGCCTAAAAAATTGGGTTGGCAGATTTCGCCCCGCCGTATTTGTAGAGCTGGAAAAGAGCTTCGATTTGGTATATTATAGTCCCAGCAACAATTTCTGGAACAAAAGTTATGGCCGACTTCAGCCATAATTCTCTGATTTTTTTCCTCTAAAACTGATTAAAACAAGTGAATTTTGGTCTAAAAATTTGGGTTGGCTGAGTTCGCCCCGAATTATTTGTGGAGCTCGAAAAGGGCTTCGATTTGGTATATTATAGGTCCAACAACGATTTCTGGATCAAGATTTATGGCCCTATTCAGTCACTGGTTGTCGATTTTTTTTCCTCCAAATTTGATGAAAACAAGTGAATTTTGGCCTAAAAAATTGGGTTGGCAGATTTTGTCCGTCGTATTTGTAGAGCTCGAAAAGAGCTTCGATTTGGTATAGTATCGGCCCAACAACGATTTGAGGATCAAGAGTTATGGCCGTATTCATTCACTGGTTGTCGATTTTTTTTCCTCCAAATCTGATAAAAACAAGGGAATTTTGGCCTAAAAAATTGGGTTGGCAGATTTCGTACCGTCGTATTTGTAGAGCTCGAAAAGGGCTTCGATTTGGTATATTATAGGCCGAAAAACGATTTCTGCATCAAGAGTTATGGCCGTATTCAGTCACTGGTTGTCGATTTTTTTCCTCCAAATCTGATGAAAACAAGTGAATTTTGGCCTAAAAAATTGGGTTGGCAGATTTCGTCCCGTCATATTTGTAGAGCTCGAAAAGGGCTTCGATTTGGTATATTATAGGCCCAAAAATGATTTCTGGATCAAGAGTTATGGCCGTATTCAGTCACTGGTTGTTGATTTTTTTCCTGCAAATCTGATGAAAACAAGTGAATTTTTGCCTAAAAAATTGGGTTGGCAGATTTCGTCCCACCGTATTTGTAGAGCTCGAAAAGAGCTTCGATTAGGTACATTATAGTCCCAACAACGATTTCTGGAACAAAAGTTATGTCCGACATCAGCCATAATTCTCTGATTTTTTTCCTCCAAAACTAATTAGAAAGTGAATTTTTGTAAAAAAATTTGGGTTGGCAGAGTTTGCCCCGCCTTATTTGTGGAGCTCGAAAAGGGCTTCGATTTGGTATATTATAGATCCAACAACGATTTCTGGATCAAGAGTTATGGCCGTATTCAGTCACTGGTTGTCGATTTTTTTTCCTCCAAATCTCATGAAAACAAGCGAATTTTTGCCAAAAAAATTGGGTTCGCAGATTTCGCCCCGCCGTATTTGTAGAGCTGGAAAAGAGCTTCGATTTGGTATATTATAGTCCCACCAACTATTTCTGGAACAAAAGTTATGGCCGACTTCAGCCATAATTCTCTGATTTTTTTCCTCTAAAACTGATTAAAACAAGTGAATTTGTGTCTAAAAATTTGGGTTGGCTGAGTTACCCCGCCTTATTTGCGGAGCTCGAAAAAGGCTTCGATTTGGTATATTATAGATCCAACAACGATTTCTGATCAAGAGTTATGGCCGTATTCAGTCACTGCTTGTCGATTTTTTTTCCTCCAAATCTCATGAAAACAAGTGAATTTTTGCCTAAAAAATTGGGTTGGCAGATTTCGCCCCGCCGTATTTGTAGAGCTGGAAAAGAGCTTCGATTTGGTATATTATAGTCCCAGCAACAATTTCTGGAACAAAAGTTATGGCCGACTTCAGCCATAATTCTCTGATTTTTTTCCTCTAAAACTGATTAAAACAAGTGAATTTTGGTCTAAAAATTTGGGTTGGCTGAGTTCGCCCCGAATTATTTGTGGAGCTCGAAAAGGGCTTCGATTTGGTATATTATAGGTCCAACAACGATTTCTGGATCAAGATTTATGGCCCTATTCAGTCACTGGTTGTCGATTTTTTTTCCTCCAAATTTGATGAAAACAAGTGAATTTTGGCCTAAAAAATTGGGTTGGCAGATTTTGTCCGTCGTATTTGTAGAGCTCGAAAAGAGCTTCGATTTGGTATAGTATCGGCCCAACAACGATTTGAGGATCAAGAGTTATGGCCGTATTCATTCACTGGTTGTCGATTTTTTTTCCTCCAAATCTGATAAAAACAAGGGAATTTTGGCCTAAAAAATTGGGTTGGCAGATTTCGTACCGTCGTATTTGTAGAGCTCGAAAAGGGCTTCGATTTGGTATATTATAGGCCGAAAAACGATTTCTGCATCAAGAGTTATGGCCGTATTCAGTCACTGGTTGTCGATTTTTTTCCTCCAAATCTGATGAAAACAAGTGAATTTTGGCCTAAAAAATTGGGTTGGCAGATTTCGTCCCGTCATATTTGTAGAGCTCGAAAAGGGCTTCGATTTGGTATATTATAGGCCCAAAAATGATTTCTGGATCAAGAGTTATGGCCGTATTCAGTCACTGGTTGTTGATTTTTTTCCTGCAAATCTGATGAAAACAAGTGAATTTTTGCCTAAAAAATTGGGTTGGCAGATTTCGTCCCACCGTATTTGTAGAGCTCGAAAAGAGCTTCGATTTTGTATATTATATTCCCAACAACGATTTTTGGAACAAAAGTTTTGGCCGACATCAGCCATAATACTCTGATTTTTTTCCTCCAAAACTAATTAGAAAGTGAATTTTTGTCTAAAAATTTGAGTTGGCAGAGTTCACCCCACCATATTTGTGGAGCTCGAAAAGGGCTTCGATTTGGTATATTATAGGTCCAACAACGATTTCTGGATTAAGATTTATGGCCGTATTCAGTCACTGGTTGTCGATTTTTTTTCCTCCAAATTTGATGAAAACAAGTGAATTTTGGCCTAAAAAATTGGGTTGGCAAATTTTGTCCGTCGTATTTGTAGAGCTCGAAAAGAGCTTCGATTTGGTATAGTATAGGCCCAACAACGATTTCAGGATCAAGAGTTATGGCCGTATTCATTCACTGGTTGTCGATTTTTTTTCCTCCAAATCTGATAAAAACAAGGGAATTTTGGCCTAAAAAATTGGGTTGGCAGATTTCGTAAGGTCGTATTTGCAGAGCTCTAAAAGGGCTTCGATTTGGTATATTATAGGCCCAAAAACGATTTCTGGATCAAGAGTTAAGGCCGTATTTAGTCACTGGTTGTCGATTTTTTTCCTCCAAATCTGATGAAAACAAGTGAATTTTGGCCTAAAAAATTGGGTTGGCAGATTTCGTCCCGTCGTATTTGTAGAGCTCGAAAAGGGCTTCGATTTGGTATATTATAGGCCCAAAAACGATTTCTGGATCAAGAGTTATGGCCGTATTCAGTCACTGGTTGTTGATTTTTTTCCTGCAAATCTGATGAAAACAAGTGATTTTTTGCCTAAAAAATTGGGTTGGCGGATTTCGTCCCACTGTATTTGTAGAGCTCGAAAAGAGCTTCGATTTGGTATATTATATTCCCAACAACGATTTTTGGAACAAAAGTTTTGGCCGACATCAGCCATAATTCTCTGATTTTTTTCCTCCAAAACTAATTAGAAAGTGAATTTTTGTCTAAAAATTTGAGTTGGCAGAGTTCACCCCACCATATTTGTGGAGCTCGAAAAGGGCTTCGATTTGGTATATTATAGGTCCAACAACGATTTCTGGATCAAGAGTTATGGCCGTATTCAGTCACTGGTTGTCGATTTTTCTCCCTCCAAATCTGATGAAAACAAGTGAATTTTGGCCTAAAAAATTGGGTTGGCAGATTTCGCCCCGCCGTATTTGTAGAGCTGGAAATGTGCTTCGATTTGGTATGTTATAGTCCCAGCAACAATTTCTGGAACATAAGTTATGGCCGACTTCAGCCACAATTCTTTGATTTTTTTCCTCCAAAACTGAAGAAAACAAGTGAATTTTGGTCTAAAATTTGAGTTGGCAGAGTTCACCCCGCCATATTTGTGGAGCTCGAAAAGGGCTTCGATTTGGTATATTATAAGTCCAACAACGATTTCTGGATCAAGAGTTATGGCCGTATTAAGTCACTGGTTGTCGATTTTTTTCCCTCCAAATCTGATTAAAACAAGTGAATTTTGGCATAAAAAATTGGGTTGGCAGATTTCGCCCCGCCGTATTTGTAGAGCTGGAAAAGTGCTTCGATTTGGTATGTTATAGTCCCAGCAACAATTTCTGGAACATAAGTTATGGCCGACTTCAGCCACAATGCTTTGATTTTTTTCCTCCAAAACTGATGAAAACAAGTGAATTTTGGTCTAAAAATTTGGGTTGGCAGATTTTGCTCTGCCTTATTTGTAGAGCTCGAAAAGGGCTTCCATTTGGTATATTATAGGCCCAACAACGATTTCTGGATCAAGAGTTATGGCCGTATTCAGTCACTGGTTGTCAATTTTTTTTCCTCCAAATATGATGAAAACAAGTGAATTTTTGCCTAAAAAATTGGATTGGCAGATTTCACCCCGCCGTATTTCTTGAGCTCGAAAAGAGCTTCGATTTGGTATATTATTGTCCCAGCAACGATTTCTGGAACAAAAGTTATGGCCGACTTCAGCCACAATTCTCTGATGTTTTTCCTCCAAAACTGATGAAAACAAGTGAATTTTGGTCTAAAAATTTGGGTTGGCAGAATTCGCCCAGCAATATTTGTAGAGCTCGAAAAGAGCTTCGATTTGGTATATTATAGGCCCAACAACGATTTCAGGAGCAAGAGTTATGGCCGTATTCAATCACTGGTTGTCGATTTTTTTTCTTTCAAATCTGATGAAAACAAGTGAAATTTGGCCTAAAAAATAGGGTTGGCAGATTTCGTCACACCGTATTTGTAGAGTTCGAAAAGAGCTTCGATTTGGTATATTATGGTTCCAACAACGATTTCTGGAACAAAAGTTATGGCCGACATCAGCCATAATTCTCTGATTTTTTTCCTCCAAAACTGATTAAAATAAGTGAATTTTGGTCTAAAAATTTGGGTTGGCAGAGTTCGCCCCACCTTATTTGTGGAGCTCGAAAAGGGCTTCGATTTGGTATATTATAGGCCCAACAACGATTTCAGGATCAAGAGTTATGGCCGTATTCAGTCACTGGTTGTCGATTTTTTTTCCTCCAAATCTGATGAAAACAAGTGAATTTTGACCTAAAAAATTGGGTTGGCTGATTTCGTCCCGTCGTATTTGTAGAGCTCGAAAAGAGCTTCGATTTGGTATATTATAGTCCCGACAACGATTTCTGGAACAAAAGTTATGGCCGACTTCAGCCACAATTCTCTGATTTTTTTCCACCAAAACTGATGAAAACAAGTGAATTTTGGTCTAAAAATTTTTGTTGGAAGGGCTTCGATTTGGTATGTTATACGCCCAAAAACGATTTCTGGATCAAGAGTTATGGTCGTATTCAGTCCCTGGTTGTCGATTTTTTTCCTCCAAATCTGATGAAAACAAGTGAATTTCCGCCTAAAAAATTGGGTTGGCAGATTTCATCCCACCGTATTTGTAGAGCTCGGAAAGAGCTTCGATTTGGTACATTATAGTCCCAACAACGATTTCTTGAACAAAAGTTATGGCCGACATCAGCCATAATTCCTTGATTTTTTTTCTCCAAAACTAATTAGAAAGTGAATTTTGGTCAAAAAATTTGGGTTGGCAGAGTTCGCCCCGCCTTATTTGTGGAGGTCGAAAAGGGCTTCCATTTGGTATATTATAGTCCCAACAAAGATTTCTGGAACAAAAGTAATGGCCGACTTCAGCCACAATATTCTGATTTTTTTCCTCCAAAACTGATGAAAACAAGTGAATTTTGGTCTAAAAATTAGGGTTAGCAGATTTCGCCCTGCCTTATTTGTAGAGCTCGAAAAGAGCTTCGATTTGGTATATTATAGGCCCAGCAACGATTTCGGGATCAAGAGTTATGGCCTTATTCAGTCACTGGTTGTCGATTTTTTTCCCTCCAAATCTGATGAAAAGAAGTGAATTTTGGCCTAAAAAATTGGGTTGGCAGATTTTGCCCCGCCGTATTTGTAGAGCTGGAAAAGTGCTTCGATTTGGTATGTTATAGTCCCAGCAACAATTTTTGGAACATAAGTTATGGCCGACTTCAGCCACAATTCTTTGATTTTTTTCCTCCAAAACTGATGAAAACAAGTGAATTTTGGTCTAAAAATTTGGGTTGGCAGAGTTCGCCCCGCCTTATTTGTGGAGCTCGAAAAGGGCTTCGATTTGGTATATTATAGGCCCAACAACGATTTCAGGATCAAGAGTTATGGCCGTATTCAGTCACTGGTTGTTGATTTTTTTTCCTCCAAATCTGATGAAAACAAGTGAATTTTGGCCTAAAAAATTGGGTTGGCTGATTTCGTCCCGTCGTATTTGTAGAGCTCGAAAAGAGCTTCGATTTGGTATATTATAGTCCCAACAACGATTTCTGGAACAAAAGTTATGGCCGACTTCAGCCACAATTCTCTGATTTTTTTCCACCAAAACTGATGAAAACAAGTGAATTTTGGTCTAAAAATTTTTGTTGGAAGGGCTTCGATTTGGTATGTTATACGCCCAAAAACAATTTCTGGATCAAGAGTTATGGTCGTATTCAGTCACTGGTTGTCGATTTTTTTCCTCCAAATCTGATGAAAACAAGTGAATTTTGGCCTAAAAAATTGGGTTGGCAGATTTCATCCCACCGTATTTGTTGAGCTCGAAAAGTGCTTCGATTTCGTACATTATAGTCCCAACAACGATTACTGGAACAAAAGTTATGGCCGACATCAGCCATAATTCCTTGATTTTTTTCCTCCAAAACTAATTAGAAAGTGAATTTTGGTCAAAAAATTTGGGTTTGCAGAGTTCGCCCCGCCTTATTTGTGGAGGTCGAAAACGGCTTCGATTTGGTATATTATAGTCCCAACAACGATTTCTGGAACAAAAGTAATGGCCGACTTCAGCCACAATATTCTGATTTTTTTCCTCCAAAACTGATGAAAACAAGTGCATTTTGCTCTAAAAATTAGGGTTAGCAGATTTCGCCCTGCCTTATTTGTAGAGCTCGAAAAGAGCTTCGATTTGGTATATTATAGGCCCAGCAACGATTTTGGGATCAAGAGTTTTGGCCTTATTCAGTCACTGGTTGTCGATTTTTTTTCCTCCAAATCTGATGAAAACAAGTGAATTTCGGCCTAAAAAATTGGGTTGGCTGATTCCGTCCCGTCGTATTTGTAGAGCTCGAAAAGAGCTTCGATTTGGTATATTATAGTCCCGACAACGATTTCTGGAACAAAAGTTATGGCCGACTTCAGCCACAATTCTCTGATTTTTTTCCACCAAAACTGATGAAAACAAGTGAATTTTGGTCTAAAAATTTTTGTTGGAAGGGCTTCGATTTGGAATGTTATACGCCCAAAAACGATTTCTGGATCAAGAGTTATGGTCGTATTCAGTCACTGGTTGTCGATTTTTTTCCTCCAAATCTGATGAAAACAAGTGAATTTTGGCCTAAAAAATTGGGTTGGCAGATTTCATCCCACCGTATTTGTAGAGCTCGAAAAGAGGTTCGATTTGGTACATTATAGTCCCAACAACAATTTCTTGAACAAAAGTTATGGCCGACATCTGCCATAATTCCTTGATTTTTTTCCTCCAAAACTAATTAGAAAGTGAATTTTGGTCAAAAAATTTGGGTTGGCAGAGTTCGCCCCGCCTTATTTGTGGAGGTCGAAAAGGGCTTCGATTTGGTATATTATAGTCCCAACAACGATTTCTGGAACAAAAGTAATGGCCGACTTCAGCCACAATATTCTGATTTTTTTCCTCCAAAACTGATGAAAACAAGTGAATTTTGGTCTAAAAATTAGGGTTTGCAGATTTCGCCCTGCTTTATTTGTAGAACTCGAAAAGAGCTTCGATTTGGTATATTATAGGCCCAGCAACGATTTCGGGATCAAGAGTTATGGCCGTATTCAGTCACTGGTTGTCGATTTTTTTTCCTCCAAATCTGATGAAAACAAGTGAAATTTGGCCTAAAAAATTGCGTTGGCAAATTTCGCCCCGCCTTATTTGTAGAGCTCGAAAAGAGCTTCGATTTGGTATATTATAGGCCCAACAACGATTTCAGGATCAAGAGTTATGGCCGTATTCAGTCACTGGTTGTCGATTTTTTTTCCTCCAAATCTGAAGAAAACAAGTGAATTTTGGCCTAAAAAATTGGGTTGGCTGAATCCGTCCCGTCGTATTTGTAGAGCTCGAAAAGAGCTTCGATTTGGTATATTATAGTCCCAACAATGATTTCTGGAACAAAAGTTATGGCCGACTTCAGCCACAATTCTCTGATTTTTTTTCCACCAAAACGGATGAAAACAAGTGAAGTTTGGTCTAAAAATTTTGGTTGGAAGGGCTTCGATTTGGTATGTTATACGCCCAAAAACGATTTCTGGATCAAGAGTTATGGCCGTATTCAGTCAGTGGTTGTCGATTTTTTTCCTCCAAATCTGATGAAAACAAGTGAATTTTGGCCTAAAAAATTGGGTTGGCAGATTTCGTCTCACCGTATTTGTAGAGCTCGAAAAGAGCTTCGATTTTGTACATTATAGTCCCAACAACGATTTCTGGAACAAAAGTTATGGCCGACATCAGCCATAATTCTCTGATTTTTTTCCTCCAAAACTAATTAGAAAGTGAATTTTGTCAAAAAATTTGGGTTGGCAGAGTTCGCCCCGCCTTATTTGTGGAGCTCGAAAAGGGCTTCGATTTGGTATATTATAGGTCCAATAACGATTCCTGGATCAAGATTTATGGCCGTATTCAGTCACTGGTTGTCGATTTTTTTTTCCTCCAAATCTGATGAAAACAAGTGAATTTTGACATAAAAAATTGGGTTGGCAGATTTCGTCCTGTCGTATTTGTAGAGCTCGAAAAGGGCTTCGATTTGGTATATTATAGGCCCAAAAACGATTTCTGGATCAAGAGTTATGGCCGTATTCAGTCACTGGTTGTCGATTTTTTTTCTCCAAATCTGATGAAAACAAGTGAATTTTGGCCTAAAAAATTGGGTTGGCAGATTTCGTCCCACCGTATTTGTAGAGCTCGAAAAGAGCTTCGATTTGGTATATTATAGTCCCAACAACGATTTTTGGAACAAAAGTTTTGGCCGACATCAGCCAAAATTCTCTGATTTTTTTCCTCCAAAACTAATTAGAAAGTGAATTTTTGTCTAAAAATTTGAGTTGGCAGAGTTCACCCCACCATATTTGTGGAGCTCGAAAAGGGCTTCGATTTGGTATATTATAGGTCCAACAACGATTTCTGGATCAAGAGTTATGGCCGTATTCAGTCACTGGTTGTCGATTTTTTTCCCTCCAAATCTGATGAAAACAAGTGAATTTTGGCCTAAAAAATTGGGTTGGCAGATTTTGCCCCGCCGTATTTGTAGAGCTGGAAAAGTGCTTCGATATGGTATGTTATAGTCCCAGCAATAATTTTTGGAACATAAGTTATGGCCGACTTCAGCCACAATTCTTTGATTTTTTTCCTCCAAAACTGATGAAAACAAGTGAATTTTGGTCTAAAAATTTGGGTTGGCAGAGTTCGCCCGGCCTTATTTGTGGAGCTCGAAAAGGGCTTCGATTTGGTATATTATAGGCCCAACAATGATTTCAGGATCAAGAGTTATGGCCGTATTCAGTCACTGGTTGTTGATTTTTTTTCCTCCAAATCTGATGAAAACAAGTGAATTTTGGCCTAAAAAATTGGGTCGGCTGATTTCGTCCCGTCGTATTTGTAGAGCTCGAAAAGAGCTTCGATTTGGTATATTATAGTCCCAACAACGATTTCTGGAACAAAAGTTATGGCCGACTTCAGCCACAATTCTCTGATTTTTTTCCACCAAAACTGATGAAAACAAGTGAATTTTGGTCTAAAAATTTTGGTTGGAAGGGCTTCGATTTGGTATGTTATACGCCCAAAAACGATTTCTGGACCAAGAGTTATGGTCGTATTCAGTCACTGGTTGTCGATTTTTTTCCTCCAAATCTGATGAAAACAAGTGAATTTTGGCCTAAAAAATTGGGTTGGCAGATTTCGTCCCACCGTATTTGTAGAGCTCGAAAAGAGCTTCGATTTGGTACATTATAGTCCCAACAACGATTTCTGGAACAAAAGTTATGGCCGACATCAGCCATAATTCCTTGATTTTTTTCCTCCAAAACTAATTAGAAAGTGAATTTTGGTCAAAAAATTTGGGTTGGCAGAGTTCGCCCCGCCTTATTTGTGGAGGTCGAAAAGGGCTTCGATTTGGTATATTATAGTCCCAACAACGATTTCTGGAACAAAAGTAATGGCCGACTTCAGCCATAATATTCTGATTTTTTTCCTCCAAAACTGATGAAAACAAGTGAATTTTGGTCTAAAAATTAGGGTTAGCAGATTTCGCCCTGCCATATTTGTAGAGCTCGAAAAGAGCGTCGATTTGGTATATTATAGGCCCAGCAACGATTTCGGGATCAAGAGTTATGGCCTTATTCAGTCACTGGTTGTCGATTTTTTTTCCTCCAATTCTGATGAAAACAAGTGAATTTCGGCCTAAAAAATTGGGATGGCAGATTTCGTCCCACCGTATTTGTAGAGCTCGAAAAGAGCTTCGATTTGGTACATTATAGTCCCAACAACGATTTCTGGAACAAAAGTTATGGCCGACATCAGCCATAATTCCTTGATTTTTTTCCTCCAAAACTAATTAGAAAGTGAATTTTGGTCAAAAAATTTGGGTTGGCAGAGTTCGCCCCGCCTTATTTGTGGAGGTCGAAAAGGGCTTCGATTTGGTATATTATAGTCCCAACAACGATTTCTGGAACAAAAGTAATGGCCGACTTCAGCCACAATATTCTGATTTTTTTCCTCCAAAACTGATGAAAACAAGTGAATTTTGGTCTAAAAATTAGGGTTAGCAGATTTCGCCCTGCCATATTTGTAGAGCTCGAAAAGAGCTTCGATTTGGTATATTATAGGCCCAGCAACGATTTCGGGATCAAGAGTTATGGCCTTATTCAGTCACTGGTTGTCGATTTTTTTTCCTCCAAATCTGATGAAAACAAGTGAATTTCGGCCTAAAAAATTGGGATGGCAGATTTCGTCCCACCGTATTTGTAGAGCTCGAAAAGAGCTTCGATTTGGTACATTATAGTCCCAACAACGATTTCTGGAACAAAAGTTATGGCCGACATCAGCCATAATTCCTTGATTTTTTTCCTCCAAAACTAATTAGAAAGTGAATTTTGGTCAAAAATTTGGGTTGGCAGAGTTCGCCCCGCCTTATTTGTGGAGGTCGAAAAGGGCTTCGATTTGGTATATTATAGTCCCAACAACGATTTCTGGAACAAAAGTAATGGCCGACTTCAGCCACAATATTCTGATTTTTTTCCTCCAAAACTGATGAAAACAAGTGAATTTTGGTCTAAAAATTAGGGTTAGCAGATTTCGCCCTGCCATATTTGTAGAGCTCGAAAAGAGCTTCGATTTGGTATATTATAGGCCCAGCAACGATTTCGGGATCAAGATTATGGCCTTATTCAGTCACTGGTTTTCGATTTTTTTTCCTCCAAATCTGATGAAAACAAGTGAATTTCGGCCTAAAAAATTGGGATGGCAGATTTCGTCCCACCGTATTTGTAGAGCTCGAAAAGAGCTTCGATTTGGTACATTATAGTCCCAACAACGATTTCTGGAACAAAAGTTATGGCCGACATCAGCCATAATTCCTTGATTTTTTTCCTCCAAAACTAATTAGAAAGTGAATTTTGGTCAAAAAATTTGGGTTGGCAGAGTTCGCCCCGCCTTATTTGTGGAGGTCGAAAAGGGCTTCGATTTGGTATATTATAGTCCCAACAACGATTTCTGGAACAAAAGTAATGGCCGACTTCAGCCACAATATTCTGATTTTTTTCCTCCAAAACTGATGAAAACAAGTGAATTTTGGTCTAAAAATTAGGGTTAGCAGATTTCGCCCTGCCATATTTGTAGAGCTCGAAAAGAGCTTCGATTTGGTATATTATAGGCCCAGCAACGATTTCGGGATCAAGAGTTATGGCCTTATTCAGTCACTGGTTGTCGATTTTTTTTCCTCCAAATCTGATGAAAACAAGTGAATTTCGGCCTAAAAAATTGGGATGGCAGATTTCGTCCCACCGTATTTGTAGAGCTCGAAAAGAGCTTCGATTTGGTACATTATAGTCCCAACAACGATTTCTGGAACAAAAGTTATGGCCGACATCAGCCATAATTCCTTGATTTTTTTCCTCCAAAACTAATTAGAAAGTGAATTTTGGTCAAAAAATTTGGGTTGGCAGAGTTCGCCCCGCCTTATTTGTGGAGGTCGAAAAGGGCTTCGATTTGGTATATTATAGTCCCAACAACGATTTCTGGAACAAAAGTAATGGCCGACTTCAGCCACAATATTCTGATTTTTTTCCTCCAAAACTGATGAAAACAAGTGAATTTTGGTCTAAAAATTTGGGTTAGCAGATTTCGCCTTGCCATATTTGTAGAGCTCGAAAAGAGCTTCGATTTGGTATATTATAGGCCCAGCAACGATTTCGGGATCAAGAGTTATGGCCTTATTCAGTCACTGGTTGTCGATTTTTTTTCCTCCAAATCTGATGAAAACAAGTGAAATTTGGCCTAAAAAATTGGGTTGGCAAATTTCGCCCCGCCTTATTTGTAGAGCTCGAAAAGAGCTTCGATTTGGTATATTATAGGCCCAACAACGATTTCAGGATCAAGAGTTATGGCCGTATTCAGTCACTGGTTGTCGATTTTTTTCCTCCAAATCTGATGAAAACAAGTGAATTTTGGCCTAAAAAATTGGGTTGGCTGATTCCGTCCTGTCGTATTTGTAGAGCTCGAAAAGAGCTTCGATTTGGTATATTATAGTCCCAAAGATGATTTCTGGAACAAAAGTTATGGCCGACTTCAGCCACAATTCTCTGATTTTTTTCCACCAAAACAGATGAAAACAATTGAATTTTGGTCTAAAAATTTTGGTTGGAAGGGCTTCGATTTGGTATGTTATACGCCCAAAAACGATTTCTGGATCAAAAGTTATGGCCGTATTCAGTCACTGGTTGTCGATTTTTTTCCTCCAAATCTGATGAAAACAAGTGAATTTTGGCCTAAAAAATTGGGTTGGGAGATTTCGTCCCACCGTATTTATAGAGCTCGAAAAGAGCTTCGATTTGGTACATTATAGTCCCAACAACGATTTCTGGAACAAAAGTTATGGCCGACATCAGCCATAATTCTCTGATTTTTTTCCTCCAAAACTAATTAGAAAGTGAATTTTGTCAAAAAATTTGGGTTGGCAGAGTTCGCCCCGCCTTATTTGTGGAGCTCGAAAAGGGCTTCGATATGGTATATTATAGGTCCAACAACGATTTCTGGATCAAGATTTATGGCCGTATTCAGTCACTGGTTGTCGATTTTTTTTCCTCCAAATCTGATGAAAACAAGTGAATTTTGGCCTAAAAAATTGGGTTGACAGATTTCGTTCCGTCGTATTTGTAGAGCTCGAAAAGAGCTTCGATTTGGTATATTATAGGCCCAACAACGATTTCAGGATCAAGAGTTATGCCCGTATTCAGTCACTGGTTGTCGATTTATTTTCCTCCAAATCTGATGAAAACAAGTGAATTTTGGCCTAAAAAATTGGTTTGGCAGATTTCGTTCCGTCGTATTTGTAGAGCTCGAATAGGGCTTCGATTTGGTATATTATAGGCCCAAAAACGATTTCTGGATCAAGAGTTATGGCCGTATTCACTCACTGGTTGTCGATTTTTTTCCTCCAAATCTGATGAAAACAAGTGAATTTTGGCCTAAAAAATTGAGTTGGCAGATTTCGCCCCACCGTATGCGTAGAGCTCGAAAAGAGTTTCGATTTGGTATATTATAGGTCCAACAATGATTTCTGGATCAAGAGTTTTGGCCGTATTCAGTCACTGGTTGTCGATTTTTTTCCCTCCAAATCTGATGAAAACAAGTGAATTTTGGCCTAAAAAATTGAGTTGGCAGATTTCGCCCCTTCGTATTTGTAGAGCTCGAAAAGAGCTTCAATTTGGTATATTATAGTCCCAACAACGTTATCTGGAACAAAAGTTATGGCTGACTTCAGCCACAATTCTTTGATTTTTTTCCTCCAAAACTGATGAAAACAAGTAAATTTTGGTCTAAAAATTTGGGTTGGCAGAGTTCGCCCCGCCTTATTTGTAGAGCTCGAAAAGGGCTTCCATTTGGTATCTTATAGGCCCAACAACGATTTCTGGATCAAGAGTTATGCCCGTATTCAGTCACTGGTTGTCGATTTTTTTTCCTCCAAATCTGATGAAAACAAGTGAATTTCGGCCTAAAAAATTGGGATGGCAGATTTCGTCCCACCGTATTTGTAGAGCTCGAAAAGAGCTTCGATTTGGTACATTATAGTCCCAACAACGATTTCTGGAACAAAAGTTATGGCCGACATCAGCCATAATTCCTTGATTTTTTTCCTCCAAAACCAATTAGAAAGTGAATTTTGGTCAAAAAATATGGGTTGGCAGAGTTCGCCCGGCCTTATTTGTGGAGGTCGAAAAGGGCTTCGATTTGGTATATTATAGTCCCAACAACGATTTCTGGAACAAAAGTAATGGCCGACTTCAGCCACAATCTTCTGATTTTTTTCCTCCAAAACTGATGAAAACAAGTGAATTTTGGTCTAAAAATTAGGGTTAGCAGATTTCGCCTTGCCATATTTGTAGAGCTCGAAAAGAGCTTCGATTTGGTATATTATAGGCCCAGCAACGATTTCGGGATCAAGAGTTATGGCCTTATTCAGTCACTGGTTGTCGATTTTTTTCCCTCCAAATCTGATGAAAACAAGTGAATTTTGGCCTAAAAAATTGAGTTGGCAGATTTCGCCCCTTCGTATTTGTAGAGCTCGAAAAGAGCTTCAATTTGGTATATTATAGTCCCAACAACGTTATCTGGAACAAAAGTTATGGCTGACTTCAGCCACAATTCTTTGATTTTTTTCCTCCAAAACTGATGAAAACAAGTAAATTTTGGTCTAAAAATTTGGGTTGGCAGAGTTCGCCCCGCCTTATTTGTAGAGCTCGAAAAGGGCTTCCATTTGGTATCTTATAGGCCCAACAACGATTTCTGGATCAAGAGTTATGCCCGTATTCAGTCACTGGTTGTCGATTTTTTTTCCTCCAAATCTGATGAAAACAAGTGAATTTCGGCCTAAAAAATTGGGATGGCAGATTTCGTCCCACCGTATTTGTAGAGCTCGAAAAGAGCTTCGATTTGGTACATTATAGTCCCAACAACGATTTCTGGAACAAAAGTTATGGCCGACATCAGCCATAATTCCTTGATTTTTTTCCTCCAAAACCAATTAGAAAGTGAATTTTGGTCAAAAAATATGGGTTGGCAGAGTTCGCCCGGCCTTATTTGTGGAGGTCGAAAAGGGCTTCGATTTGGTATATTATAGTCCCAACAACGATTTCTGGAACAAAAGTAGTGGCCGACTTCAGCCACAATCTTCTGATTTTTTTCCTCCAAAACTGATGAAAACAAGTGAATTTTGGTCTAAAAATTAGGGTTAGCAGATTTCGCCATGCCATATTTGTAGAGCTCGAAAAGAGCTTCGATTTGGTATATTATAGGCCCAGCAACGATTTCGGGATCAAGAGTTATGGCCTTATTCAGTCACTGGTTGTCGATTTTTTTTCCTCCAAATCTGATGAAAACAAGTGAATTTTGGCCTAAAAAATTGGGTTGCCAGATTTCGTCCCACCGTATTTGTAGAGCTCGAAAAGAGCTTCGATTTGGTACATTATAGTCCCAACAACGATTTCTGGAACAAAAGTTATGGCCGACATCAGCCATAATTCCTTGATTTTTTTCCTCCAAAACTAATTAGAAAGTGAATTTTGGTCAAAAATTTGGGTTGGCAGAGTTCGCCCCGCCTTATTTGTGGAGGTCGAAAAGGGCTTCGATTTGGTATATTATAGTCCCAACAACGATATCTGGAACAAAAGTAATGGCCGACTTCAGCCACAATATTCTGATTTTTTTCCTCCAAAACTGATGAAAACAAGTGAATTTTGGTCTAAAAATTAGGGTTAGCAGATTTCGCCATGCCATATTTGTAGAGCTCGAAAAGAGCTTCGATTTGGTATATTATAGGCCCAGCAACGATTTCGGGATCAAGAGTTATGGCCTTATTCAGTCACTGGTTGTCGATTTTTTTTCCTCCAAATCTGATGAAAACAAGTGAATTTTGGCCTAAAAAATTGGGTTGACAGATTTCGTCCCACCGTATTTGTAGAGCTCGAAAAGAGCTTCGATTTGGTACATTATAGTCCCAACAACGATTTCTGGAACAAAAGTTATGGCCGACATCAGCCATAATTCCTTGATTTTTTTCCTCCAAAACTAATTAGAAAGTGAATTTTGGTCAAAAATTTGGGTTGGCAGAGTTCGCCCCGCCTTATTTGTGGAGGTCGAAAAGGGCTTCGATTTGGTATATTATAGTCCCAACAACGATATCTGGAACAAAAGTAATGGCCGACTTCAGCCACAATATTCTGATTTTTTTCCTCCAAAACTGATGAAAACAAGTGAATTTTGGTCTAAAAATTTGGGTTAGCAGATTTCGCCTTGCCATATTTGTAGAGCTCGAAAAGAGCTTCGATTTGGTATATTATAGGCCCAGCAACGATTTCGGGATCAAGAGTTATGGCCGTATTCAGTCACTGGTTGTCGATTTTTTTTCCTCCAAATCTGATGAAAACAAGTGAATTTTGGCCTAAAAAATTAGGTTGGCTAATTCCGTCCCGTCGTATTTGTAGAGCTCGAAAAGTGCTTCGATTTGGTATATTATAGTCCCAACAATGATTTCTGGAACAAAAGTTATGGCCGACTTCAGCCACAATTCTCTGATTTTTTTCCACCAAAACGGATGAAAACAATTGAATTTTGCTCTAAAAATTTTGGTTGGAAGGGCTTCGATTTGGTATGTTATACGCCCAAAAACGATTTCTGGATCAAGAGTTATGGCCGTATTCAGTCACTGGTTGTCAATTTTTTTCCTCCAAATCTGATGAAAACAAGTGAATTTTGGCCTAAAAAATTGGGTTGGCAGATTTCGTCCCACCGTATTTGTAGAGCTCGAAAAGAGCTTCGATTTGGTACATTATAGTCCCAACAACGATTTCAGGATCAAGAGTTATGCCCGTATTCAGTCACTGGTTGTCGATTTATTTTCCTCCAAATCTGATGAAAACAAGTGAATTTTGGCCTAAAAAATTGGGTTGGCTGATTTCGTCCCGCCGTATTTGTAGAGCTCGAAAAGAGCTTCGATTTGGTATGTTATAGTCCCAACAACGATTTCTGGAACAAAAGTTATGGCCGACTTCAGCCACAATTCTCTGATTTTTTTCCACCAAAACTGATGAAAATAAGTGTATTTTGGTCTAAAAATTTGGGTTGGCAGAGTTCGCCCCGCCTTATTTGTGGAGCTCGAAAAGGGCTTCGATATGGTATATTATAGGTCCAACAACGATTTCTGGATCAAGATTTATGGCCGTATTCAGTCACTGGTTGTCGATTTTTTTTCCTCCAAATCTGATGAAAACAAGTGAATTTTCGCCTACAAAATTGGGTTGGCAGATTTCGTCCGTCGTATTTGTAGAGCTCGAAAAGAGCTTCGATTTGGTATATTATAGGCCCAACAACGATTTCAGGATCAAGAGTTATGCCCGTATTCAGTCACTGGTTGTCGATTTATTTTCCTCCAAATCTGATGAAAACAAGTGAATTTTGGCCTAAAAAATTGGGTTGGCTGATTTCGTCCCGCCGTATTTGTAGAGCTCGAAAAGAGCTTCGATTTGGTATGTTATAGTCCCAACAACGATTTCTGGAACAAAAGTTATGGCCGACTTCAGCCACAATTCTCTGATTTTTTTCCACCAAAACTGATGAAAATAAGTGTATTTTGGTCTAAAAATTTGGGTTGGCAGAGTTCGCCCCGCCTTATTTGTAGAGCTCCAAAAGGGCTTCGATTTGGTATATTATAGTCCCAACAACGATTTCTGGATCATGAGTTATGGCCGTGTTCAGTCACTGGTTGTCGATTTTTTTTCCTCCAAATCTGATGAAAACAGGTGAATTTTGACCTAAAAAATTGGGTTGGCAGATTTCGTCCTGCCGTATTTGTACAGCTCGAAAAGGGCTTCGATATGGTATATTATAGGCCCAAAAACGATTTTTGGATCAAGAGTTATGGCCGTATTCAGTCACTGGTTGGCGATTTTTTTCCTCCAAATCTGATGAAAACAAGTGAATTTTGGCCTAAAAAATTGGGTTGGCAGATTTCGTCCCGTCGTATTTGTAGAGCTCGAATAGGGCTTCGATTAGGTATATTATAGGCCCAAAAACGATTTCTGGATCAAGAGTTATGGCCGTATTCACTCACTAGTTGTCGATTTTTTTCCTCCAAATCGGATGAAAACAAGTGAATTTTGGCCTAAAAAATTGAGTTGGCAGATTTCGTCCCACCGTATTCGTAGAGCTCGAAAAGAGTTTCGATTTGGTATATTATAGGTCCAACAACGATTTCTGGATCAAGAGTTTTGGCCGTATTCAGTCACTGGTTGTCGATTTTTTTCCCTCCAAATCTGATGAAAACAAGTGAATTTTGGCCTAAAAAATTGAGTTGGCAGATTTCGCCCGTTCGTATTTGTAGAGCTCGAAAAGAGCTTCAATTTGGTATATTATAGTCCCAACAACGTTATCTGGAACAAAAGTTATGGCTGACTTCAGCCACAATTCTTTGATTTTTTTCCTCCAAAACTGATGAAAACAAGTAAATTTTGGTCTAAAAATTTGGGTTGGCAGAGTTCGTCCCGCCTTATTTGTAGAGCTCGAAAAGGGCTTCCATTTGGTATCTTATAGGCCCAACAACGATTTCTGGATCAAGAGTTATGCCCGTATTCAGTCACTGGTTGTCGATTTATTTTCCTCCAAATCTGATGAAAACAAGTGAATTTTGGCCTAAAAAATTGGGTTGGCTGATTTCGTCCCGCCGTATTTGTAGAGCTCGAAAAGAGCTTCGATTTGGTATGTTATAGTCCCAACAACGATTTCTGGAACAAAAGTTATGGCCGACTTCAGCCACAATTCTCTGATTTTTTTCCACCAAAACTGATGAAAATAAGTGTATTTTGGTCTAAAAATTTGGGTTGGCAGAGTTCGCCCCGCCTTATTTGTAGAGCTCCAAAAGGGCTTCGATTTGGTATATTATAGTCCCAACAACGATTTCTGGATCATGAGTTATGGCCGTGTTCAGTCACTGGTTGTCGATTTTTTTTCCTCCAAATCTGATGAAAACAGGTGAATTTTGACCTAAAAAATTGGGTTGGCAGATTTCGTCCTGCCGTATTTGTACAGCTCGAAAAGGGCTTCGATATGGTATATTATAGGCCCAAAAACGATTTTTGGATCAAGAGTTATGGCCGTATTCAGTCACTGGTTGGCGATTTTTTTCCTCCAAATCTGATGAAAACAGGTGAATTTTGACCTAAAAAATTGGGTTGGCAGATTTCGTCCTGTCGTATTTGTAGAGCTCGAAAAGGGCTTCGATATGGTATATTATAGTCCCAAAAACGATTTTTGGATCAAGAGTTATGGCCGTATTCAGTCACTGTTTGTCGATTTTTTTCCTCCAAATCTGATGAAAACAAGTGAATTTTGGCCTAAAAAATTGGGTTGGCAGATTTCGTCCCGTTGTATTTGTAGAGCTCGAATAGGGCTTCGATTTGGTATATTATAGGCCCAAAAACGATTTCTGGATCAAGAGTTATGGCCGTATTCACTCACTAGTTGTCGATTTTTTTCCTCCAAATCTGATGAAAACAAGTGAATTTTGGCCTAAAAAATTGAGTTGGCAGATTTCGTCCCACCGTATTCGTAGAGCTCGAAAAGAGTTTCGATTTGGTATATTATAGGTCCAACAACGATTTCTGGATCAAGAGTTTTGGCCGTATTCAGTCACTGGTTGTCGATTTTTTTCCCTCCAAATCTGATGAAAACAAGTGAATTTTGGCCTAAAAAATTGAGTTGGCAGATTTCGCCCGTTCGTATTTGTAGAGCTCGAAAAGAGCTTCAATTTGGTATATTATAGTCCCAACAACGTTATCTGGAACAAAAGTTATGGCTGACTTCAGCCACAATTCTTTGATTTTTTTCCTCCAAAACTGATGAAAACAAGTAAATTTTGGTCTAAAAATTTGGGTTGGCAGAGTTCGCCCCGCCTTATTTGTAGAGCTCGAAAAGGGCTTCCATTTGGTATCTTATAGGCCCAACAACGATTTCTGGATCAAGAGTTATGCCCGTATTCAGTCACTGGTTGTCGATTTATTTTCCTCCAAATCTGATGAAAACAAGTGAATTTTGGCCTAAAAAATTGGGTTCGCTGATTTCGTCCCGCCGTATTTGTAGAGCTCGAAAAGAGCTTCGATTTGGTATGTTATAGTCCCAACAACGATTTCTGGAACAAAAGTTATGGCCGACTTCAGCCACAATTCTATGATTTTTTTCCACCAAAACTGATGAAAACAAGTGTATTTTGGTCTAAAAATTTGGGTTGGCAGAGTTCGCCCCGCCTTATTTGTAGAGCTCCAAAAGGGCTTCGATTTGGTATATTATAGTCCCAACAACGATTTCTGGATCATGAGTTATGGCGGTATTCACTCACTAGTTGTCGATTTTTTTCCTCCAAATCTGATGAAAACAAGTGAATTTTGGCCTAAAAAATTGAGTTGGCAGATTTCATCCCACCGTATTCGTAGAGCTCGAAAAGAGTTTCGATTTGGTATATTATAGGTCCAACAACGATTTCTGGATCAAGAGTTTTGGCCGTATTCAGTCACTGGTTGTCGATTTTTTTCCCTCCAAATCTGATGAAAACAAGTGAATTTTGGCCTAAAAAATTGAGTTGGCAGATTTCGTCCCTTCGTATTTGTAGAGCTCGAAAAGAGCTTCAATTTGGTATATTATAGTCCCAACAACGTTATCTGGAACAAAAGTTATGGCTGACTTCAGCCACAATTCTCTGATTTTTTTCCTCCAAAACTGATGAAAACAAGTGAATTTTGGTCTAAAAATTTGGGTTGGCAGAATTTGCCCCGCCTTATTTGTAGAGCTCGAAAAGAGCTTCGATTTGGTATATTATAGGCCCAACAACGATTTCAGGAGCAAGAGTTATGGCCGTATTCAGTCACTGGTTGTCGATTTTTTTTCCTCTAAATCTGATGAAAACAAGTGAAATTTGGCCTAAAAAATAGGGTTGGCAGATTTCGTCACACCGTATTTGTAGAGCTCGAAAAGAGCTTCGATTTGGTATATTATGGTCCCAACAACGATTTCTGGAACAAAAGTTATGGCCGACATCAGCCATAATTCTCTGATTTTTTTCCTCCAAAACTGATTAAAACAAGTGAATTTTGGTCTAAAAATTTGGGTTGGCAGAGTTCGCCCAGCCTTATTTGTGGAGCTCGAAAAGGGCTTCGATTTGGTATATTATAGGTGATTAACGCCCAAAAGTGATGTTCACAAGCGGTCAATTGTAGCACAGAAGGGCGGTCGTATCCACAGAGAGATAACAAAATAACAAGAATGACTAACAGAATAAGAGCGTTAGAGAAAAGTGAATTAAAGAAAAAGAATAGTTTTTGAGATTTTTGTTGCAAATATAATAAAAAGGAGAAAATCTGTATGAAGAAAATTCAATAATAAAAACGGTAAGGTGTCGAGAATCCCTAATGTTTCGTTCACCAATTCCAGTTTTGATTCACAAAATAAAAGAACTGAATAGATTAAATCTCTATGTTGACTCCAGAAATATTATTATTACAAGTTATCTAAAATCGACAATATATCAATCTGACAATATTGCAGTAAAAGACAATTTGTAAAATAATTTGAATGACAAAACATTACATGACAGAATTACATAAGAAAAGCGTGACTGAACTTATATAAAAATTGGCACATAATATTTTGAGAAGTAATAGAAAAATAGATGAGATTTAATTTATTCAGATGTTGAACTTTACAGCACAAGGAATCAAAATCCCGAATTGGGTCACTCAACAGAAGTTCATCTCTAACCTCACCAAAAGAACTCTAGCCAATCTTGCAAAACATTCTCACAAGTTCTAGAGAGAAAATATGAGACTGACAGCAAGACGACAGAAAACTGAATAATCAAAAGCTTCTAAAACCTAAGGCCAATCCCTCTATTTATAGTGTTCAGAGGTTACCTATCAAATAAGGAAATAAATTGTAAAACTAGAAAATTACAAAAGAAAAGGAAACAAAATAAAATTACATATAAATTAGGAGAAATCACATATTTAATTTGGGGAAGAAATCTGGCAAATTTGCTCTGATTTGGAAGGAGAAATTCGGATCATGCAACCTCTTGACAAGTGCCACAACGAGATTGGCGGAAATGGACGCACTTTCCACGTGTCGCGCGCGGAATGGGCAAAGTGTGTTGGCGCGGAGTCAGAGAAGGGGACAAGTTGACAGCTTGCGCGCATTGATTGGAAGAGGCAGTCTGGCGTCGCATGTATGGGACCCGCCTAAGCCAGCTGTCACGCACGGAGAGGAGGCCCGGTTGATGGCTGCAGACGCGGGACCCACGCCGAAGAGAAGTTGGACGCGCTGGAGAACGCGCGTGCAAGGGACGCGCTCCCTGAGGGCGGGCGTATTGGGGACGCGCGGGGCGTGAGACGGAGCGAGGGAAAGGGCGCGGATTTCTGCGCTGAAACGCGGGACCCACTTCATTTGGCTTGGCTGATGGGTGGCGTGGCTCTCTCTGATTGGCTGAAAATATCGCTTTCATGGCTTCTTTTTGCGTAGCCTTTTACACTGCTTTCATCTGTAAATAATTAAGTAAAAACTAGACAACTTCCAATTAAAATATTATGAATAAAAATAATGGAATTGCTTAATTAAAGCTTAAATATTTTAATATTATATAAATCAAAAGCAGTATTTAAGGTGCATTTTCATGCACTGATCACAACCCCCAACCAGCTTATTGCTAGTCTCTAGCAATCCAAGCGCAAGAGAAATCATATCACAAAGAAAATCTAAGTCTCAACTCGCTTAATCACCTGAGTATTTCAAACAAACTGTTAGCAAGAAGTCAAAAAGATACTATCAAGATTATTTCAGTCATAACTTCAGAGTTGTGTGTGTGTGCTCCAAACCGTAACCTTCTTACCACTGACCATAACACATGTAGCTTTGAAAAATTCACCAAATAGAAGTCTAAACTCCATTGATCTCACAGGTGTCAGGAATATTTTGAGTGCAAAGGTTTTCTCTCATGGAGTTGGAAATGAAACAATCAACGCTCAGTGTGAGGAAGGTCAAATTTAGGACAAACAGTCAAACGAACATTGACCAAAAGATAGGTTAATCAACTACTCGAACATTCCACCATTCTTACCACAAACCAGCTTTTGGGATTTCATTTGGGTCAAACAGAAATTTACAGAAATGAACAAAGAGCCAAAAGGAATGCATAAATTACTTTTTTTTTTTTTTTTTTTTGGCAAGAGACAACCTGTAATGATGAAGTGAATGTAGAAAGGTGTTCTTTTGACAAACAACTATATAGCATCAAATGTGAGAACAACCAAACTACATAATCTGTGAAATGTTGCTCTTGCTCTCTTTTTTATTTTTTTATTATTTTTTTTATTATTATTATTTTTTTTTGAAAAGTAAGAAATGAGGCTCTATTACATAAGATCATTCCTATCTAACCCAAAATCCATCCCTCAAGCATATGCACCAAGCATACCACTAACCATGTAATGATGTTCTAACAGTGATTTTACCAGCTCAAAAGGTCAATGAAGGTTCAAAAGTCATTTTCTCAACTCTCTTAACTCACCAAAAATAAAGCACTTAAACTCGGGAATTTTCTCAGCTGACATGCATTAACATCCATCTTACCACAAGGTTTAGCACGTGCAAAAAGAAACTCTGGAAGTCATTTCTTAGTAACCAAGACAGCAAAAATCGACTCAAACCAATCATTTTGAAATCATACTCGGACAATTTTGCAAAAATTTTAACCTAAATATCAACATGACAAAAATCACTTTTACGCATGAATGTGCTCACCACCCCCAACCAAAATCAGACAATGTCCTCAGTGTCAAAAATTATAGAAATATAGAGATAGAAGACACCTAGACGATGAGCTTTCCACTTATGAGCGCAGCATGAGCTTCCTGATATGATTCTCCAAAAACACACATAAAAAAAAATTGTAAAAAGAAATAAAGAAAAACAGAAAATCAAAATATGGTACAGAAGATGTGAGCAAACTACTCAGGACTGGTAAACGGGGTCGTCGAGAATGATCTCTTCAACCTGGTTTACCTGCTCAAAGTAATTTTTCTTCAGGATTTGCTTGTCATGAACTGCTTCATTTTTACCTTGATCCTGGAATTGTGCTCTTTCAGCTCGTCGATCAATCGTTGTTCTTGCAATGGATCGAGTTTAGATGAGATGATGATTGGGAATGTATCTTCATCTCCCAAGAATGCACGTTTTAAGCCCTTAGGTGGTTGGCCTAGCTTGTCTTTTGGAGTCTCCTCGGTGGATGATTTCAGTTTTTCTCCTTCTGTTGGGAGCTCCTGAAGACATGGTGACCCAAACCTAGTTCCTCTGTCCTGTGCTTCTTTGAAAATAGCAGCAATGGTAGCCACCTCACAAGGATTGGAACTCTCAGATTCAGAATTTTGGAGGAGGTTTTCAAGATCTTCAGAGTTGCTTTGCGGCAGAACCTCCTCCTCGACAAGTTTGTCGATCATAAATGTTTGGTGACACTCGTCGTCATCACGTGGTTGCTTTTGAATATGAAAAATATTCACCTCAAGGGTCATATTCCCGAAAGATATCTTCATGAGACCATTCCTACAATTGATAAGTGCGTTTGCTGTGGCAAGGAAAGGTCTTCCTAGAATGATGGGAATGGATGACTCCATATTCACCACGGTTTGTGTATCCAAGACAAGAAAGTCCACAGGGTAATAAAATTTGTCGATTTGTAACAGAACGTCTTCTACTATTCCCCGTGGTCTCTTAATGGTTCTATCGGCCAGTTGCAGAACCACAGATGTGGGCTTAATCTCTCCAAGACCCAATTGCGAGTAGACCGAATAAGGCATGAGGTTCACACTCGATCCTAAGTCTAGTAATGCTTGGCCGAATTCATGTGTCCGATCTGGCAAGAAATGGTAGGACAACCTGGATCCTTATACTTCGGCGGTGTTTTCTGCTCAATCACCGCGCTCACTTGTTCCGTCAAGAATGCAGTCTTCTTGACGTGGTGCTTTCTTTTTATGGTGCACAGATCCTTTATAACCTTGGCATAGGCCGGCACTTGCTTGATCACATGTAGTAAGGGAAGATTGATCTTCAATTGTGTCAAGTGCTCCAGGATCTCACTTTGGTTTTCCGGCACTTTCCCAGCAGGTCGGAGAGCCTGGGGGAAGGGCACCTTTACCGGAATTTTAGTTGGCTCTTCTTTCTCCTGAGCCGATTCTTCATTACTCGAAGTGGTTGTACTTGTCGATGGCGTGTCTAAATTCTTAGCACTTCGAGTAGAAATGGCATTAACTTCCTTGATATTTTGCCCTTCAGAGTTGGAAGTTTGAGCCATGTTTTGTCCTCTCAAATTGGACTGGGCTTGTGATGGAAATCTACCGCGCTCCTGAACGGTTAAAGCTTCTGTCAGCTTTGTGATCTGACTTTTGATTTCCTTGTTCTCTTCCACTAGCTGCGTGAGCATTGAATCAACCCTTTGATTCGTCTTATTTTGCGCGTCCATAAAAGCTTTTAAGGTATCCTCCAGAGAATTCCCTTTCGGCTGCATGTTATTCTGAGGCGCAAAATATGTCCTTGGTGGTTGAGATTGTTGCTCTGATCTCCATTGCCCTCCAGATGATTGTGCATGTTGATTCGAATCTCGCCAACTGAAGTTCGGGTGGTTTTTCCAACCAGGATTGTAAGATTCTGAGAAAGGTCCATAAGGCTTCTTGTATGTGTCTAATGCATTACATTGCTCCTCATATACCCCTCTCATTTCACTTAAAGTGTGGCAATCCTGAGTTAGATGGCCCATTCCACCACAAACTAAACAGGGCTCATGTGCCTCTGTCCTTGCCACCATGTAAGGTCCTTTACTATCTTTACTTTTGAGGGCCTCAATTTGCTTCGTCAAAGCTTCAACTTGAGCCTTGAGACTATCCTCCTCCCTTAATTGATAAACTCCAACTGGTCGGGACCTACTGGTGCTCTCAGTAGCACTCGGCCCAGTCCAAGTATGAGCTTTCTCAGCTAGCTCGTTCAGGTACTCGATAGCTTCGTCAGGATCCTTCTGGAGAAAATCTCCATTGCACATCATCTCAACAAATTGGCGCTCTCGGATTGTGAGTCCATCGTAGAAATAGCTTACGAGGCGCCAACTTTCATATCCATGGTGGGGACACAAATTTAACAGATCTTTAAAACGCTCCCAAGCTTGATAGAGAGTTTCATTTTCCTTCTGAGCGAAATTTGAGATCTGTCGTTTCAAATTATTAGTCTTATGGTGTGGGAAATACTTGTTGAAGAATGTCGTCGTCATTTCTTCCCACGTACCAATAGACTTGGGCCTAAGAGAATACAGCCAGCTTTTGGCCTTGTCTTTCAGAGAGAAAGGGAAAAACTTCAATCTGACGGTGTTTGCGGCCTCAGCACGGCTGTGAAAGGTGGCCACCACCTCTTCAAACTCCCGGATGTGTACATAGGGGTTCTCGTTCTCTAATCCGTGAAAGGTTGGGAGAAGTGCAATCATGCCCGGCTTGAAATCCGTAGGCGGTGCATTTGGCGGGAACATGATGCACGATGGGGTGGCCGTGCGCGTTGGGTGCAGGTAATCTTGCAACGTCCTAGGCTGAACTTCCTCGTGTTGTGCCATTGCAAATAGATTTTGAAATGCGAATTCCAACGACGAGTGTGAAGACGGAGACGTAGAAGACGAGTCGGATAGAATTTCACTAGGGGTTTCTAAATTTGGACGTTGAGCAAATCTCCCTAGTTCGTCTCTATACCGATGCATTCACCCTAAGCGGCCTTTTTTTTTAATTTTTTTTTGTTTTTTATTTTTTTTTGTTTTTTTTTATTTTTAATCAAAAAGAAAATAATTATATAGTAACGTAAATTGTAATCACCGAGAGTGCTCCCAGGAAAGACTATAGCTCTTGGCTCAATGAATAGTCTCCTAGACAGAGCAACGTTCCCAGGAAAGACTGGTGGGGCGAGGCCCGCTTAAGTACCAACTTTCCTAGACAGAACTCCCTCAGATTATACTTTCCACGTAACCACACAATTATTCTCAAAATCAATTATTAAATTTTATTGAGTAAATTATGAAATGTAATCTAATTAATGGAAACTATTCCTAAAGTCAAAAGCCTAAATCTACCAAATTATGAAAATCCTAGATTAGGAATCTAAATTAGTCAATTAATTACCATCTTAATTATAATCCTAAAAATTAATGAAACTATAAAAGGAAAAATTAAATTAGGCAACAATTAAAATATACAAATGAGGAAACAAAATAAAATCCTAATTTACCAAAAATAAAACATTACAAAATCAAATCACAATTAATTCTAAAACACAAATCCTAAAAGTGTGAGATTTTTTTAGCAACACAAAACTACGGGAATTAAAAAAAAAATGATAAAAGAAACCTTTTTTTTTTTTTTTGGTTTCGATTAATGGACGACAAAAGAAAAAAAAATGCAGCAACTTTGAACAAAGGCACGTTAACAGGCTGCAGCCAACTTTTTTTTTTTTTTTTAAGAAACTAAATACGCTAAACAACAAACTAAATATATATATATATATATAAAATATAATATAATAATAATCAATATCAAATCAAATCAGCAACACTTGCGGCAACACTTCCGTGAATAGACACGGAAACCAAAGCTTTTTTTTTTTTTTTTAAAAAAAAGATAGTTATGAAACAGATTACGCAGACAATAATAATAATAATAATAATAAATGTATACTAACCTCTTTGGCTCAAAAATCTACTGATCAGTCTTGCTAATAGCACCTCCCCGGCAACGGCGCCAAAATTTGATTAACGCCCAAAAGTGATGTTCACAAGCGGTCAATTGTAGCACAGAAGGGCGGTCGTATCCACAGAGAGATAACAAAATAACAAGAATGATTAACAGAATAAGAGCGTTAGAGAAAAGTGAATTAAAGAAAAAGAATAGTTTTTGAGATTTTTGTTGCAAATATAATAAAAATGAGAAAATCTGTATGAAGAAAATTCAATAATAAAAACGGTAAGGTGTCGAGAATCCCTAATGTTTCGTTCACCAATTCCAGTTTTGATTCACAAAATAAAAGAACTGAATAGAGTAAATCTCTATGTTGACTCCAGAAATATTATTATTTCAAGTTATCTAAAATCGACAATATATCAATCTGACAATATTGCAGTAAAAGACAATTTGTAAAATAATTTGAATGACAAAACATTACATGACAGAATTACATAAGAAAAGCGTGACTGAACTTATATAAAAATTGGCACATAGTATTTTGAGAAGTAATAGAAAAATAGATGAGATTTAATTTATTCAGATGTTGAACTTTACAGCACAAGGAATCAAAATCCCGAATTGGGTCACTCAACAGAAGTTCATCTCTAACCTCACCAAAAGAACTCTAGCCAATCTTGCAAAACATTCTCACAAGTTCTAGAGAGAAAATATGAGACTGACAGCAAGACGACAGAAAACTGAATAATCAAAAGCTTCTAAAACCTAAGGCCAATCCCTCTATTTATAGTGTTCAGAGGTTACCTATCAAATAAGGAAATAAATTGTAAAACTAGAAAATTACAAAAGAAAAGGAAACAAAATAAAATTACATATAAATTAGGAGAAATCACATATTTAATTTGGGGAAGAAATCTGGCAAATTTGCTCTGATTTGGAAGGAGAAATTCGGATCATGCAACCTCTTGACAAGTGCCACAACGAGATTGGCGGAAATAGACGCACTTTCCACGTGTCGCGCGCGGAATGGGCAAAGTGTGTTGGCGCGGAGTCAGAGAAGGGGACAAGTTGACAGCTTGCGCGCATTGATTGGAAGAGGCAGTCTGGCGTCGCATGTATGGGACCCGCCTAAGCCAGCTGTCACGCACGGAGAGGAGGCCCGGTTGATGGCTGCAGACGCGGGACCCACGCCGAAGAGAAGTTGGACGCGCTGGAGAACGCGCGTGCAAGGGACGCGCTCCCTGAGGGCGGGCATACTGGGGACGCGCGGGGCGTGAGACGGAGCGAGGGAAAGGGCGCGGATTTCTGCGCTGAAACGCGGGACCCACTTCATTTGGCTTGGCTGATGGGTGGCGTGGCTCTCTCTGATTGGCTCGGCTTGTGTGGCTCGGATTGGCTGAAAATATGGCTTTCATGGCTTCTTTTTGTGTAGCCTTTTACACTGCTTTCATCTGTAAATAATTAAGTAAAAACTAGACAAATTCCAATTAAAATATTATGAATAAAAATAATGGAATTGCTTAATTAAAGCTTAAATATTTTAATATTATATAAATCAAAAGCAGTATTTAAGGTGCATTTTCATGCACTGATCAATAGGCCCAACAACGATTACTGGATCAAGAGTTATGGCCGTATTCAGTCACTGGTTGTCGATTTTCTTCCTCCAAATCTGATGAAAAGAAGTGAATTTTTGCCTAAAAAATTGGGTTAGCAGATTTCGTAACACCGAATTTGTAGAGCTCGAAAAGAACTTCGATTTGGTATATTATAGTCCCAACAACGATTTCTGGAACAAAAGTTATGACCGACATCAGCCATAATTCCCTGATTTTTTTCCTCCAAAACTAATTAGAAAGTGAAGTTTGGTCTAAAAATTTGAGTTGGCAGAGTTCGCCCCGCCTTATTTGTGGAGCTCGAAAAGGGCTTCGATTTCGTATATTATAGGTCCAACAACGATTTCTGGATCAAGAGTTATGGCCGTATTCAGTCATTGCTTTTCGATTTTTTTTCCTCCAAATCTGATGAAAATAAGTGAATTTTGGCCTAAAAAATTGGGTTGGCAGATTTCGTCCCGTCGTATTTGTAGAGCTCGAAAAGTGCTTCGATTTGGTATATTATAGTCCCAACAACGATATCTGGAACAAAGTTTATGGCCGACTTCAGCCACAATTCTTTGATTTTTTTCCTCCAAAACTGATGAAAACAAGTGAATTTTGGTCTAAAAATTTTGGTTGGCAGAATTCGCCCCGCCTTATTTGTGGAGCTCGAAAAGAGCTTCGATTTGGTATATTATAGGCCCAACAACGATTTCAGTAGCAAGAGTTATGGCCGTATTCAGTCACTGGTTGTCGATTTTTTTTCCTCCAAATCTGATGAAAACAAGTGAAATTTCGCCTAAAAAATTGGGTTGGCAGATTTCGTCCCACCGTATTTGTAGAGCTCGAAAAGAGCTTCGATTTGGTATATTATGGTCCCAACAACGATTTCTGGAAAAAAAGTTATGGCCGACATCAGCCATAATTCTCTGATTTCTTCCCTCCAAAACTGATTAAAACAAGTGAATTTTGGTCTAAAAATTTGGGTTGGCATAGTTCGCCCCGCCTTATTTGTGGAGCTCGAAAAGGGCTTCGATTTGGTATATTATAGGCCCAACAACGATTACTGGATCAAGAGTTATGGCCGTATTCAGTCACTGGTTGTCGATTTTTTTCCTCCAAATCTGGTGAAAAGAAGTGAATTTTGGCCTAAAAAATTGGGTTGGCAGATTTCGTCCCACCGTATTTGTAGTGCTCGAAAAGAGCTTCGATTTGGTATATTATAGTCCCAACAACGATTTCTGGAACAAAAGTTATGACCGACATCAGCCATAATTCTCTGATTTTTTTCCTCCAAAACTGATTAAAACAAGTGAATTTTGGTCTAAAAATTTGGGTTGGCAGAGTTCACCCCGCCTTATTTTTGGAGCTCTAAAAGGGCTTCGATTTGGTATATTATAGGTCCAACAATGATTTCTGGATCACGAGTTATGGCCGTATTCAGTCATTGGTTTTCGATTTTTTTTTCCTCCGAATCTGATGAAAACAAGTGAATTTTGGCCTAAAAAATTGGGTTGGCAGATTTCGCCCCGCCGTATTTGTAGAGCTGGAAAAGAGCTTCGATTTGGTATATTATAGTCCAAGCAACAATTTCTGGTACAAAAGTTATGGCCGACTTCAGCCACAATTCTTTGATTTTTTTCCTCCAAAACTAATGAAAACAAGTGAATTTTGGTCTAAAAATTTGGGTTCGCAGATTTTGCTCCGCCTTAATTGTAGAGCTCGAAAAGAGCTTCGATTTGGTATATTATAGGCCCAACAACGATTTCAGGAGCAAGAGTTATGGCCGTATTCAGTCACTGGTTGTCAATTTTTTTTCCTCTAAATCTGATGAAAACAAGTGAATTTTGGCCTAAAAAATTGGGTTGGCAGATTTCGTCCCACCGTATTTGTAGAGCTCAAAAAGATCTTCGATTTGGTATATTATAGTCCTAACAACGATTTCTGGAACAAAAGTTATGGCTGACATCAGCCATAATTCTCTGATTTTTTTCCTCCAAAACTAATTAGAAAGTGAATTTTGGTCTAAAAATTTGAGTTGGCAGAGTTCGCCCAGCCTTATTTGTGGAGCTCGAAAAGGGCTTCGATTTGGTATATTATAGGTCCAACAACGATTTCTGGATCAAGAGTTATGGCCGTATTCAGTCATTGGTTGTCGATTTTTTTTCCTCCAAATCTGATGAAAATAAGTGAATTTTGGCCTAAAAAATTGGGTTGGCAAATTTCGTCCCGTCGTATTTGTAGAGCTCGAATAGTGCTTCGATTTGGTATATTATAGTCCCAACAACGATATCTGGAACAAAGTTTATGGCCGACTTCAGCCACAATTCTTTGATTTTTTTCCTCCAAAACTGATGAAAACAAGTGAATTTTGGTCTAAAAATTTGGGTTGGCAGAGTTCGCCCCGCCTTATTTGTAGAGCTCGAAAAGGGCTTCCATTTGGTATATTATAGGCCCAACAACGATTTCTGGATCAAGAGTTATGGCCGTATTCAGTCACTGGTTCTCGATTTTTTTTCCTCCAAATTTGATGAAAACAAGTGAATTTTGGCCTAAAAAATTGGATTGGCAGATTTCGCCCCGCCGTATTTGTAGAGCTCGAAAAGAGCTTCGATTTGGTATATTATTGTCCCAGCAACGATTTCTGGAACAGAAGTTATGGCCGACTTCAGCAACAATTCTCTGATTTTTTTCCTCCAAAACTGATGAAAACAAGTGAATTTTGGTCTAAAAATTTGGGTTGGCAGAATTTGCCCCGCCTTATTTTTAGAGCTCGAAAAGAGCTTCGATTTGGTATATTATAGGCCCAACAACGATTTCAGGAGCAAGAGTTATGGCCGTATTCAGTCACTGGTTGTCGATTTTTTTCCTCCAAATCTGATGAAAAGAAGTGAATTTTTGCCTAAAAAATTGGGTTGGCAGATTTCGTAACACCGTATTTGTAGAGCTCGAAAAGAACTTCGATTTGGTATATTATAGTCCCAACAACGATTTCTGGAACAAAAGTTATGACCGACATCAGCCATAATTCCCTGATTTTTTTCCTCCAAAACTAATTAGAAAGTGAATTTTGGTCTAAAAATTTGGGTTGGCAGAGTTCGCCCCGCCTTATTTGTGGAGCTCGAAAAGGGCTTTGATTTGGTATATTATGGGTCCAACAACGATTTCTGGATCAAGAGTTATGGCCGTATTCAGTCATTGGTTGTCGATTTTTTTTCCTCCAAATCTGTTGAAAACAAGTGAATTTTGGCCTAAAAAATTGGGTTGGCAGATTTCGCCCCGCCGTATTTTTAGAGCTGGAAAAGAGCTTCGATTTGGTATATTATAGTCCCAGCAACAATTTCTGGAACAAAAGTTATGGCCGACTTCAGCCACAATTCTTTGATTTTTTTCCTCCAAAACTAAGAAAACAAGTGAATTTTGGTCTAAAAATTTGGGTTGGCAGATTTTGCTCCGCCCTATTTGTAGAGCTCGAAAAGAGCTTCGATTTGGTATATTATAGTCCCAACAACGATTTCTGGAACAAAAGTTATGGCCGACATCAGCCAAAATTCTCTGATTTTTTTCCACCAAAACTAATTAGAAAGTGAATTTTGGTCTAAAAATTTGAGTTGGCAGAGTTCGCCCCGCCTTATTTGTGGAGCTCGAAAAGGGCTTCGATTTGGTATATTATAGGTCCAACAACGTTTTTTGGATCAAGAGTTATGGCCGTATTCAGTCATTCGTTGTCGATTTTTTTTCCTCCAAATCTGATGAAAATAAGTGAATTTTGGCCTAAAAAATTGGGTTGGCAGATTTCGTCCCGTCATATTTGTAGAGCTCGAAAAGTGCTTCGATTTGGTATATTATAGTCCCAACAACGATATCTGGAACAAAGTTTATGGCCGACTTCAGCCACAATTCTTTGATTTTTTTCCTCCAAAACTGATGAAAACAAGTGAATTTTGGTCTAAAAATTTTGGTTGGCAGAATTCGCCCCGCCTTATTTGTGGAGCTCGAAAAGAGCTTCGATTTGGTATATTATAGGCCCAACAACGATTTCAGTAGCAAGAGTTATGGCCGTATTCAGTCACTGGTTGTCGATTTTTTTTCCTCCAAATCTGATGAAAACAAGTGAAATTTCGCCTAAAAAATTGGGTTGGCAGATTTCTTCCCACCGTATTTGTAGAGCTCGAAAAGAGCTTCGATTTGGTATATTATGGTCCCAACAACGATTTCTGGAACAAAAGTTATGGCCGACATCAGCCATAATTCTCTGATTTTTTCCCTCCAAAACTGATTAAAACAAGTGAATTTTAGTCTAAAAATTTCGGTTGGCAGAATGTGCCCCGCCTTATTTGTAGAGCTCGAAAAGAGCTTCGATTTGGTATATTATAGGCCCAACAACGATTTCAGGAGCAAGAGTTATGGCCGTATTCAGTCACTGGTTGTCGATTTTTTTTCCTCTAAATCTGATGAAAACAAGTGAAATTTGGCCTAAAAAATAGGGTTGGCAGATTTCGTCACACCGTATTTGTAGAGCTCGAAAAGAGCTTCGATTTGGTATATTATGGTCCCAACAACGATTTCTGGAACAAAAGTTATGGCCGACCTCAGCCATAATTCTCTGATTTTTTTCCTCCAAAACTGATTAAAACAAGTGAATTTTGGTCTAAAAATTTGGGTTGGCAGAGTTCGCCCAGCCTTATTTGTGGAGCTCGAAAAGGGCTTCGATTTGGTATATTATAGGCCCAAAAACGATTACTGGATCAAGAGTTATGGCCGTATTCAGTCACTGGTTGTCGATTTTTTTCCTCCAAATCTGATGAAAAGAAGTGAATTTTTGCCTAAAAAATTGGGTTGGCAGATGTCGTTACACCGTATTTGTAGAGCTCGAAAAGAACTTCGATTTGGTATATTATAGTCCCAACAACGATTTCTGGAACAAAAGTTATGACCGACATCAGCCATAATTCCCTGATTTTTTTCCTCCAAAACTAATTAGAAAGTGAATTTTGGTCTAAAAATTTGGGTTGGCAGAGTTCGCCCCGCCTTATTTGTGGAGCTCGAAAAGGGCTTTGATTTGGTATATTATAGGTCCAACAACGATTTCTGGATCAAGAGTTATGGCCGTATTCAGTCATTGGTTGTCGATTTTTTTTCCTCCAAATCTGATGAAAACAAGTGAATTTTGGCCTAAAAAATTGGGTTGGCAGATTTCGTCCCGCCGTATTTTTAGAGCTGGAAAAGAGCTTCGATTTGGTATATTATAGTCCCAGCAACAATTTCTGGAACAAAAGTTATGGCCGACTTCAGCCACAATTCTTTGATTTTTTTCCTCCAAAACTATGAAAACAAGTGAATTTTGGTCTAAAAATTTGGGTTGGCAGATTTTGCTCCGCCCTATTTGTAGAGCTCGAAAAGAGCTTCGATTTGGTATATTATAGGCCCAACAACGATTTCAGGAGCAAGAGTTATGGCCGTATTCAGTAACTGGTTGTCGATTTTTTTTCCTCCAAATCTGATGAAAACAAGTGAATTTTGGCCTTCAAAATTGGGTTGGCAGATTTTGTCCTACCGTATTTGTAGAGCTCAAAAAGAGCTTCGATTTGGTATATTATAGTCCCAACAACGATTTCTGGAACAAAAGTTATGGCCGACATCAGCCATAATTCTCTGATTTTTTTCCACCAAAACTAATTAGAAAGTGAATTTTGGTCTAAAAATTTGAGTTGGCAGAGTTCGCCCCGCCTTATTTGTGGAGCTCGAAAAGGGCTTCGATTTGGTATATTATAGGTCCAACAACGTTTTCTGGATCAAGAGTTATGGCCGTATTCAGTCATTCGTTGTCGATTTTTTTTCCTCCAAATCTGATGAAAATAAGTGAATTTTGGCCTAAAAAATTGGGTTGGCAGATTTCGTCCCGTCGTATTTGTAGAGCTCGAAAAGTGCTTCGATTTGGTATATTATAGTCCCAACAACGATATCTGGAACAAAGTTTATGGCCGACTTCAGCCACAATTCTTTGATTTTTTTCCTCCAAAACTGATGAAAACAAGTGAATTTTGGTCTAAAAATTTTGGTTGGCAGAAGTCTCCCCGCCTTATTTGTGGAGCTCGAAAAGAGCTTCGATTTGGTATATTATAGGCCCAACAACGATTTCAGTAGCAAGAGTTATGGCCGTATTCAGTCACTGGTTGTCGATTTTTTTTCCTCCAAATCTGATGAAAACAAGTGAAATTTCGCCTAAAAAATTGGGTTGGCAGATTTCTTCCCACCGTATTTGTAGAGCTCGAAAAGAGCTTCGATTTGGTATATTAGGGTCCAAACAACGATTTCTGGAACAAAAGTTATGGCCGACATCAGCCATAATTCTCTGATTTTTTCCCTCCAAAACTGATTAAAACAAGTGAATTTTGGTCTAAAAATTTGGGTTGGCAAAATTTGCCCCGCCTTATTTGTAGAGCTCGAAAAGAGCTTCGATTTGGAATATTATAGGCCCAACAACGATTTCAGGAGCAAGAGTTATGGCCGTATTCAGTCAATGGTTGTCGATTTTTTTTCCTCTAAATCTGATGAAAACAAGTGAAATTTGGCCTAAAAAATAGGGTTGGCAGATTTCGTCACACCGTATTTGTAGAGCTCGAAAAGAGCTTCGATTTGGTATATTATGGTCCCAACAACGATTTCTGGAACAAAAGTTATGGCCGACATCAGCCATAATTCTCTGATTTTTTTCCTCCAAAACTGATTAAAACAAGTGAATTTTGGTCTAAAAATTTGGGTTGGCAGAGTTCGCCCAGCCTTATTTGTGGAGCTCGAAAAGGGCTTCGATTTGGTATATTATAGGCCCAACAACGATTAATGGATCAAGAGTTATGGCCGTATTCAGTCACTGGTTGTCGATTTTTTTCCTCCAAATCTGATGAAAATAAGTGAATTTTTGCCTAAAAAATTGGGTTGGCAGATTTCGTAACACCGTATTTGTAGAGCTCGAAAAGAACTTCGATTTGGTATATTATAGTCCCAACAACGATTTCTGGAACAAAAGTTATGACCGACATCAGCCATAATTCCCTGATTTTTTTCCTCCAAAACTGATTAAAACAAGTGAATTTTGGTCTAAAAATTTGGGTTGGCAAAATTTGCCCCGCCTTATTTGTAGAGCTCGAAAAGAGCTTCGATTTGGAATATTATAGGCCCAACAACGATTTCAGGAGCAAGAGTTATGGCCGTATTCAGTCAATGGTTGTCGATTTTTTTTCCTCTAAATCTGATGAAAACAAGTGAAATTTGGCCTAAAAAATAGGGTTGGCAGATTTCGTCACACCGTATTTGTAGAGCTCGAAAAGAGCTTCGATTTGGTATATTATGGTCCCAACAACGATTTCTGGAACAAAAGTTATGGCCGACATCAGCCATAATTCTCTGATTTTTTTCCTCCAAAACTGATTAAAACAAGTGAATTTTGGTCTAAAAATTTGGGTTGGCAGAGTTCGCCCAGCCTTATTTGTGGAGCTCGAAAAGGGCTTCGATTTGGTATATTATAGGCCCAACAACGATTAATGGATCAAGAGTTATGGCCGTATTCAGTCACTGGTTGTCGATTTTTTTCCTCCAAATCTGATGAAAAGAAGTGAATTTTTGCCTAAAAAATTGGGTTGGCAGATTTCGTAACACCGTATTTGTAGAGCTCGAAAAGAACTTCGATTTGGTATATTATAGTCCCAACAACGATTTCTGGAACAAAAGTTATGACCGACATCAGCCATAATTCCCTGATTTTTTTCCTCCAAAACTAATTAGAAAGTGAATTTTGGTCTAAAAATTTGGGTTGGCAGAGTTCGCCCCGCCTTATTTGTGGAGCTCGAAAAGGGCTTTGATTTGGTATATTATAGGTCCAACAACGATTTCTGGATCAAGAGTTATGGCCGTATTCAGTCATTGGTTGTCGATTTTTTTCCTCCAAATCTGATGAAAACAAGTGAATTTTGGCCTAAAAAATTGGGTTGGCAGATTTCGCCCCGCCGTATTTTTAGAGCTGGAAAAGAGCTTCGATTTGGAATATTATAGTCCCAGCAACAATTTCTGGAACAAAAGTTATGGCCGACTTCAGCCACAATTCTTTGATTTTTTTCCTCCAAAACTAAGAAAACAAGTGAATTTTGGTCTAAAAATTTGGGTTGGCAGATTTTGCTCCGCCCTATTTGTAGAGCTCGAAAAGAGCTTCGATTTGGTATATTATAGGCCCAACAACGATTTCAGGAGCAAGAGTTATGGCCATATTCAGTCACTGGTTGTCGATTTTTTTTCCTCCAAATCTGATGAAAACAAGTGAATTTTGGCCTTCAAATTTGGGTTGGCAGATTTCGTCCTACCGTATTTGTAGAGCTCAAAAAGAGCTTCGATTTGGTATATTATAGTCCCAACAACGATTTCTGGAACAAAAGTTATGGCCGACATCAGCCATAATTCTCTGATTTTTTTCCACCAAAACTAATTAGAAAGTGAATTTTGGTCTAAAAATTTGAGTTGGCAGAGTTCGCCCCGCCTTATTTGTGGAGCTCGAAAAGGGCTTCGATTTGGTATATTATAGGTCCAACAACGATTTCTGGATCAAGAGTTATGGCCGTATTCAGTCATTGGTTTTCGATTTTTTTTCCTCCAAATCTGATGAAAATAAGTGAATTTTGGCCTAAAAAATTTGGTTGGCAGATTTCGTCCCGTCGTATTTGTAGAGCTCGAAAAGTGCTTCGATTTGGTATATTATAGTCCCAACAACGATATCTGGAACAAAGTTTATGGCCGACTTCAGCCACAATTCTTTGATTTTTTTCCTCCAAAACTGATGAAAACAAGTGAATTTTGGTCTAAAAATTTTGGTTGGCAGAAGTCTCCCCGCCTTATTTGTGGAGCTCGAAAAGAGCTTCGATTTGGTATATTATAGGCCCAACAACGATTTCAGTAGCAAGAGTTATGGCCGTATTCAGTCACTGGTTGTCGATTTTTTTTCCTCCAAATCTGATTAAAACAAGTGAAATTTCGCCTAAAAAATTGGGTTGGCAGATTTCGTCCCACCGTATTTGTAGAGCTCGAAAAGAGCTTCGATTTGGTATATTATGGTCCCAACAACGATTTCTGGAACAAAAGTTATGGCCGACATCAGCCATAATTCTCTGATTTTTTCCCTCCAAAACTGATTAAAACAAGTGAATTTTGGTCTAAAAATTTGGGTTGGCAGAGTTCGCCCCGCCTTATTTGTGGAGCTCGAAAAGGGCTTCGATTTGGTATATTATAGGCCCAACAACGATTACTGGATCAAGAGTTATGGCCGTATTCAGTCACTGGTTGTCGATTTTTTTCCTCCAAATCTGGTGAAAAGAAGTGAATTTTGGCCTAAAAAATTGGGTTATCAGATTTCGTCCCACCGTATTTGTAGTGCTCGAAAAGAGCTTCGATTTGGTATATTATAGTCCCAACAACGATTTCTGGAACAAAAGTTATGACCGACATCAGCCATAATTCTCTGATTTTTTTCCTCCAAAACTGATTAAAACAAGTGAATTTTGGTCTAAAAATTTGGATTGGCAGAGTTCGCCCCGCCTTATTTGTGGAGCTCGAAAAGGGCTTCGATTTGGTATATTATAGTTCCAACAATGATTTCTGGATCACGAGTTATGGCCGTATTCAGTCATTGGTTGTCGATTTTTTTTCCTCCGAATCTGATGAAAACAAGTGAATTTTGGCCTAAAAAATTGGGTTGGCAGATTTCGCCCCGCCGTATTTGTAGAGCTGGAAAAGAGCTTCGATTTGGTATATTATAGTCCAAGCAACAATTTCTGGTACAAAAGTTATGGCCGACTTCAGCCACAATTCTTTGATTTTTTTCGTCCAAAACTAATGAAAACAAGAGAATTTTGGTCTAAAAATTTGGGTTGGCAGATTTTGCTCCGCCTTATTTCTAGAGCTCGAAAAGAGCTTCGATTTGGTATATTATAGGCCCAACAACGATTTCAGGAGCAAGAGTTATGGCCGTATTTAGTCACTGGTTGTCAGTTTTTTTTCCTCTAAATCTGATCAAAACAAGTGAATTTTGGCCTAAAAAATTGGGTTGGCAGATTTCGTCCCACCGTATTTGTAGAGCTCAAAAAGATCTTCGATTTGGTATATTATAGTCCCAACAACGATTTCTGGAACAAAAGTTATGGCTGACATCAGCCATAATTCTCTGATTTTTTTCCTCCAAAACTAATTAGAAAGTGAATTTTGGTCTAAAAATTTTAGTTCGCAGAGTTCGCCCCGCCTTATTTGTGGAGATCGAAAAGGGCTTCGATTTGGTATATTATAGGTCCAACAATGATTTCTGGATCAAGAGTTATGGCCGTATTCAGTCATTGGTTGTTGATTTTTTTTTCCTCCAAAGCTGATGAAAATAAGTGAATTTTGGCCTAAAAAATTGGGTTGGCAGATTTCGTCCCGTTGTATTTTTAGAGCTCGAAAAGAGCTTCGATTTGGTATATTAGAGTCCCAACAACGATATCTGGAACAAAGGTTATGGCCGACTTCAGCCACAATTCTTTGATTTTTTTCCTCCAAAACTAATGAAAACAAGTGAATTTTCGTCTAAAAATTTGGGTTGGCAGGTTTTGCTCCGCCTTACTTGTAGAGCTCGAAAAGAGCTTCGTTTTGGTATATTATAGGCCCAACAACGATTTCAGGAGCAAGAGTTATGGCCGTATTCAGTCACTGGTTGTCGATTTTTTTTCCTCCAAATCTGATGAAAACAAGTGAATTTTGGCCTAAAAAATTGGGTTGGCAGATTTCGTCCCACCGTATTTGTAGAGCTCAAAAAGAGCTTCGATTTGGTATATTATAGTCCCAACAACGATTTCTGGAACAAAAGTTATGACCGACATCAGCCATAATTCTCTGATTTTTTTCCTCGAAAACTAATTCGAAAGTGAATTTTGGTCTAAAAATTTGGGTTGGCAGAGTTCGCCCCGCCTTATTTGTGGAGCTCGAAAATGGCTTCGATTTGGTATATTATAGGTCCAACAACGATTTCTGGATCAAGAGTTATGGCTGTATTCAGTCAGTGGTTGTCGATTTTTTTCCTCCAAATCTGATGAAAACAAGTGAATTTTGGCCTAAAAAATTGGGTTGGCAGATTTCGCCCCGCCGTATTTGTAGAGCTGGAAAAGAGCTTCGATTTGGTAAATTATAGTCCCTGCAACAAATTCTGGAACAAAAGTTATGGCCGACTTCAGCCACAATTCTTTGATTTTTTTTCCTCAAAAACTAATGAAAACAAGTGAATTTTGGTCTAAAAATTTGGGATGGCAGATTTTGCTCCGCTTTATTTGTGGAGCTCGAAAAGAGCTTCTATTTGGTATATTATAGGCCCAACAACGATTTTAGGAGCAAGAGTTACGGCCGTATTCAGTCACTGGTTATCGATTTTTTTTCCTCCAAATCTGATGAAAACAAGTGAATTTTGGCCTAAAAAATTGGGTTGGCAGATTTCATCCCACCGTATTTGTAGAACTCGAAAAGAGCTTCGATTTGGTATATTATAGTCCCAACAACGATTTCTGGAACAAAAGTTATGGCCGACATCAGCCATAATTCTCTGATTTTTTTCCTCCAAAACTAATTAGAAAGTGAATTTTGGTCTAAAAATTTTAGTTGGTAGAGTTCGCCCTGTCTTATTTGTGGAGCTCGAAAAGGGCTTCGATTTGGTATATTATAGGTCCAACAACGATTTCTGGATCAAGAGTTATGGCCGTATTCAGTCATTGGTTGTCGATTTTTTTTCCTCCAAATCTGATGAAAATAAGTGAATTTTGGCCTAAAAAATTGGGTTGGCAGATTTCGTCCCATCGTACTTGTAGAGCTCGAAAAGAGCTTCGATTTGGTATATTATAGTCCCAACAACGATATCTGGAACAAAGGTTATGGCCGACTTCAGCCACAATTCTTTGATTTTTTTCCTCCAAAACTAATGAAAACAAGTGAATTTTGGTCTAAAAATTTGGGTTGGCAGGTTTTGCTCCACCTTATTTGTAGACCTCGAAAAGTGCTTCGTTTTGGTATATTATAGGCCCAACAACGATTTCAGGAGCAAGAGTTATGGCCGTATTCAGTCACTGGTTGTCGATTTTTTTTCCTCCAAATCTGATGAAAACAAGTGAATTTTGGCCTAAAAAATTGGGTTGGCAGATTTCGTCCCGCCGCATTTGTAGAGCTCAAAAAGAGCTTCGATTTGGTATATTATAGTCCCAACAACGATTTCTGGAACAAAAGTTATGACCGACATCAGCCATAATTCTCTGATTTTTTTCCTCCAAAACTAATTAGAAAGTGAATTTTGGTCTAAAAATTGGGGTTGGCAGAGTTCGCCCCGCCTCATTTGTAGAGCTCGAAAAGAGCTTCGATTTGGTATATTATAGGCCCAACAACGATTTCAGGAGCAAGAGTTATGGCCGTATTCAGTCACTGGTTGTCGATTTTTTTTCCTCCAAATCTGATGAAAACAAGAGAATTTTGGCCTAAGAAATTGGGTTGGCAGATTTCTTCCCACCGTATTTGTAGAGCTCAAAAAGAGCTTCGATTTGGTATATTATAGTCCCAACAACGATTTCTGGAACAAAAATTATGACCGACATCAGCCATAATGCTCTGATTTTTTTCCTCGAAAACTAATTAGAAAGTGAATTTTGGTCTAAAAATTTGGGTTGGCAGAGTTCGCCCCGCCTCAGTTGTAGAGCTCGAAAAGAGCTTCGATTTGGTATATTATAGGCCCAACAACGATTTCAGGAGCAAGAGTTATGGCCGTATTCAGTCACTGGTTTTCGATTTTTTTTTTCCTCCAAATCTGATGAAAACAAGTGAAATTAGGCCTAAAAAATTGGTATGGCAGATTTCGTCCCACCGTATTTGTAGAGCTCGAAAAGAGCTTCGATTTGGTATATTATGGTCCCAACAACGATTTCAGGAACAAAAGTTATGGCCGATATCAGCCATAATTCTTTGATTTTTTTCCTCCAAAACTAATGAAAACAAGTGAATTTTGGTCTAAAAATTTGGGTTGGCAGATTTTGCTCCGCCTTATTTGTAGAGCTCGAAAAGAGCTTCGATTTGGTATATTATAGGCCCAACAACGATTTCAGGAGCAAGAGTTATGGCCGTATTCAGTCATTGGTTGTTGATTTTTTTTCCTCCGAATCTGATGAAAACAAGTGAATTTTGGCCTAAAAAATTGGGTTGGCAGATTTCGTCCCGTCGTATTTGTAGAGCTCAAAAAGAGCTTCGATTTGGTATATTATAGTCCCAACAACGATTTCTGGAACAAAAGTTGTGACCGACATCAGCCATAATTCTCTGATTTTTTTCCTCCAATACTAATTAGAAAGTGAAATTTGGTCTAAAAATTTGGCTTGGCAGAATTCGCCCCGCCTTATTTGTGGAGCTCGAAAAGGGCTTCGATTTGGTATATTATAGGTCCAACAACGATTTCTGGATCAAGAGTTATGGCCGTATTCTGTCATTGGTTATTGATTTTTTTTCCTCCAAAACTAATGAAAACAAGTGAATTTCGGCCTAAAATATTGGGTTGGCAGATTTCATCCCATCGTATTTGTAGAGCTCGAAAAGAGCTTCGATTTGGTATATTATTGTCCCACCACGATATCTGGAACAAAGGTTATGGCCGAATTCAGCCACAATTCTTTGATTTTTCTCCTCCAAAACTAATGAAAACAAGTGAATTTTGGTTTAAAAATTTGGGTTGGCAGATTTTGCTCCACCTTATTTGTAGAGCTCGAAAAGCGCTTCGATTTCGTATATTATAGGCCCAACAATTATTTCAGGAGCAAGAGTTATGGCCGTATTCAGTCATTGGTTGTTGATTTTTTTTCATCCAAATATGATGAAAAGAAGTGAATTTTGGCCTAAAAAATTGGGTTGGCAGATTTCGTCCCACCGTATTTGTAGAGCTCAAAAAGAGCTTCGATTTGGTATATTATAGTCCCAACAACGATTTCTGGAACAAAAGTTGTGACCGACATCAGCCATAATTCTCTGATTTTTTTCCTCCAATACTAATTAGAAAGTGAAATTTGGTCTAAAAATTTGGGTTGGCAGAATTCGCCCCGCCTTATTTGTGGAGCTCGAAAAGGGCTTCGATTTGGTATATTATAGGTCCAACAACGATTTCTGGATCAAGAGTTATGGCCGTATTCAGTCATTGGTTGTCGATTTTTTTTCCTCCAAAACTAATGAAAACAAGTGAATTTTGGCCTAAAATATTGGCTTGGCAGATTTCGTCCCGTCGTATCTGTAGAGCTCGAAAAGAGCTTCGATTTGGTATATTATTGTCCCACAACGATATCTGGAACAATGGTTATGGCCGACTTCAGCCACAATTCTTTGATTTTTTTCCTCCAAAACTAATGAAAACAAGTGAATTTTGGTTTAAAAATTTGGGTTGGCAGATTTTGCTCCACCTTATTTGTAGAGCCCGAAAAGCGCTTCGATTTCGTATATTATAGGCCCAGCAACGATTTCGGGATCAAGAGTTATGGCCGTATTCAGTCATTGGTTGTTGATTTTTTTTCCTCCAAATCTGATGAAAACAAGTGAATTTTGGCCTAAAAAATTGGGTTGGCAGATTTCGTCCCACCGTATTTGTAGAGCTCAAAAAGAGCTTCGATTCGGTATATTATAGTCCCAACAACGATTTCTGGAACAAAAGTTATGACCGACATCAGCCATAATTCTCTGATTTTTTTCCTCCAATACTAATTAGAAAGTGAAATTTGGTCTAAAAATTTGGGTTCGCAGAGTTCGCCCCGCCTTATTTGTGGAGCTCGAAAAGGGCTTCGATTTGGTATATTATAGGTCCAACAACGATTTCTGGATCAAGAGTTATGGCCGTATTCTGTCATTGGTTGTCGATTTTTTTTCCTCCAAAACTGATGAAAACAAGTGAATTTTGGCCTAAAAAATTGGGTTGCCAGATTTCGCCCCGCCGTATTTGTAGAGCTGGAAAAGTGCTTTGATTAGGTATATTATAGTCCCAGCAACAATTTCTGGAACAAAAGTTATGGCTGACATCAGCGATAATTCTTTGATTTTTTTCCTCCAAAACTGATGAAAACAAGTGAATTTTTGTCTAAAAATTTGGGTTGGCAGATTTTGCTCCGCCTTATTTGTAGAGCTCGAAAAGAGCTTCGATTTGGTATATTATAGGCCCAACAACGAGTTCAGGAGCAAGAGTTAAGGCCGTATTCAGTCACTGGTTGTCGATTTTTTTTCCTCCAAATCTGATGAAAAGAAGTGGATTTTGGCCTAAAAAATTGGGTTGGCAGATTTCATCCCGTCGTATTTGTAGAGCTCGAAAAGAGCTTCGATTTGGTATATTATAGTCCCAACAACGATATCTGGAACAAAAGTTATGGCCGACTTCAGCCACAATTCTTTGATTTTTTTCCTCCAAAACTGATGAAAACAAGTGAATTTTGGTCTAAAAATTTGGGTTGGCAGAGTTCGCCCAGCCTTATTTGTAGAGCTCGAAAAGGGCTTCCATTTGGTATATTATAGGCCCAACAACGATTTCTGGATCAAGAGTTATGGCCGTATTCAGTCACTGGTTATCGATTTTTTTTCCTCCAAATCTGATGAAAACAAGTGAATTTTGGCCTAAAAAATTGGATTAGCAGATTTCGCCCCGCCGTATTTGTAGAGCTCGAAAAGGGCTTCGATTTGGTATATTATTGTCCCAGCAACGATTTCTGGAACAAAAGTTATGGCCGACTTCAGCCCCAATTCTCTGATTTTTTTCCTCCAAAACTGATGAAAACAAGTGAATTTTGGTCCAAAAATTTGGGTTAGCAGATTTCGCCCCGCCTTATATGTAGAGCTCGAAAAGTGCTATGATTTGGTATATTATAGGCCCAGCAACGATTTCGGGATCAAGAGTTATGGCCTTATTCAGTCACTGGTTTTCAATTTTTTTTCCTCCAAATATGATGAAAACAAGTGAATGTTGGCCTAAAAAAGTGGGTTGGCAGATTTCGTCCCACTGTATATGTAGAGCTCGAAAAGAGCTTCGGTTTGGTATATTATAGTCCCAACAACGATTTCTGGAACAAAAGTTATGGCCGACATCAGCCATAATTCTCTGATTTTTTTTCCTCTAAAACTAATTAGAATGTGAATTTTGGTGTAAAAATTGGAGTTGGCAGAGTTCGCCCCGCCTTATTTGTAGAGCTCGAAAAGGGCTTCGATTTGGTATATTATAGGCCCAGCAACGATTTCTGGATCAAGAGTTATGGCCGTATTCAGTCACTGGTTGTCGATTTTTTTTCCTCCAAATCTCATGAAAACAAGTGAATTTTGGCCTAAAAAATTAGGTTGGCAGATTTCGCCCCTCCGTATTTGTAGAGCTCGAAAAGAGCTTCGATTTGGAATATTATAGTCCCAGCTACAATTTCTGGAACAAAAGTTATGGCCGACTTCAGCCACAATTCTTTGATTTTTTTCCTCCAAAACTGATGAAAACAAGTGAATTTTGGTCAAAAAATTTGGGTTAGAAGATTTTGCTCCACCTTATTTGTAGAGCTCGAAAAGAGCTTCGATTTGGTATATTATAGGCCCAGCAATGATTTCTGGATCAAGAGTTATGGCCGTATTCAGTCACTGGTTATCGATTTTTTTTCCTCCAAATCTGATGAAAACAAGTGAATTTTGGTCTAAAAATTTGGGTTGGCAGATTTCGCCCCGCCGTATTTGTAGAGCTCGAAAAGGGTTTCGATTTGGTATATTATTGTCCCAACAACGATTTCTGGAACAAAAGTTATGGCCGACTTCAGCCCCAATTCTCTGATTTTTTTCCTCCAAAACTGATGAAAACAAGTGAATTTTGGTCTAAAAATTTGGGTTGGCAGATTTCGCCCCGCCTTATTTGTAGAGCTCGAAAACTCTGATTTGGTATATTATAGGCCCAGCAACGATTTCGGGATCAAGAGTTGTGGCCTTATTCAGTCACTGGTTTTCAATTTTTTTTCCTCCAAATATGATGAAAACAAGTGAATGTTGGCCTAAAAAATTGGGTTGGCAGATTTCGTCCCACCGTATTTGTAGAGCTCGGAAAGAGCTTCGGTTTGGTATATTATAGTCCCAACAACGATATCTGGAACAAAAGTTATGGTCGTATTCAGTCACTGGTTGTCGATTTTTTTCCTCCAAATCTGATGAAAACAAGTGAATCTTGGTCTAAAAATTTGGGGTGGCAGAGTTCGCCCAGCCTTATTTGTGGAGCTCAAAAAGGGCTTCCATTTGGTATATTATACGCCCAACAATGATTACTGGATCAAGAGTTATGGTCGTATTCAGTCATTGGTTGTCGATTTTTTTCCTCCAAATCTGTTGAAAACAAGTGAATTTTGGACTAAAAAATTGGGATGCAGACTTCGTCCCACCGTATTTGTAGAGCTCGAAAAGAGCTTCGATTTGGTATATTATAGTCCCAACAACGATTTATGGAACAAAAGTTATGACCGACATCAGCCATAATTCTCTGATTTTTTTCCTCCAAAACTAATTAGAAAGTGAATTTTGGTCTAAAAATTTGGGTTGGCTGAGTTCGCCCCGCCTTATTTGTGGAGCTCGAAAAGGGCTTCGATTTGGTATATTATAGGTCCAACAACGATTTCTGGATGAAGAGTTATGGCCGTATTCAGTCACTGGTTGTCGATTTTTTTTCCTCCATATCTGATGAAAACAAGTGAATTTTGGCCTAAAAAATTGGGTTAGCAGATTTCGGCCCGCCGTATTCGTAGAGCTGGAAAAGAGCTTCGATTTGGATTATTATAGTCCTTGCAACAAATTCTGGAACAAAAGTTATGGCCGACTTCAGCCACAATTCTTTGATTTTTTTGCTCCAAAACTGATGAAAACAAGTGAATTTTGGTCTAAAAATTTTGGTTGGCAGATTTTGCTCCGCCTTATTTGTAGAGCTCGAAAAGAGCTTCGATTTGGTATATTATAGGCCCAACAACGATTTCAGGACCAAGAGTTAAGGTCGTATTCATTCACTGGTTGTCGATTTTTTTTCCTCCAAATCTGATGAAAACAAGTGAATTTTCGACTAAAAAATTGGGATGCAGACTTCGTCCCACCGTATTTGTAGAGCTCGAAAAGAGCTTCGATTTGGTATATTATAGTCCCAACAACGATTTCTGGAACAAAAGTTATGACCGACACCAGCCATAATTCTCTGATTTTTTTCCTCCAAAACTAATTAGAAAGTGAATTTTGGTCTAAAAATTTGGGTTGGCAGAGTTCGCCTCACCTTATTTGTGGAGCTCGAAAAGGGCTTCGATTTGGTATATTATAGGTCCAACAACGATTTCTGGATCAAGAGTTATGGCCGTATTCAGTCACTGGTTGTCGATTTTTTTTCCTCCATATCTGATGAAAACAAGTGAATTTTGGCCTAAAAAACTGGGTTGGCAGATTTCGCCCCGCCGTATTTGTAGAGCTGGAAAAGAGCTTCGATTTGGAATATTATAGTCCCAGCAACAATTTCTGGAACAAAAGTTATGGCCGACTTCAGCCACAATTCTTTGATTTTTTTCCTCCAAAACTGATGAAAACAAGTGAATTTTGGTCTAAAAATTTGGGTTTGCAGAGCTTTGATTTGGTATATTATAGGCCCAGCAACGATTTCGGGATCAAGAGTCCTGGCCATATTCAGTCACTGGTTTTAAATTTTTTTTCCTCCAAATATGATGAAAACAAGTGAATGTTAGCCTAAAAAATTGGGTTGGCAGATTTCGTCCCACCGTATTTGTAGAGCTCGAAAAGAGCTTCGGTTTGGTATATTACAGTCCCAACAACGATTTCTCGAACAAAAGTTATGGTCGTATTCAGTCACTGGTTGTCGATTTTTTTCCTCCAAATCTGATGAAAACAAGTGAATTTTGGTCTAAAAATTTGGGCTGGCAGAGTTCGCTCCGCCTTATTTGTGGAGCTCGAAAAGGGCTTCGATTTGGTATATTATAGGCCCAACAACGATTACTGGATCAAGAGTTATGGCCGTATTCAGTCACTGGTTGTCGATTTTTTTCCTCCAAATCTGGTGAAAAGAAGTGAATTTTGGCCTAAAAAATTGGGTTGGCAGATTTCGTCCCACCGTATTGGTAGTGCTCGAAAAGAGCTTCGATTTGGTATATTATAGTCCCAACAACGAGTTCTGGAACAAAAGTTATGACCGACATCAGCCATAATTCTCTGATTTTTTTCCTCCAAAACTAATTAGAATGTGAATTTTGGTCTAAAAATTTGGGTTGGCTGAGTTCGCCCCGCCTTATTTGTGGAGCTCGAAAAGGGCTTGGATTTGGTATATTATAGGTCCAACAACGATTTCTGGATCAAGAGTTATGGCCGTATTCAGTCACTGGTTGTCGATTTTTTTTCCTCCAAATCTGATGAAAACAAGTGAATTTTGGCCTAAAAAATTGGGTTGGCAGATTTCGCCCCTACATATTTGTAGAGCTGGAAAAGAGCTTGGATTTGGAATATTATAGTCCCAGCAACAATTTCTGGAACCAAAGTTATGGCCAACTTCAGCCACAATTCTTTGATTTTTTTCCTCCAAAACTGATGAAAACAAGTGAATTTATGTCTAAAAATTTGGGTTGGAAGATTTTGCTCCGCCTTATCTGTAGAGCTCGAAAAGTGCTTCGATTTGGTATATTATAGGCCCAACAACGATTTCAGGAGCAAGAGTTATGGCCGTATTCAGTCACTGGTTGTCGATTTTTTTCCTCCAAATCTGATGAAAACAAGTGAATTTTGGCTTAAAAAATTGGGTTGGCAGATTTCGTCCCACCGTATTTGTAGAGCTCGAAAAGAGCTTCGATTTGGTATATTATAGTCCCAACAACGATTTCTGGAACAAAAGTTATGACCGACATCAGCCATAGTTCTCTTATTTTTTTCCTCCAAAACTAATTAGAAAGTGAATTTTGGTCTAAAAATTTGGGTTGGCAGAGTTTGCCCCGCCTTATTTGTGGAGCTCGAAAAGGGCTTCGATTTGGTATATTATAGGTACAACAACGATTTCTGGATCAAGTGTTATGGCCGTATTCAGTCACTGGTTGTCGATTTTTTTTCCTCCGAATCTGATTAAAACAAGTGAATTTTGGCCTAAGAAATTGGGTTGGCAGATTTCGCCCCTCCGTATTTATAGAACTGGAAAAGAGCTTCGATTTGGAATATTATAGTCCCAGCAACAATTTCTGGAACAAAAGTTATGGCCGACTTCAGCCATAATTCTTTGATTTTTTTCCTCCAAAACTGATGAAAACAAGTGAATTTTGGTCTAAAAATTTGGGTTGGCAGAGTTCGCCCAGCCTTATTTGTAGAGCTCGAAAAGGGCTTCCATTTGGTATATTATAGGCCCAACAACGATTTCTGGATCAAGAGTTATGGCCGTATTCAGTCACTGGTTATCGATTTTTTTTCCTCCAAATCTGATGAAAACAAGTGAATTTTGGCCTAAAAAATTGGATTAGCAGATTTCGCCCCGCCGTATTTGTAGAGCTCGAAAAGGGCTTCGATTTGGTATATTATTGTCCCAGCAACGATTTCTGGAACAAAAGTTATGGCCGACTTCAGCCCCAATTCTCTGATTTTTTTCCTCCAAAACTGATGAAAACAAGTGAATTTTGGTCCAAAAATTTGGGTTAGCAGATTTAGCCCCGCCTTATATGTAGAGCTCGAAAAGTGCTATGATTTGGTATATTATAGGCCCAGCAACGATTTCGGGATCAAGAGTTATGGCCTTATTCAGTCACTGGTTTTCAATTTTTTTTCCTCCAAATATGATGAAAACAAGTGAATGTTGGCCTAAAAAAGTGGGTTGGCAGATTTCGTCCCACTGTATATGTAGAGCTCGAAAAGAGCTTCGGTTTGGTATATTATAGTCCCAACAACGATTTCTGGAACAAAAGTTATGGCCGACATCAGCCATAATTCTCTGATTTTTTTTCCTCTAAAACTAATTAGAATGTGAATTTTGGTGTAAAAATTGGAGTTGGCAGAGTTCGCCCCGCCTTATTTGTAGAGCTCGAAAAGGGCTTCGATTTGGTATATTATAGGCCCAGCAACGATTTCTGGATCAAGAGTTATGGCCGTATTCAGTCACTGGTTGTCGATTTTTTTTCCTCCAAATCTCATGAAAACAAGTGAATTTTGGCCTAAAAAATTAGGTTGGCAGATTTCGCCCCTCCGTATTTGTAGAGCTCGAAAAGAGCTTCGATTTGGAATATTATAGTCCCAGCTACAATTTCTGGAACAAAAGTTATGGCCGACTTCAGCCACAATTCTTTGATTTTTTTCCTCCAAAACTGATGAAAACAAGTGAATTTTGGTCAAAAAATTTGGGTTAGAAGATTTTGCTCCACCTTATTTGTAGAGCTCGAAAAGAGCTTCGATTTGGTATATTATAGGCCCAGCAATGATTTCTGGATCAAGAGTTATGGCCGTATTCAGTCACTGGTTATCGATTTTTTTTCCTCCAAATCTGATGAAAACAAGTGAATTTTGGTCTAAAAATTTGGGTTGGCAGATTTCGCCCCGCCGTATTTGTAGAGCTCGAAAAGGGTTTCGATTTGGTATATTATTGTCCCAACAACGATTTCTGGAACAAAAGTTATGGCCGACTTCAGCCCCAATTCTCTGATTTTTTTCCTCCAAAACTGATGAAAACAAGTGAATTTTGGTCTAAAAATTTGGGTTGGCAGATTTCGCCCCGCCTTATTTGTAGAGCTCGAAAACTCTGATTTGGTATATTATAGGCCCAGCAACGATTTCGGGATCAAGAGTTGTGGCCTTATTCAGTCACTGGTTTTCAATTTTTTTTCCTCCAAATATGATGAAAACAAGTGAATGTTGGCCTAAAAAATTGGGTTGGCAGATTTCGTCCCACCGTATTTGTAGAGCTCGGAAAGAGCTTCGGTTTGGTATATTATAGTCCCAACAACGATATCTGGAACAAAAGTTATGGTCGTATTCAGTCACTGGTTGTCGATTTTTTTCCTCCAAATCTGATGAAAACAAGTGAATCTTGGTCTAAAAATTTGGGGTGGCAGAGTTCGCCCAGCCTTATTTGTGGAGCTCAAAAAGGGCTTCCATTTGGTATATTATACGCCCAACAATGATTACTGGATCAAGAGTTATGGTCGTATTCAGTCATTGGTTGTCGATTTTTTTCCTCCAAATCTGTTGAAAACAAGTGAATTTTGGACTAAAAAATTGGGATGCAGACTTCGTCCCACCGTATTTGTAGAGCTCGAAAAGAGCTTCGATTTGGTATATTATAGTCCCAACAACGATTTATGGAACAAAAGTTATGACCGACATCAGCCATAATTCTCTGATTTTTTTCCTCCAAAACTAATTAGAAAGTGAATTTTGGTCTAAAAATTTGGGTTGGCTGAGTTCGCCCCGCCTTATTTGTGGAGCTCGAAAAGGGCTTCGATTTGGTATATTATAGGTCCAACAACGATTTCTGGATGAAGAGTTATGGCCGTATTCAGTCACTGGTTGTCGATTTTTTTTCCTCCATATCTGATGAAAACAAGTGAATTTTGGCCTAAAAAATTGGGTTAGCAGATTTCGGCCCGCCGTATTCGTAGAGCTGGAAAAGAGCTTCGATTTGGATTATTATAGTCCTTGCAACAAATTCTGGAACAAAAGTTATGGCCGACTTCAGCCACAATTCTTTGATTTTTTTGCTCCAAAACTGATGAAAACAAGTGAATTTTGGTCTAAAAATTTTGGTTGGCAGATTTTGCTCCGCCTTATTTGTAGAGCTCGAAAAGAGCTTCGATTTGGTATATTATAGGCCCAACAACGATTTCAGGACCAAGAGTTAAGGTCGTATTCATTCACTGGTTGTCGATTTTTTTTCCTCCAAATCTGATGAAAACAAGTGAATTTTCGACTAAAAAATTGGGATGCAGACTTCGTCCCACCGTATTTGTAGAGCTCGAAAAGAGCTTCGATTTGGTATATTATAGTCCCAACAACGATTTCTGGAACAAAAGTTATGACCGACACCAGCCATAATTCTCTGATTTTTTTCCTCCAAAACTAATTAGAAAGTGAATTTTGGTCTAAAAATTTGGGTTGGCAGAGTTCGCCTCACCTTATTTGTGGAGCTCGAAAAGGGCTTCGATTTGGTATATTATAGGTCCAACAACGATTTCTGGATCAAGAGTTATGGCCGTATTCAGTCACTGGTTGTCGATTTTTTTTCGTCCATATCTGATGAAAACAAGTGAATTTTGGCCTAAAAAACTGGGTTGGCAGATTTCGCCCCGCCGTATTTGTAGAGCTGGAAAAGAGCTTCGATTTGGAATATTATAGTCCCAGCAACAATTTCTGGAACAAAAGTTATGGCCGACTTCAGCCACAATTCTTTGATTTTTTTCCTCCAAAACTGATGAAAACAAGTGAATTTTGGTCTAAAAATTTGGGTTTGCAGAGCTTTGATTTGGTATATTATAGGCCCAGCAACGATTTCGGGATCAAGAGTCATGGCCATATTCAGTCACTGGTTTTAAATTTTTTTTCCTCCAAATATGATGAAAACAAGTGAATGTTAGCCTAAAAAATTGGGTTGGCAGATTTCGTCCCACCGTATTTGTAGAGCTCGAAAAGAGCTTCGGTTTGGTATATTACAGTCCCAACAACGATTTCTCGAACAAAAGTTATGGTCGTATTCAGTCACTGGTTGTCGATTTTTTTCCTCCAAATCTGATGAAAACAAGTGAATTTTGGTCTCAAAATTTGGGTTGGCAGAGTTCGCTCCGCCTTATTTGTGGAGCTCGAAAAGGGCTTCGATTTGGTATATTATAGGCCCAACAACGATTACTGGATCAAGAGTTATGGCCGTATTCAGTCACTGGTTGTCGATTTTTTTCCTCCAAATCTGGTGAAAAGAAGTGAATTTTGGCCTAAAAAATTGGGTTGGCAGATTTCGTCCCACCGTATTGGTAGTGCTCGAAAAGAGCTTCGATTTGGTATATTATAGTCCCAACAACGAGTTCTGGAACAAAAGTTATGACCGACATCAGCCATAATTCTCTGATTTTTTTCCTCCAAAACTAATTAGAATGTGAATTTTGGTCTAAAAATTTGGGTTGGCTGAGTTCGCCCCGCCTTATTTGTGGAGCTCGAAAAGGGCTTGGATTTGGTATATTATAGGTCCAACAACGATTTCTGGATCAAGAGTTATGGCCGTATTCAGTCACTGGTTGTCGATTTTTTTTCCTCCAAATCTGATGAAAACAAGTGAATTTTGGCCTAAAAAATTGGGTTGGCAGATTTCGCCCCTACATATTTGTAGAGCTGGAAAAGAGCTTGGATTTGGAATATTATAGTCCCAGCAACAATTTCTGGAACCAAAGTTATGGCCAACTTCAGCCACAATTCTTTGATTTTTTTCCTCCAAAACTGATGAAAACAAGTGAATTTATGTCTAAAAATTTGGGTTGGAAGATTTTGCTCCGCCTTATCTGTAGAGCTCGAAAAGTGCTTCGATTTGGTATATTATAGGCCCAACAACGATTTCAGGAGCAAGAGTTATGGCCGTATTCAGTCACTGGTTGTCGATTTTTTTCCTCCAAATCTGATGAAAACAAGTGAATTTTGGCTTAAAAAATTGGGTTGGCAGATTTCGTCCCACCGTATTTGTAGAGCTCGAAAAGAGCTTCGATTTGGTATATTATAGTCCCAACAACGATTTCTGGAACAAAAGTTATGACCGACATCAGCCATAGTTCTCTTATTTTTTTCCTCCAAAACTAATTAGAAAGTGAATTTTGGTCTAAAAATTTGGGTTGGCAGAGTTTGCCCCGCCTTATTTGTGGAGCTCGAAAAGGGCTTCGATTTGGTATATTATAGGTACAACAACGATTTCTGGATCAAGTGTTATGGCCGTATTCAGTCACTGGTTGTCGATTTTTTTTCCTCCGAATCTGATTAAAACAAGTGAATTTTGGCCTAAGAAATTGGGTTGGCAGATTTCGCCCCTCCGTATTTATAGAACTGGAAAAGAGCTTCGATTTGGAATATTATAGTCCCAGCAACAATTTCTGGAACAAAAGTTATGGCCGACTTCAGCCATAATTCTTTGATTTTTTTCCTCCAAAACTGATGAAAACAAGTGAATTTTGGTCTAAAAATTTGGGTTGGAAGATTTTGCTCCGCCTTATTTGTAGAGCTCGAAAAGAGCTTCGATTTGGTATATTATAGGCCCAACAACGATTTCAGAAGCAAGAGTTATGGCCGTATTCAGTCACTGGTTGTCGATTTTTTTTCCTCCAAATCTGATGAAAACAAGTCAATTTTGGCCTAAAAAATTGGGTTAGCAGATTTCCTCCCACCGTATTTTTAGAGCTCGAAAAGAGCTTCGATTTGGTATATTATAGTCCCAACAACGATTTCTGGAACAAATGTTATGACCGACATCAGCCAAAATTCTCTGATTTTTTTCCTCCAAAACTAATTAGAAAGTGAATTTTGGTCTAAAAATTTGAGTTGGCAGAGTTCTCCCCGCCTTATTTGTGGAGCTCGAAAAGGGCTTCGATTTGGTATATTATAGGTCCAACAATGATTTCAGGAGCAAGAGTTATGGCCGTATTCAGTCACTGGTTATCGATTTTTTTCCTCCAAATCTGATGAAAACAAGTGAATTTTGGCCAAAAAAATTGGGTTGGCAGATTTCGTCCCGTGGTATTTGTAGAGCTCGAAAAGAGCTTTGATTTGGTATATTATAGTCCCAACAACGATATCTGGAACAAAAGTTATGGCCGACTTCAGCCACAATTCTCTGATTTTTTTCCTCCAAAACTGATGAAAACAAGTGTATTTTGGTCTAAAAATATGGCTTGGTAGAGTTCGCTCCGCCTTATTTGTGGAGCTCGAAAAGGGCTTCGATTTGGTATATTATAGGCCCAACAACGATTACTGGATCAAGAGTTATGGCCGTATTCAGTCACTGGTTGTCGATTTTTTTCCTCCAAATCTGATGAAAACAAGTGAATTTTTGCCTAAAAAATTGGGTTGGCAGATTTCGTCACACCGTATTTGTAGAGCTCGAAAAGAGCTTCGATTTGGTATATTATAGTCCCAACAACGATTTCTGGAACAAAAGTTATGGCCGACATCGGCCATAATTCGCTGATTTTTTTCCTCCAAAACTGATTAAAACAAGTGAATTTTGGTCTAAAAATTTGGGTTCGCAGAGTTCGCTAAGCCATATTTGCGGAGCTCGAAACGGGCTTCGATTTGGTATATTATAGGCCCAACAACGATTACTGGATCAAGAGTTATGGCCGTATTCAGTCACTGGTTGTCGATTTTTTTTCTCCAAATCTGATGAAAACAAGAGAATTTTGGCCTAAAAAATTCGGTTCGCAGATTTCGCCCCTCCGTATTTGTAGAACTGGAAAAGAGCTTCGATTTGGAATATTATAGTCCCAGCAACAATTTCTGGAACAAAAGTTATGGCCGACTTCAGCCATAATTCTTTGATTTTTTTCCTCCAAAACTGATGAAAACAAGTGAATTTTGGTCTAAAAATTTGGGTTGGAAGATTTTGCTCCGCCTTATTTGTAGAGCTCGAAAAGGGCTTCGATTTGGTATATTATAGGCCCAACAACGATTTCAGGAGCAAGAGTTATGGCCGTATTCAGTCACTGGTTGTCGATATTTTTTCCACCAAATCTGATGAAAACAAGTGAATTTTGGCCTAAAAAATTGGGTTAGCAGATTTCGTCCCACCGTATTTGTAGAGCTCGAAAAGTGCTTCGAGTTGGTATATTATAGTCCCAACAACGATTTCTGGAACAAATGTTATGACCGACATCAGCCAAAATTCTCTGATTTTTTTCCTCCAAAACTAATTAGAAAGTGAATTTTGGTCTAAAAATTTGGGTTGGCAGAGTTTGCCCCGCCTTATTTGTGGAGCTCGAAAAGGGCCTCGATTTGGTATATTATAGGTCCAACAACGATTTCTGGATCAAGAGTTATGGCCGTATTCAGTCACTGGTTGTCGATTTTTTTTCCTCCAAATCTGATGAAAACAAGTGAATTTTGGCCTAAAAAATTGGGTTGGCAGATTTCGTCCCACCGTATTTGTAGAGCTCGAAAAGAGCTTCGTTTTGGTATATTATAGTCCCAACAACGATTTCTGGAAAAAAGTTATGGCCGACATCAGCCATGATTCTCTGATTTTTTTCCTCCAAAACTGATTAAAACAAGTGAATTTTGGTCTAAAAATTTGGGTTGGTAGAGTTCGCTCCGCCTTATTTGTGGAGCTCGAAAAGGGCTTCAATTTGGTATATTATAGGTCCAACAACGATTTCTGGATCAAGAGTTATGGCCGTATTCAGTCACTGGAGCTTCGATTTGTTTTCCTCCAAATATGATGATAACAAGTGAATTTTGGCCTAAAAAATTGGGTTAGCAGATTTCGTCCCACCGTATTTGTAGAGCTTGAAAAGAGCTTCGATTTGGTATATTATAGTCCCAACAACGATTTCTGGAACAAAAGTTATGGCCGACATCAGCCATAATTCTCTAATTTTTTTCCTCCAAAACTAATTAGAAAGTGAATTTTGGTCTAAAAATTTGAGTTGGCAGAGTTCGCCCCGCCTTATTTGTGGAGCTCGAAAAGGGCTTCGATTTGGTATATTATAGGTCCAACAATGATTTCAGGAGCAAGAGTTATGGCCGTATTTAGTCACTGGTTATCAATTTTTTTCCTTTAAATCTGATGAAAACAAGTGAATTTTGGCCAAAAAAATTGGGTTGGCAGATTTTGTCCCGTGGTATTTGTAGAGCTCGAAAAGAGCTTTGATTTGGTATATTATAGTCCCAACAACGATATCTGGAACAAAAGTTATGGCCAACTTCAGCCACAATTCTTTGATTTTTTTTCCTCCAAAACTGATGAAAACAAGTGAATTTTGGTCTAAATATTTGGGTTGGAAGATTTTGCTCCGCCTTATTTGTAGAGCTCGAAAAGAGCTTCGATTTGGTATATTATAGGCCCAACAACGATTTCAGGAGCAAGAGTTATGGCCGTATTCAGTCACTGGTTGTCGATTTTCTTTCCTCCAAATCTGATGAAAACAAATGAATTTTGGCCTAAAAAATTGGGTTGGCAGATTTCGTCCCACCGTATTTGTAGAGCTCGAAAAGAGCTTCGATTTGGTATATTATAGTCCCAACAATGATATTTGGAACAAAAGTTATGGCCGACTTCAGCCACAATTCTGTGATTTTTTTCCACCAAAACTGAAGAAAACAAGTGTATTTTGGTCTAAAAATTTGGGTTGGCAGAGTTCGCCCCGCATTATTTGTAGAGCTCGAAAAGGGCTTCCATTTGGTATATTATAGGCCCAACAACGATTTCTGGATCAAGAGTTATGGCCGTATTCAGTCACTGGTTTTCGATTTTTTTTCCTCCAAATCTGATGAAAACAAGTGAATTTTGGCCTAAAAAATTGGGTTGGCAGATTTCGCCCATCCGTATTTGTAGAGCTGGAAAAGTGCTTCGATTTGGAATATTATAGTCCCAGCAACAATTTCTGGAACAAAAGTTATGGCCAACTTCAGCCACAATTCTTTGATTTTTTTTCCTCCAAAACTGATGAAAACAAGTGAATTTTTGTCTAAATATTTGGCTGGAAGATTTTGCTCCGCCTTATTTGTAGAGCTCGAAAAGAGCTTCGATTTGGTATATTATAGGCCCAACAACGATTTCAGGAGCAAGAGTTATGGCCGTATTCAGTCACTGGTTGTCGATTTTCTTTCCTCTAAATCTGATGAAAACAAATGAATTTTGGCCTAAAAAATTGGGTTGGCAGATTTCGTCCCACCGTATTTGTAGAGCTCGAAAAGAGCTTCGATTTGGTATATTATAGTCCCAACAATGATATTTGGAACAAAAGTTATGGCCGACTTCAGCCACAATTCTGTGATTTTTTTCCACCAAAACTGAAGAAAACAAGTGTATTTTGGTCTAAAAATTTGGGTTGGCAGAGTTCGCCCCGCATTATTTGTAGAGCTCGAAAAGGGCTTCCATTTGGTATATTATAGGCCCAACAACGATTTCTGGATCAAGAGTTATGGCCGTATTCATTCACTGGTTGTCGATTTTTTTCCTCCAAATCTGATGAACACAAGTGAATTTTGGCCAAAAAAATTGGGTTAGCAGATTTCCTCTCTCCGTATTTGTAGAGCTCGAAAAGAGCTTCGATTTGGTATATTACAGTCGCAACAACGATTTCTGGAACAAAAGTTGTGGCCGACATCAGCCATAATTCTCTAATTTTTTTCCTCCAAAACTAATTAGAAAGTGAATTTTGGTCTAAAAATTTGAGTTGGCAGAGTTCGCCCCGCCTTATTTGTGGAGCTCGAAAAGGGCTTCGATTTGGTATATTATAGGTCCAACAATGATTTCAGGAGCAAGAGTTATGGCCGTATTCAGTCACTGGTAATCAATTTTTTTCCTTTAAATCTGATGAAAACAAGTGAATTTTGGCCAAAAAAATTGGGTTGGCAGATTTTGTCCCGTGGTATTTGTAGAGCTCGAAAAGAGCTTTGATTTGGTATATTATAGTCCCAACAACGATATCTGGAACAAAAGTTATGGCCAACTTCAGCCACAATTCTTTGATTTTTTTTCCTCCAAAACTGATGAAAACAAGTGAATTTTGGTCTAAATATTTGGGTTGGAAGATTTTGCTCCGCCTTATTTGTAGAGCTCGAAAAGAGCTTCGATTTGGTATATTATAGGCCCAACAACGATTTCAGGAGCAAGAGTTATGGCCGTATTCAGTCACTGGTTGTCGATTTTCTTTCCTCTAAATCTGATGAAAACAAATGAATTTTGGCCTAAAAAATTGGGTTGGCAGATTTCGTCCCACCGTATTTGTAGAGCTCGAAAAGAGCTTCGATTTGGTATATTATAGTCCCAACAATGATATTTGGAACAAAAGTTATGGCCGACTTCAGCCACAATTCTGTGATTTTTTTCCACCAAAACTGAAGAAAACAAGTGTATTTTGGTCTAAAAATTTGGGTTGGCAGAGTTCGCCCCGCATTATTTGTAGAGCTCGAAAAGGGCTTCCATTTGGTATATTATAGGCCCAACAACGATTTCTGGATCAAGAGTTATGGCCGTATTCAGTCACTGGTTTTCGATTTTTTTTCCTCCAAATCTGATGAAAACAAGTGAATTTTGGCCTAAAAAATTGGGTTGGCAGATTTCGCCCATCCGTATTTGTAGAGCTGGAAAAGTGCTTCGATTTGGAATATTATAGTCCCAGCAACAATTTCTGGAACAAAAGTTATGGCCAACTTCAGCCACAATTCTTTGATTTTTTTTCCTCCAAAACTGATGAAAACAAGTGAATTTTTGTCTAAATATTTGGCTGGAAGATTTTGCTCCGCCTTATTTGTAGAGCTCGAAAAGAGCTTCGATTTGGTATATTATAGGCCCAACAACGATTTCAGGAGCAAGAGTTATGGCCGTATTCAGTCACTGGTTGTCGATTTTCTTTCCTCTAAATCTGATGAAAACAAATGAATTTTGGCCTAAAAAATTGGGTTGGCAGATTTCGTCCCACCGTATTTGTAGAGCTCGAAAAGAGCTTCGATTTGGTATATTATAGTCCCAACAATGATATTTGGAACAAAAGTTATGGCCGACTTCAGCCACAATTCTGTGATTTTTTTCCACCAAAACTGAAGAAAACAAGTGCATTTTGGTCTAAAAATTTGGGTTGGCAGAGTTCGCCCCGCATTATTTGTAGAGCTCGAAAAGGGCTTCCATTTGGTATATTATAGGCCCAACAACGATTTCTGGATCAAGAGTTATGGCCGTATTCATTCACTGGTTGTCGATTTTTTTCCTCCAAATCTGATGAACACAAGTGAATTTTGGCCAAAAAAATTGGGTTAGCAGATTTCCTCTCTCCGTATTTGTAGAGCTCGAAAAGAGCTTCGATTTGGTATATTACAGTCGCAACAACGATTTCTGGAACAAAAGTTATGGCCGACATCAGCCATAATTCTCTAATTTTTTTCCTCCAAAACTAATTAGAAAGTGAATTTTGGTCTAAAAATTTGAGTTGGCAGAGTTCGCCCCGCCTTATTTGTGGAGCTCGAAAAGGGCTTCGATTTGGTATATTATAGGTCCAACAATGATTTCAGGAGCAAGAGTTATGGCCGTATTCAGTCACTGGTAATCAATTTTTTTCCTTTAAATCTGATGAAAACAAGTGAATTTTGGCCAAAAAAATTGGGTTGGCAGATTTTGTCCCGTGGTATTTGTAGAGCTCGAAAAGAGCTTTGATTTGGTATATTATAGTCCCAACAACGATATCTGGAACAAAAGTTATGGCCAACTTCAGCCACAATTCTTTGATTTTTTTTCCTCCAAAACTGATGAAAACAAGTGAATTTTGGTCTAAATATTTGGGTTGGAAGATTTTGCTCCGCCTTATTTGTAGAGCTCGAAAAGAGCTTCGATTTGGTATATTATAGGCCCAACAACGATTTCAGGAGCAAGAGTTATGGCCGTATTCAGTCACTGGTTGTCGATTTTCTTTCCTCTAAATCTGATGAAAACAAATGAATTTTGGCCTAAAAAATTGGGTTGGCAGATTTCGTCCCACCGTATTTGTAGAGCTCGAAAAGAGCTTCGATTTGGTATATTATAGTCCCAACAATGATATTTGGAACAAAAGTTATGGCCGACTTCAGCCACAATTCTGTGATTTTTTTCCACCAAAACTGAAGAAAACAAGTGTATTTTGGTCTAAAAATTTGGGTTGGCAGAGTTCGCCCCGCATTATTTGTAGAGCTCGAAAAGGGCTTCCATTTGGTATATTATAGGCCCAACAACGATTTCTGGATCAAGAGTTATGGCCGTATTCAGTCACTGGTTTTCGATTTTTTTTCCTCCAAATCTGATGAAAACAAGTGAATTTTGGCCTAAAAAATTGGGTTGGCAGATTTCGCCCATCCGTATTTGTAGAGCTGGAAAAGTGCTTCGATTTGGAATATTATAGTCCCAGCAACAATTTCTGGAACAAAAGTTATGGCCAACTTCAGCCACAATTCTTTGATTTTTTTTCCTCCAAAACTGATGAAAACAAGTGAATTTTTGTCTAAATATTTGGCTGGAAGATTTTGCTCCGCCTTATTTGTAGAGCTCGAAAAGTGCTTCGATTTGGTATATTATAGGCCCAACAACGATTTCAGGAGCAATAGTTATGGCCGTATTCAGTCACTGGTTGTCGATTTTTTTTCCTCCAAATCTGATGAAAACAAGTGAATTTTGGCCTAAAAAATTGGGTTAGCAGATTTCCTCTCTCCGTATTTGTAGAGCTCGAAAAGAGCTTCGATTTGGTATATTACAGTCGCAACAACGATTTCTGGAACAAAAGTTATGGCCGACATCAGCCATAATTCTCTGATTTTTTTCCTCCAAAACTAATTAGAAAGTGAATTTTGGTCTAAAAATTTGAGTTGGCAGAGTTCGCCCCGCCTTATTTGTGGAGCTCGAAAAGGGCTTCGATTTGGTATATTATAGGTCCAACAACGATTTCAGGAGCAAGAGTTATGGCCGTATTCAGTCACTGGTTGTCGATTTTCTTTCCTCTAAATCTGATGAAAACAAATGAATTTTGGCCTAAAAAATTGGGTTGGCAGATTTCGTCCCACCGTATTTGTAGAGCTCGAAAAGAGCTTCGATTTGGTATATTATAGTCCCAACAATGATATTTGGAACAAAAGTTATGGCCGACTTCAGCCACAATTCTGTGATTTTTTTCCACCAAAACTGAAGAAAACAAGTGTATTTTGGTCTAAAAATTTGGGTTGGCAGAGTTCGCCCCGCATTATTTGTAGAGCTCGAAAAGGGCTTCCATTTGGTATATTATAGGCCCAACAACGATTTCTGGATCAAGAGTTATGGCCGTATTCAGTCACTGGTTTTCGATTTTTTTTCCTCCAAATCTGATGAAAACAAGTGAATTTTGGCCTAAAAAATTGGGTTGGCAGATTTCGCCCATCCGTATTTGTAGAGCTGGAAAAGTGCTTCGATTTGGAATATTATAGTCCCAGCAACAATTTCTGGAACAAAAGTTATGGCCAACTTCAGCCACAATTCTTTGATTTTTTTTCCTCCAAAACTGATGAAAACAAGTGAATTTTTGTCTAAATATTTGGCTGGAAGATTTTGCTCCGCCTTATTTGTAGAGCTCGAAAAGTGCTTCGATTTGGTATATTATAGGCCCAACAACGATTTCAGGAGCAATAGTTATGGCCGTATTCAGTCACTGGTTGTCGATTTTTTTTCCTCCAAATCTGATGAAAACAAGTGAATTTTGGCCTAAAAAATTGGGTTAGCAGATTTCCTCTCTCCGTATTTGTAGAGCTCGAAAAGAGCTTCGATTTGGTATATTACAGTCGCAACAACGATTTCTGGAACAAAAGTTATGGCCGACATCAGCCATAATTCTCTAATTTTTTTCCTCCAAAACTAATTAGAAAGTGAATTTTGGTCTAAAAATTTGAGTTGGCAGAGTTCGCCCCGCCTTATTTGTGGAGCTCGAAAAGGGCTTCGATTTGGTATATTATAGGTCCAACAATGATTTCAGGAGCAAGAGTTATGGCCGTATTCAGTCACTGGTTATCAATTTTTTTCCTTTAAATCTGATGAAAACAAGTGAATTTTGGCCAAAAAAATTGGGTTGGCAGATTTTGTCCCGTGGTATTTGTAGAGCTCGAAAAGAGCTTTGATTTGGTATATTATAGTCCCAACAACGATATCTGGAACAAAAGTTATGGCCAACTTCAGCCACAATTCTTTGATTTTTTTTCCTCCAAAACTGATGAAAACAAGTGAATTTTGGTCTAAATATTTGGGTTGGAAGATTTTGCTCCGCCTTATTTGTAGAGCTCGAAAAGAGCTTCGATTTGGTATATTATAGGCCCAACAACGATTTCAGGAGCAAGAGTTATGGCCGTATTCAGTCACTGGTTGTCGATTTTCTTTCCTCTAAATCTGATGAAAACAAATGAATTTTGGCCTAAAAAATTGGGTTGGCAGATTTCGTCCCACCGTATTTGTAGAGCTCGAAAAGAGCTTCGATTTGGTATATTATAGTCCCAACAATGATATTTGGAACAAAAGTTATGGCCGACTTCAGCCACAATTCTGTGATTTTTTTCCACCAAAACTGAAGAAAACAAGTGTATTTTGGTCTAAAAATTTGGGTTGGCAGAGTTCGCCCCGCATTATTTGTAGAGCTCGAAAAGGGCTTCCATTTGGTATATTATAGGCCCAACAACGATTTCTGGATCAAGAGTTATGGCCGTATTCAGTCACTGGTTTTCGATTTTTTTTCCTCCAAATCTGATGAAAACAAGTGAATTTTGGCCTAAAAAATTGGGTTGGCAGATTTCGCCCATCCGTATTTGTAGAGCTGGAAAAGTGCTTCGATTTGGAATATTATAGTCCCAGCAACAATTTCTGGAACAAAAGTTATGGCCAACTTCAGCCACAATTCTTTGATTTTTTTTCCTCCAAAACTGATGAAAACAAGTGAATTTTTGTCTAAATATTTGGCTGGAAGATTTTGCTCCGCCTTATTTGTAGAGCTCGAAAAGTGCTTCGATTTGGTATATTATAGGCCCAACAACGATTTCAGGAGCAATAGTTATGGCCGTATTCAGTCACTGGTTGTCGATTTTTTTTCCTCCAAATCTGATGAAAACAAGTGAATTTTGGCCTAAAAAATTGGGTTAGCAGATTTCCTCTCTCCGTATTTGTAGAGCTCGAAAAGAGCTTCGATTTGGTATATTACAGTCGCAACAACGATTTCTGGAACAAAAGTTATGGCCGACATCAGCCATAATTCTCTGATTTTTTTCCTCCAAAACTAATTAGAAAGTGAATTTTGGTCTAAAAATTTGAGTTGGCAGAGTTCGCCCCGCCTTATTTGTGGAGCTCGAAAAGGGCTTCGAGTTGGTATATTATAGTCCCAATAACGATTATTGGATCAAGAGTTATGGCCGTATTCAGTCACTGGTTGTCGATTTTTTTCCTCCAAATCTGATGAAAACAAGAGAATTTTGGCCTAAAAAATTGGGTTGGCAGATTTCGTCCCACCGTATTTGTAGAGCTCGAAAAGAGCTTCGATTTGGTATATTATAGTCCCAACAACGATTTCTAGAACAAAAGTTATGGCCGACATAAGCCATAATTCTCTGATTTTTTTCCTCCAAAACTAATTAGAAAGTGAATTTTGGTCTAAAAATTTGAGTTGGCAGAGTTCGCCCCGCCTTATTTGTGGAGCTCGTAAAGGGCTTCGATTTGGTATATTATAGGTCCAACAACGATTTCTGGAGCAAGAGTTGTGGCCGTATTCAGTCACTGGTTATCGATTTTTTTCCTCCAAATCTGATGAAAACAAGTGAATTTTTGCCAAAAAAATTGGGTTGGCAGATGTCGTCCCATCGTATTTGTAGAGCTCGAAAAGAGCTTCGATTTGGTATATTATAGTCCCAACAACGATATCTGGAACAAAAGTTATGGCCGACTTCAGCCACAATTATGTGATTTTTTTCCTCCAAAACTGATGAAAACAAGTGTATTTTGGTCTAAAAATTTGGGTTGGCAGAGTTCGCCCCGCCTTATTTGTAGAGCTCGAAAAGGGCTTCCATTTGGTATATTATAGGCCCAACAACGATTTCTGGATCAAGAGTTATGGCCGTATTCAGTCACTGGTTTTCGATTTTTTTTCCTCCAAATCTGATGAAAACAAGTGAATTTTGACCTAAAAAATTGGATTGGCAGATTTCACCCCGCCGTATTTGTAGAGCTCGAAAAGAGCTTCGATTTGGTATATTATTGTCCCAACAACGATTTCTGGAATAAAAGTTATGGCCGACTTCAGCCACAATTCTCTGATTTTTTTCCTAAAAAACTGATGAAAACAAGTGAATTTTTGTCTAAAAATTAGGGTTGGCAGATTTCTCCCCGCCTTATTTGTAGAGCTCGAAAAGTGCTTTGATTTGGTATATTATAGGCCCAGCAAAGATTTCGGGATCAAGAGTTATGGCCGTATTCAGTCACTGGTTTTCGATTTTTTTTCCTCCAAATCTGATGAAAACAAGTGAATTTTGGCCTAAAAAATTGGGTTGGCAGATTTCGTCCCACCGTATTTGTAGAGCTCGAAAAGAGCTTCGATTTGGTATATTATAGTCCCAACAACGATTTCTGGAACAAAAGTTATGGCCGACATCAGCCATGATTCTCTGATTTTTTTCCTCCAAAACTGATTAAAACAAGTGAATTTTGGCCTAAAAAATTGGGTTGGCAGATTTCGCCCCTCCGTATTTGTAGAGCTGGAAAAGGGCTTCGATTTGGAATATTATAGTCCCAGCAACAATTTCTGGAACAAAAGTTATGGCCGACTTCAACCACAATTCTTTGATTTTTTTCCTCCAAAACTGATGAAAACAAGTGAATTTTGGTCTAAAAATTTGGGTTGGAAGATTTTGCTCCGCCTTATTTGTAGAGCTCGAAAAGTGGTTCGATTTGGTATATTATAGGCCCAACATCGATTTCAGGAGCAAGAGTTATGTCCGTATTCAGTCACTGGTTGTTGATTTTTTTTCCTCCAAATCTGATGAAAACAAGTGAATTTTGGCCTAAAAAATTGGGTCGGCAGATTTCGTCCCACCGTATTTGTAGAGCTCGAAAAGTGCTTCGATTTGGTATATTATAGTCCCAATAACGATTTCTGGAACAAAAGTTATGGCCGACATCAGCCATAATTCTCTGATTTTTTTCCTCCAAAACTAATTAGAAAGTGAATTTTGGTCTAAAAATTTGAGTTGGCAGAGTTCTCCCCGCCTTATTTGTGGAGCTCGAAAAGGGCTTCGATTTGGTATATTATAGGTCCAACAACGATTTCAGGAGCAAGAGTTATGGCCGTATTCAGTCACTGGTTATCGATTTTTTTCCTCCAAATCTGATGAAAACAAGTGAATTTTGGCCAAAAAATTTGGGTTGGCAGATTTCGTCCCGTGGTATTTGTAGAGCTCGAAAAGAGCTTTGATTTGGTATATTATAGTCCCAACAACGATATCTGGAACAAAAGTTATGGCCGACTTCTGCCACAATTCTCTGATTTTTTTCCTCCAAAACTGATGAAAACAAGTGTATTTTGGTCTAAAAATATGGGTTGGTAGAGTTCGCTCCGCCTTATTTGTGGAGCTCGAAAAGGGCTTCGATTTGGTATATTATAGGCCCAACAACGATTACTGGATCAAGAGTTATGGCCGTATTCAGTCACTAGTTGTCGATTTTTCTCCTCCAAATCTGATGAAAACAAATGAATTTTGGCATAAAAAATTAGGTTGGCAGATTTCGTCCCACCGTATTTGTAGAGCTCGAAAAGAGCTTCGATTTGGTTTATTATAGTCCCAATAACGATTTCTGGAACAAAAGTTAGGACCGACATCAGCCATAATTCTCTGATTTTTTTCCTCCAAAACTAATTAGAAAGTGAATTTTGGTCTAAAAATTTAGGTTGGTAGAGTTCGCCCCGCCTATTTGTGGAGCTCGAAAAGGGCTTCGATTTGGTATATTATAGGTCCAACAACGATTTCTGGATCAAGAGTTATAGCCGTATTCAGTCACTGCTTGTTGATTTTTTTTCCTCCAAATCTGATGAAAACAAGTGAATTTTGGCCTAAAAAATTGGGTTGGCAGATTTCGCCCCTCCGTATTTGTAGAGCTGGAAAAGAGCTTCGATTTGGAATATTATAGACCCAGCTACAATTTCTGGAACAAAAGTTATGACCAACTTCAGCCACAATTCTTTGATTTTTTTCCTCCAAAACTGATGAAAACAAGTGAATTTTGGTCTAAAAATTTGGGTTGGTAGATTTTTCTCCGCCTTATTTGTAGAGCTCGAAAAGAGGTTCGATTTGGTATATTATAGGCCCAACAACGAATTCAGGAGCAAGAGTTATGGCCGTATTGAGTCACTGGTTGTCGATTTTTTTTCCTCTAAATCTGATGAAAACAAGTGAATTTTTGCCTAAAAAATTGGGTTGGCAGATTTCACCCCACTGTATTTGTAGAGCTCGAGAAGAGCTTTGATTTGGTATAGTATAGTCCCAACAACGATTTCTGGAACAAAAGTTATGACCGACATCAGCCATAATTCTCTGATTTTTTTCCTCCAAAACTAATTAGAAAGTGAATTTTGGTCTAAAAATTTGGGTTGGCAGAGTTCGCCCCGCCTTATTTGTGGAGCTCGAAAAGGGCTTCGATTTGGTAAATTATAGGTCCAACAACGATTTCTGGATCAAGAGTTATGGCCGTATTCAGTCACTGGTTCTCGATTTTTTTTCCTCCAAATCTGATGAAAACAAGTGAATTTTTGCCTAAAAAATTGGGATGGCAGAATTCGCCCCTCCGTATTTGTAGAGCTGGAAAAGAGCTTCGATTTGGAATATTATAGTCCCAGCAACAATTTTTGGAACAAAAGTTATGGCCGACTTTAGGCACTATTCTCTGATTTTTTTCCTCCAAAACTGATGAAAACAAGTGAATTTTGGACTAAAAATTTGGGTTGGAAGATTTTGCACCGAATTATTTGTAGAGCTCGAAAAGAGCTTCGATTTGGTATATTATAGGCCCAACAACGATTTCAGGAGCAAGAGTTATGGCCGTATTCAGTCACTGGTTGTCGATTTTTTTTCCTCCAAATCTGATGAAAACAAGTGAATTTTGGCCTAAAAAATTAGGTTAGTAGATTTCGTCACACCGTATTTGTAGAGCTCGAAAAGAGCTTCGATTTGGTATATTATAGTCCCAACAACGATTTCTGGAATAAAAGTTATGGCCGACATCAGCCATAATTCTCTGATTTTTTTCCTCCAAAACTAATGAGAAAGTGAATTTTGGTCTAAAAATTTGAGTTGGTACAGTTCGCCCCACCGTATTTGTGGAGCTCGAAAAGGGCTTTGATTTGGTATATTATAGGTCCAACAACGATTTCAGGAGCAAGAGTTATGGCCGTATTCATTCACTGGTTGTCGATTTTTTTCCTCCAAATCTGATGAACACAAGTGAATTTTGGCCAAAAAAATTGGGTTGGCAGATTTCGTCCCGTCGTATTTGTAGAGCTCGAAAAGTGCTTCGATTTGGTATATTATTGTCCCAGCAACGATTTCTGGAATAAAAGTTATGGCCGACTTCAGCCACAATTCTCTGATTTTTTTCCTCCAAAACTGATGAAAACAAGTGAATTTTCGTCTAAAAATTTGGGTTGGCAGATTCCTCCCCGCCTTATTTGTAGAGCTCGAAAAGTGCTTTGATATGGTATATTATAGGCCCAGCAACGATTTCGGGATCAAGAGTTATGGCCTTATTAAGTCACTGGTTTTCGACTTTTTTTCCACCAAATCAGATGAAAACAAGTGAATTTTGGCCTAAAAAATTGGGTTGGCAGATTTCGTCCCACCGTATTTGTAGAGCTCGAAAAGAGCTTCGATTTGGTATATTATAGTCCCAACAACGATTTCTAGAACAAAAGTTCTGGCCGACATCAGCCATAATTCTCTGATTTTTTTCCTCAAAAACTGATTAAAACAAGTGAATTTTGGTCCAAAAATTTGGGTTGGAAGAGTTCGCTCCGCCTTATTTGTGGAGCTCGAAATGGGCTTCGATTTGGTATATTATAGGCCCAACAACGATTACTGGATCAAGAGTTATGGCCGTATTCAGTCACTGGTTGTCGATTTTTTTTCCTCCAAATCTGATGAAAACATGTGAATTTTGGCCTAAAAAATTGGGATGGCAGAATTCGCCCCTCCGTATTTGTAGTGCTGGAAAAGAGCTTCGATTTGGAATATTATAGTCCCAGCAACAATTTCTGGAACAAAAGTTATGGCCGACTTTAGCCACAATTCTCTGATTTTTTTCCTCCAAAACTGATGAAAACAAGTGAATTTTGGTCTAAAAATTTGGGTTGGAAGATTTTGCACCGAATTATTTGTAGAGCTCGAAAAGAGCTTCGATTTGGTATATTATAGGCCCAACAACGATTTCAGGAGCAAGAGTTATGGCCGTATTCAGTCACTGGTTGTCGATTTTTTTTCCTCCAAATCTGATGAAAACAAGTGAATTTTGGCCTAAAAAATTGGGTTACTAGATTTCGTCCCACCGTATTTGTAGAGCTCGAAAAGAGCTTCGATTTGGTATATTATTGTCCCAACAACGATTTCTGGAATAAAAGTTATGGCCGACATCAGCCATAATTCTCTGATTTTTTTCCTCCAAAACTAATGAGAAAGTGAATTTTGGTCTAAAAATTTTAGTTGGTAGAGTTCGCCCCGCCGTATTTGTGGAGCTCGAAAAGAGCTTCGATTTGGTATATTATAGGTCCAACAACGATTTCTGGATCAAGAGTTATGGCCGTATTCAGTCACTGGTTGTCAATTTTTTTTCCTCCAAATATGATGAAAACAAGTGAATTTTGGCCTAAAAAATTGGGATGGCAGAATTCGCCCCTCCGTATTTGTAGAGCTGGAAAAGAGCTTCGATTTGGAATATTATAGTCCCAGCAACAATTTCTGGAACAAAAGTTATGGCCGACTTCGGCCACAATTCTCTGATTTTTTTCCTCCAAAACTGATGAAAACAAGTGAATTTTGGTCTAAAAATTTGGGTTGGTAGATTTTGCACCGAATTATATGTAGAGGTCGAAAAGAGCTTCGATTTGGTATATTATAGGCCCAACAACGATTTCAGGAGCAAGAGTTATGGCCGTATTCAGTCACTGGTTGTCGATTTTTTTTCCTCCAAATCTGATGAAAACAAGTGAATTTTGGCCTAAAAAATTGGGTTAGTAGATTTCGTCCCACCGTATTTGTAGAGCTCGAAAAGAGCTTCGATTTGGTATATTATAGTCCCAACAACGATTTCTGGAATAAAAGTTATGGCCGACATCAGCCATAATTCTCTGATTTTTTTCCTCCAAAACTAATGAGAAAGTGAATTTTGGTCTAAAAATTTGAGTTGGTAGAGTTCGCCCCGCCGTATTTGTGGAGCTCGAAAAGGGCTTCGATTTGGTATATTATAGGTCCAACAACGATTTCAGGAGCAAGAGTTATGGCCGTATTCATTCACTGATTGTCGATTTTTTTTTCCTCCAAATCTGATGAAAACAAGTGAATTTTGGCCAAAAAAATTGGGTTGGCAGATTTAGTCCCGTCGTATTTGTAGAGCTCGAAAAGTGCTTCGATTTGGTATATTATTGTCCCAGCAACGATTTCTGGAATAAAAGTTATGGCCGACTTCAGCCACAATTCTCTGATTTTTTTCCTCCAAAACTGATGAAAACAAGTGAATTTTCGTCTAAAAATTTGGGTTGGCAGATTTCTCCCCGCCTTATTTGTAGAGCTCGAAAAGTGCTTTGATATGGTATATTATAGGCCCAGCAACGATTTCGGGATCAAGAGTTATGGCCTTATTAAGTCACTGGTTTTCGACTTTTTTTGCACCATATCTGATGAAAACAAGTGAATTTTGGCCTAAAAAATTGGGTTGGCAGATTTCGTCCCACCGTATTTGTAGAGCTCGAAAAGAGCTTCGATTTGGTATATTATAGTCCCAACAACGATTTCTGGAACAAAAGTTATGGCCTACATCAGCCACAATTCCTTGATTTTTTTCCTCAAAAACTTATTAAAACAAGTGAATTTTGGTCTAAAAATTTGGGTTGGAAGAGTTCGCTCTGCCTTATTTGTGGAGCTCGAAATGGGCTTCGATTTGGTATATTATAGGCCCAACAACAATTACTGGATCAAGAGTTATGGCCGTATTCAGTCACTGGTTGTCGATTTTTTTCCTCCAAATCTGATGAAAACAAGTGAATTTTGGCCTAAAAAATTGGGTTGGCAGATTTCGTCCCACCGTATTTGTAGAGCTAGAAAAGAGCTTCGATTTGGTATATTATAGTCCCAACAACGATTTCTGGAACAAAAGTTATGACCGACATCAGCCATAATTCTCTGATTTTTTTCCTCCAAAACTAATTAGAAAGTGAATTTTGGTCTTAAAATTTGGGTTGGCAGAGTTCGCCCCGCCTTATTTGTGGAGCTCGAAAAGGGCTTCGATTTGGTATATTATAGGTCCAACAACGATTTCTGGATCAAGAGTTATGGCCGTATTCAGTCACTGGTTGTCGATTTTTTTTCCTCCAAATCTGATGAAAACAAGTGAATTTTGGCCTAAAAAATTGGGATGGCAGAATTCGCCCCTCCGTATTTGTAGAGCTGGAAAAGAGCTTCGATTTGGAATATTATAGTCCCAGCAACAATTTCTGGAACAAAAGTTATGGCCGACTTCAGCCACAATTCTCTGATTTTTTTCCTCCAAAACTGATGAAAACAAGTGAATTTTGGTCTAAAAATTTGGGTTGGTAGATTTTGCACCGAATTATTTGTAGAGGTCGAAAAGAGCTTCGATTTGGTATATTATAGGCCCAACAACGATTACTGGATCAAGAGTTATGGCCGTATTCAGTCACTAGTTTTCGATTTTTCTCCTCCAAATCTGATGAAAACAAGTGAATTTGGGCCTAAAAAATTGGGTTAGTAGATTTCGTCCCACCGTATATGTAGAGCTCGAAAAGAGCTTCGATTTGGTATATTATAGTCCCAACAACGATTTCTGGAATAAAAGTTATGGCCGACATCAGCCAGAATACTCTGATTTTTTTCCTCAAAAACTAATGAGAAAGTGAATTTTGGTCTAAAAATTTGAGTTGGTAGAGTTTGCCCCGCCGTATTTGTGGAGCTCGAAAAGGGCTTCGATTTGGTATATTATAGGTCCAACAACGATTTCAGGAGCAAGAGTTATGGCCGTATTCATTCACTCGTTGTCGATTTTTTTTCCTCCAAATCTGATGAAAACAAGTGAATTTTGGCCAAAAAAATTGGGTTGGCAGATTTCGTTCCGTCGTATTTGTAGAGCTCGAAAAGCGCTTCGATTTGGTATATTATTGTCCCAGCAACGATTTCTGGAATAAAAGTTATGGCCGACTTCAGCCACAATTCTCTGATTTTTTTCCTCCAAAACTGATGAAAACAAGTGAATTTTCGTCTAAAAATTTGGGTTGGCAGATTTCTCCCCGCCTTATTTGTAGAGCTCGAAAAGTGCTTTGATATGGTATATTATAGGTCCAGCAACGATTTCGGGATCAAGAGTTATGGCCTTATTAAGTCACTGGTTTTCGACTTTTTTTCCACCAAATCTGATGAAAACAAGTGAATTTTGGCCTAAAAAATTGGGTTGGCAGATTTCGTCCCACCGTATTTGTAGAGCTCGAAAAGAGCTTCGATTTGGTATATTATAGTCCCAACAACGATTTCTGGAACAAAAGTTATGGCCTACATCAGCCACAATTCCTTGATTTTTTTCCTCAAAAACTTATTAAAACAAGTGAATTTTGGTCTAAAAATTTGGGTTGGAAGAGTTCGCTCTGCCTTATTTGTGGAGCTCGAAATGGGCTTCGATTTGGTATATTATAGGCCCAACAACGATTACTGGATCAAGAGTTATGGCCGTATTCAGTCACTGGTTGTCGATTTTTTTCCTCCAAATCTGATGAAAACAAGTGAATTTTGGCCTAAAAAATTGGGTTGGCAGATTTCGTCCCACCGTATTTGTAGAGCTAGAAAAGAGCTTCGATTTGGTATATTATAGTCCCAACAACGATTTCTGGAACAAAAGTTATGACCGACATCAGCCATAATTCTCTGATTTTTTTCCTCCAAAACTAATTAGAAAGTGAATTTTGGTCTAAAAATTTGGGTTGGCAGAGTTCGCCCCGCCTTATTTGTGGAGCTCGAAAAGGGCTTCGATTTGGTATATTATAGGTCCAACAACGATTTCTGGATCAAGAGTTATGGCCGTATTCAGTCACTGGTTGTCGATTTTTTTTCCTCCAAATATGATGAAAACAAGTGAATTTTGGCCTAAAAAATTGGGATGGCAGAATTCGCCCCTCCGTATTTGTAGAGCTGGAAAAGAGCTTCGATTTGGAATATTATAGTCCCAGCAACAATTTCTGGAACAAAAGTTATGGCCGACATCAGCCACAATTCTCTGATTTTTTTCCTCCAAAACTGATGAAAACAAGTGAATTTTGGTCTAAAAATTTGGGTTGGTAGATTTTGCACCGAATTATTTGTAGAGGTCGAAAAGAGCTTCGATTTGGTATATTATAGGCCCAACAACGATTACTGGATCAAGAGTTATGGCCGTATTCAGTCACTAGTTGTCGATTTTTCTCCTCCAAATCTGATGAAAACAAGTGAATTTTGGCCTAAAAAATTGGGTTAGTAGATTTCGTCCCACCGTATTTGTAGAGCTCGAAAAGAGCTTCGATTTGGTATATTATAGTCCCAACAACGATTTCTGGAATAAAAGTTATGGCCGACATCAGCCAGAATACTCTGATTTTTTTCCTCCAAAACTAATGAGAAAGTGAATTTTGGTCTAAAAATTTGAGTTGGTAGAGTTTGCCCCGCCGTATTTGTGGAGCTCGAAAAGGGCTTCAATTTGGTATATTATAGGTGCAACAACGATTTCAGGAGCAAGAGTTATGGCCGTATTCATTCACTGGTTGTCGATTTTTTTTCCTCCAAATCTGATGAAAACAAGTGAATTTTGGCCAAAAAAATTGGGTTGGCAGATTTCGTTCCGTCGTATTTGTAGAGCTCGAAAAGCGCTTCGATTTGGTATATTATTGTCCCAGCAACGATTTCTAGAATAAAAGTTATGGCCGACTTCAGCCACAATTCTCTGATTTTTTTCCTCCAAAACTGATGAAAACAAGTGAATTTTCGTTTAAAAATTTGGTTTGGCAGATTTCTCCCCGCCTTATTTGTAGAGCTCGAAAAGTGCTTTGATATGGTATATTATAGGTCCAGCAACGATTTCGGGATCAAGAGTTATGGCCTTATTAAGTCACTGGTTTTCGACTTTTTTTCCACCAAATCTGATGAAAACAAGTGAATTTTGGCCTAAAAAATTGGGTTGGCAGATTTCGTCCCACCGTATTTGTAGAGCTCGAAAAGAGCTTCGATTTGGTATATTATAGTCCCAACAACGATTTCTGGAACAAAAGTTATGGCCTACATCAGCCACAATTCCTTGATTTTTTTCCTCAAAAACTTATTAAAACAAGTGAATTTTGGTCTAAAAATTTGGGTTGGAAGAGTTCGCTCTGCCTTATTTGTGGAGCTCGAAATGGGCTTCGATTTGGTATATTATAGGCCCAACAACGATTACTGGATCAAGAGTTATGGCCGTATTCAGTCACTGGTTGTCGATTTTTTTCCTCCAAATCTGATGAAAACAAGTGAATTTTGGCCTAAAAAATTGGGTTGGCAGATTTCGTCCCACCGTATTTGTAGAGCTAGAAAAGAGCTTCGATTTGGTATATTATAGTCCCAACAACGATTTCTGGAACAAAAGTTATGACCGACATCAGCCATAATTCTCTGATTTTTTTCCTCCAAAACTAATTAGAAAGTGAATTTTGGTCTTAAAATTTGGGTTGGCAGAGTTCGCCCCGCCTTATTTGTGGAGCTCGAAAAGGGCTTCGATTTGGTATATTATAGGTCCAACAACGATTTCTGGATCAAGAGTTATGGCCGTATTCAGTCACTGGTTGTCGATTTTTTTTCCTCCAAATATGATGAAAACAAGTGAATTTTGGCCTAAAAAATTGGGATGGCAGAATTCGCCCCTCCGTATTTGTAGAGCTGGAAAAGAGCTTCGATTTGGAATATTATAGTCCCAGCAACAATTTCTGGAACAAAAGTTATGGCCGACATCAGCCACAATTCTCTGATTTTTTTCCTCCAAAACTGATGAAAACAAGTGAATTTTGGTCTAAAAATTTGGGTTGGTAGATTTTGCACCGAATTATTTGTAGAGGTCGAAAAGAGCTTCGATTTGGTATATTATAGGCCCAACAACGATTACTGGATCAAGAGTTATGGCCGTATTCAGTCACTAGTTGTCGATTTTTCTCCTCCAAATCTGATGAAAACAAGTGAATTTTGGCCTAAAAAATTGGGTTAGTAGATTTCGTCCCACCGTATTTGTAGAGCTCGAAAAGAGCTTCGATTTGGTATATTATAGTCCCAACAACGATTTCTGGAATAAAAGTTATGGCCGACATCAGCCAGAATACTCTGATTTTTTTCCTCCAAAACTAATGAGAAAGTGAATTTTGGTCTAAAAATTTGAGTTGGTAGAGTTTGCCCCGCCGTATTTGTGGAGCTCGAAAAGGGCTTTGATTTGGTATATTATAGGTCCAACAACGATTTCAGGAGCAAGAGTTATGGCCGTATTCATTCACTGGTTGTCGATTTTTTTTCCTCCAAATCTGATGAAAACAAGTGAATTTTGGCCAAAAAAATTGGGTTGGCAGATTTCGTTCCGTCGTATTTGTAGAGCTCGAAAAGCGCTTCGATTTGGTATATTATTGTCCCAGCAACGATTTCTGGAATAAAAGTTATGGCCGACTTCAGCCACAATTCTTTGATTTTTTTCCTCCAAAACTGATGAAAACAAGTGAATTTTCGTCTAAAAATTTGGGTTGGCAGATTTCTCCCCGCCTTATTTGTAGAGCTCGAAAAGTGCTTTGATATGGTATATTATAGGTCCAGCAACGATTTCGGGATCAAGAGTTATGGCCTTATTAAGTCACTGGTTTTCGACTTTTTTTCCACCAAATCTGATGAAAACAAGTGAATTTTAGCCTAAAAAATTGGGTTGGCAGATTTCGTCCCACCGTATTTGTAGAGCTCGAAAAGAGCTTCGATTTGGTATATTATAGTCCCAGCAACGATTTCTGGAACAAAAGTTATGGCCTACATCAGCCACAATTCTCTGATTTTTTTCCTCAAAAACTGATTAAAACAAGTGAATTTTGGTCTAAAAATTTGGGTTGGTAGAGTTCGCTCTGCCTTATTTGTGGAGCTCAAAATGGGCTTCGATTTGGTAATTACTGGATCAAGAGTTATGGCCGTATTCAGTCACTGGTTGTCGATTTTTTTCCTCCAAATCTGATGAAAACAAGTGAATTTTAGCCTAAAAAATTGGGATGGCAGAATTCGCCCCTCCGTATTTGTAGAGCTGGAAAAGGGCTTCGATTTGGAATATTATAGTTCCAGCAACAATTTCTGGAACAAAAGTTATGGCCGACTTCAGCCACAATTCTCTGATTTTTTTCCTCCAAAACGGATGAAAACAAGTGAATTTTGGTCTAAAAATTTGGGTTGGGAGATTTTGCACCGAATTATTTGTAGAGCTCGAAAAGAGCTTCGATTTGGTATATTATAGGCCCAACAACGATTTCAGGAGCAAGAGTTATGGCCGTATTCAGTCACTGGTTGTCGATTTTTTTTCCTCCAAATCTGATGAAAACAGGTGAATTTTGGCCTAAAAAATTGGGTTAGTAGATTTCGTCCCACCGTATTTGTAGAGCTCGAAAAGAGCTTCGATTTGGTATATTATAGTCCCAACAACGATTTCTGGAACAAAAGTTATGGCCGACATCAGCCATAATTCTCTGATTTTTTTCCTCCATAACTGATTAAAACAAGTGAATTTTGGTCTAAAAATTTGGATTGGCAAAGTTCACCCGCCTTATTTGTGGAGCTCGAAAAGGGCTTCGATTTGGTATATTATAGGCCCAACAACGATTACTGGATCAAGAGTTATGGCCGTATTCAGTCACTGGTTGTCGATTTTTTTTCCTCCAAATCTGATGAAAACAGGTGAATTTTGGCCTAAAAAATTGGGTTAGTAGATTTCGTCCCACCATATTTGTAGAGCTCGAAAAGAGCTTCCATTTGGTATATTATAGTCCCAACAACGATTTCTGGAACAAAAGTTATGGCCGACATCAGCCATAATTCTCTGATTTTTTTCCTCCATAACTGATTAAAACAAGTGAATTTTGGTCTAAAAATTTGGATTGGCAAAGTTCTCCCGCCTTATTTGTGGAGCTCGAAAATGGCTTCGATTTGGTATATTATAGGCCCAACAACGATTACTGGATCAAGAGTTATGGCCGTATTCAGTCACTGGTTGTCGATTTTTTTTCCTCCAAATCTGATGAAAACAGGTGAATTTTGGCCTAAAAAATTGGGTTAGTAGATTTCGTCCCACCGTATTTCTAGAGCTCGAAAAGAGCTTCGATTTGGTATATTATAGTCCCAACAACGATTTCTGGAACAAAAGTTATGGCCGACATCAGCCATAATTCTCAGATTTTTTTCCTCCATAACTGATTAAAACAAGTGAATTTTGGTCTAAAAATTTGGATTTGCCAAGTTCACCCGCCTTATTTGTGGAGCTCGAAAAGGGCTTCGATTTGGTATATTATAGGCCCAACAACGATTACTGGATCAAGAGTTATGGCCGTATTCAGTCACTGGTTGTCGATTTTTTTCCTCCAAATCTGATGAAAACAAGTGAATTTTGGACTAAAAAATTGGGTTGGCAGACTTCGTCCCACCGTATATGTAGAGCTCGAAAAGAGCTTCGATTTGGTATATTATAGTCCCAAAAACGATTTCTGGAATAAAAGTTATGGCCGACATCAGCCATAATTCTCTGATTTTTTTCCTCCAAAACTAATGAGAAAGTGAATTTTGGTCTAAAAATTTGAGTTGGTAGAGTTCGCCCCACCGTATTTGTGGAGCTCGAAAAGGGCTTCGATTTGGTATACTATAGGTCCAACAACGATTTCAGGGGCAAGAGTTATGGCCGTATTCATTCACTGGTTGTCGATTTTTTTTCCTCCAAATCTGATGAAAACAAGTGAATTTTGGCCAAAAAAATTGGGTTGGCAGATTTCGTCCCGTCGTATTTGTAGAGCTCGAAAAGCGCTTCGATTTGGTATATTATTGTCCCAGCAACGATTTCTGGAATAAAAGTTATGGCCGACTTCAGCCACAATTCTCTGATTTTTTTCCTCCAAAACTGATGAAAACAAGTGAATTTTCGTCTAAATATTTGGGTTGGCAGATTTCTCCCCGCCTTATTTGTAGAGCTCGAAAAGTGCTTTGATATGGTATATTATAGGCCTAGCAACGATTTCGGGATCAAGAGTTATGGCCTTATTAAGTCACTGGTTTTCGACTTTTTTTCCACCAAATCTGATGAAAACAAGTAAATTTTGGCCTAAAAAATTGGGTTGGCAGATTTCGTCCCACCGTATTTGTAGAGCTCGAAAAGAGCTTCGATTTGGTATATTATAGTCCCAACAACGATTTCTGGAACAAAAGTTATGGCCTACATCAGCCACAATTCTCTGATTTTTTTCCTCAAAACCTGATTAAAACAAGTGAATTTTGGTCAAAAAATTTGGGTTGGAAGAGTTCACTCCGCCTTATATGTGGAGCTCGAAATGGGCTTCGATTTGGTATATTATAGGCCCAACAACGATTACTGGATCAAGAGTTATGGCCGTATTCAGTCACTGGTTGTCGATTTTTTTCCTCCAAATCTGATGAAAAAGAGTGAATTTTGGCCAAAAAAATTGGGTTGGCAGATTTCGTCCCACCGTATTTGTAGAGCTCGAAAAGAGCTTCGATTTGGTATATTATAGTCCCAACAACGATTTCTTGAACAAAAGTTATAATCGACATCAGCCATAATTCTCTGATTTTTTTCCTCCAAAACTGATTAAAACAAGTGAATTTTGGTCTAAAAATTCGGGTTGGCAGAGTTCGCCCCGCCTTATTTGTAGAGCTCGAAAAGGGCTTCCATTTGGTATATTATAGGCCCAACAACGATTTCTGGATCAAGAGTTATGGCCGTTTTCAGTCACTGGTTTTCGATTTTTTTCCCCCAAATCTAATGAAAACAAGTGAAGTTTGGCCTAAAAAATTGGATTGGCAGATTTCGCCCCGCCGTATTTGTAGAGCTCGAAAAGAGCTTCGATTTGGTATATTATTGTCCCAGCAACGATTTCTGGAATAAAAGTTATGGCCGACTTCAGCCACAATTCTCTGATTTTTTTCCTCCAAAACTGATGAAAACAAGTGAATTTTGGTCTAAAAATTTGGGTTGGCAGAATTCTGCCCGCCTTATTTGTAGAGCTCGAAAAGTGCTTTGATTTGGTATATTATAGGCCCTGCAACGATTTCAGGAGCAAGAGTTATGGCCGTATTCAGTCACTGGTTGTTGATTTTTTTTCCTCCAAATCTGATGAAAACAAGTGAATTTTGGCCTAAAAAATTGGGTTGGCAGATTTCGTCCCACCGTATTTGTAGAGCTCGAAAAGTGCTTCGATTTGGTATATTATAGTCCCAACAACGATTTCTGGAACAAAAGTTATGGCCGACATCAGCCATAATTCTCTGATTTTTTTCCTCCAAAACTAATTAGAAAGTGAATTTTGGTCTAAAAATTTGAGTTGGCAGAGTTCGCCCCGCCTTATTTGTGGAGCTCGAAAAGGGCTTCGATTTGGTATATTATAGGTCCAACAATGATTTCAGGAGCAAGAGTTATGGCCGTATTCAGTCACTGGTTATCGATTTTTTTCCTCCAAATCTGATGAAAACAAGTGAATTTTGGCCAAAAAAATTAGGTTGGCAGATTTCGTCCCGTAGTATTTGTAGAGCTCGAAAAGGGCTTTGATTTGGTATATTATAGTCCCAACAACGATATCTGGAACAAAAGTTATGGCCGACTTCAGGCACAATTCTGTGGATTTTTTCGTCCAAAACCGATGAAAACAAGTGAATTTTGGTCTAAAAATTTGGGTTGGCAGATTTCTCGCCGCCTAATTTGTAGAGCTCGAAAAGTGCTTTAATTTGGTATATTATAGGCCAAGCAACGATTTCGGGATCAAGAGTTATGGCCTTATTCAGTCACTGGTTTTCAATTTTTTTTCCTCCAAATATGATGAAAACAAGTGAATGTTGGCCTAAAAAATTGGGTTGGCAGATTTCATCCCACCGTATTTGTAGAGCTCGAAAAGAGCTTAAGTTTTGTATATTATAGTCCCAACAACGATTTCTGGAACAAAAGTTATGGCCGACATCAGCCATAATTCTCTGATTTTTTTCCTCCATAACTGATTAAAACAAGTGAATTTTGGTCTAAAAATTTGGATTGGCAGAGTTCACCCGCCTTATTTGTGGAGCTCGAAAAGGGCTTCGATTTGGTATATTATAGGCCCAACAACGATTACTGGATCAAGAGTTATGGCCGTATTCAGTCACTGGTTGTCGATTTTTTTCCTCCAAATCTGATGAAAACAAGTGAATTTTGGACTAAAAAATTGGGTTGGCAGACTTCGTCCCACCGTATTTGTAGAGCTCGAAAAGAGCTTCGATTTGGTATATTATAGTCCCAACAATGATTTCTGGAACAAAAGTTACAACCGACATCAGCCATAATTCTCTGATTTTTTTCCTCCAAAACTAATTAGAAAGTGAATTTTGGTCTAAAAATTTGTGTTGGCAGAGTTCGCCCCGCCTTATTTGTGGAGCTCGAAAAGGGCTTCGATTTGGTATATTATAGGTCCAACAACGATTTCTGGATCAAGAGTTATGGCCGTATTCAGTCACTGGTTGTCGATTTTTTTTCCTCCAAATCTGATTAAAACAAGTGAATTTTGGCCTAAAAAATTGGGTTGGCAGATTTCGCCCCGCCGTATTTGTAGAGCTGGAAAAGAGCTTCGATTAGGTATATTATAGTCCCAGCAACAATTTATGGAACAAAAGTTATGGCCGACTTCATGTCACGCCCCCCAAACGGGGTGGGTGACGTGGAGCTCGATTAGGGATTAATAAAGCAGATCCCCAACCGGGTCCCACACTTAGCTGCATTAAAATATAAATAATCTATATAATCCAGGAGCCTCTGACACACAAGGCTCCACCCCACAGGACATACAGTATCATACATACATGTTCATGTAAATAACAATTACAACAGACATCATCCACAGTCTAGTAAATCCAAATATTAATAAGTTTACAGAATTTCTCAAATTCCTTACAATTGTTCAAGAGGATAATACAATCCTCACTTGATCCAATAGTAGCAATCCTCAGCTACACCGCACCGCTCCTCGAGTCTCCTGGGAGGGGTTTACATTTAAAACATTGAAACATGAGCGAAAGGCCCAGTAGGATATAATTTGAAATAATTTAAATAAACGGATAAATAAATAAATGCGTAAATAAAATAAATAAGACATTCAGCCCGGCAGAACAGCCGGAACCTCACATCCTTTTTCTCAAAGGAAATATAACTAAAGTAATCCATATTACAGGCTTCAGGGAGTAATTAGTACAAATTACTCACCTCACCAAGCGCCTCGCCTACCGGACCGGTTTCGGGTTCTGCCCCCGAGGATGCACTCTCCGCATCCTATCTAGGCTTACAGCAATAGACTCTATTACCAGTTCACAAGATCTCTTATCTTAAGAAATCATCCGTTTAACATTATGAAATTGTTCATAAGACCCCACGAACTACTCAAGCCGCGGGCCCCATGATGGACAAGCCATGAGGTTACATGACTAGACAAGCTATGGATTTCATGGACAGGACAAGCCAAGGATTTCCATAAACTAACAAGCCATGGTTTTTAAAACATTTTTCTTTTGCAAATCAATCCCTTTCTTTAAAACATTTTCAAGGCCAAAACCTTCTTTGAAAACAGGCTCACAAGGAAAAGGGATAGAAATCCTACCTCGCACAATCAAACCTGGGACTAGCGTTGCCTTTTCTGGCTTCCGCTTCCTCAAGCCAGTCTGAATCCACAGCGAGCGCTGATACAAAACACCACTTTAGGATCAATCCTCAGTCCTAAAGTAATCAAATCTCAATCATATACCAAGATTTTCCAATTAGTGTGCCCTAATCAATTTTTCATGTTTGAAATTCCATTCCAAGGGTTTTAAATATCAAATCAGGGATTAAAGATGCTAATCCTCTCATCCCAAGTCCCCAAATGAAGCTAATTTGGGTTCTCCCCGAAAACAGGGGTCAAAACGACAATTTCAGGCCAAACAGGGTCAAACCCCGTGTACACCGGTCGACCGGAGACAGAGGAGTTCATCACCACCGGTCGGCCGGTGGTGTGCATTCCGGTCGACCGGTCCGGTCGGCCAGTGGCCGTAATGTGGTCCGGTCGACCAATGCGGTCGACTGGTGGACATCTACAGTTCGCGAAAAATCGCGGAAATCAGTCCAAAATCCTACAAATCCAGTCCCAAATCACAAAATCTCAAGGGAAAACCACTAGATCTGGGTTCTAGGTCCTAAAACAAGTCCAAAGAACCCAAGATCTCCAATTTCTACCCTAGTTTCAGTCGAAAATCATCAAAATCCGTTTTGAACCAAAAGTAAGTTTTAAATCCGAAAAACTTGAAATCCAAGAGAGGTTCTTTCAGTAATCTTACCTTGAATCCTTCTCTTGAGGTTGAAAACTCTTTGAAATCACTCTTGGTTCGAATCCGGTCTTGAATTGAGACAAAAATGAGAGAGAGAGAGAGAGAGAGGGAGAGAGTGTTCGGGAGAGTGAAAAGAGAGAGAGAGAGAGAGAGAGAGAGAGAGAGAGAGTAACGTACGGGAAGGAAAAAGAAGGAAAGAAAAGAAAGAAAAAAGAAAAAGAAAAGAAAAGGAAAAATAAAAGAAAATGACGTGTAAAATATAACAGTCCAGAAATGCGCCCATACACACTTCTGGATTAAAATAAATTACTGTAAATAATTTAAATACCTTGGAATCATTTAAACTCAATTAATTAAATCAGATTAGGCACACTAATAATCTTAATTACCTTAATTAATCTCAATTAATTCTTCAGGGTGTTACACCTCAGCCACAATTCTTTGATTTTTTTCCTCCAAAACTGATGCAAACAAGTGAATTTTGGTCTAAAAATTTGGGTTGGCAGATTTTGCTCTGCCTTATTTGTAGAGCTCGAAAAGAGCTTCGATTTGGTATATTATAGGCCCAACAACGATTTCAGGAGCAAGAGTTATGGCCGTATTCAGTCACTGGTTTTCGATTTTTTTTCCTCCAAATCTGATGAAAACAAGTAAATTTTGGCCTAAAAAATTGGGTTGGCAGATTTCGTCCCGTCAAATTTGTAGAGCTCGAAAAGAGCTTCGATTTGGTATATTATAGTCCCAACAACGATATCTGGAACAAAAGTTATGGCCGACTTCAGCCACAATTCTTTGATTTTTTTCCTCCAAAACTGATGAAAACAAGCGAAATTTGGTCTAAAAATTTGGGTTCGCAGAGTTCGCCCCGCGTTATTTGTAGAGCTCGAAAAGGGCTTCCATTTGGTATATTACAGGCCCAACAACGATTTCTGGATCAAGAGTTATGGCCGTATTCAGTCACTGGTTGTCGATTTTTTTTCCTCCAAATCTGATGAAAACAAGTGAATTTTGGCCTAAAAAATTTGATTGGCAGATTTCACCCTGCCGTATTTGTAGAGCTCGAAAAGAGCTTCGATTTGGTATATTATTGTCCCAACAACGATTTCTGGAACAAAAGTTATGGCCGACTTCAGCCACAATTCTCTGATTTTTTTCCTCCAAAACTGATGAAAATAAGTGAATTTTGGTCTAAAAATTTGCGTTGGCAGATTTCGCCCCACCTTATTTGTAGAGCTCCAAAAGTGCTTTGATTTGGTATATTATAGGCCCAGCAACGATTTCGGGATCAAGAGTTATGGCCTTATTCAGTCACTGGTTTTCGATTTTTTTTCCTCCAAATCTGATGAAAACAAGTGAATGTTGGCCTAAAAAATTGGGTTAGCAGATTTCATCCCACCGTATTCATAGAGCTCGAAATGAGCTTCGATTTGGTATATTATAGTCCCAACAACGATTTCTGGAACAAAAGTTATGGCCGACATCAGCAATAATTCTCTGATTTTTTTCGTCCAAAACTGATTAAAACAAGTGAATTTTGGTCTAAAAATTTGGGTTGGCAGAGTTCGCCCCGCCTTATTTGTGGAGCTCGAAAAGGGCTTCGATTTGGTATATTATAGGCCCAACAACGATTGTTGGATCAAGAGTTATGGCCGTATTCAGTCACTGGTTGCGATTTTTTTCCTCCAAATCTGATGAAAACTAGTGAATTTTGGCCTAAAAAATTGGGTTGGCAGATTTCGCCCCGCCGTATTTGTAGAGCTGGAAAAGTGCTTCGATTTGGTATATTATAGTCCCAGCAACAATTTTTGGAACAAAAGTTATGGCCGACTTCAGCCACAATTCTTTGATTTTTTTCCTCGAAAACTGATGAAAAGAAGTGAATTTTGGTCTTCAAAATTTGGGTTGGCAGATTTTGGTCCGCCTTATTTGTAGAGCTCGAAAAGAGCTTCAATTTGGTATATTATAGTCCCAACAACGATGTCTGGAACAAAAGTTGTGGCCGACTTCAGCCACAGTGCTTTGATTTTTTTCCTCCAAAACTGATTAAAACAAGTGAATTTCGGTCTAAAAATTTGGGTTGGCAGAGTTCGCCACGCCTTATTTGTAGAGCTCGAAAAGGGCTTCTATTTGGTATATTATAGACCCAACAACGATTTCTGGATCAAGAGTTATGGCCGTATTCAGTCACTGGTTGTCGATTTTTTTTCCTCCAAATATGATGAAAACAAGTGAATTTGGGCTTCAAAAATTGGATTGGCAGATTTTACCCTGCCGTATTTGTAGAGCTCGAAAAGTGCTTCGATTTGGTATATTATTGTCCCAGCAACGATTTCTGGAACAAAAGTTATGGCCGACTTCAGGCACAATTCTCTGATTTTTTTTCCACCAAAACTGATGAAAAGAAGTGAATTTTGGTCTAAAAATTTGGGTTGGCAGATTTCGCCCCGCCTTATTTGTAGAGCTCGAAAAGTGCTTTGATTTGGTATATTATAGGCCCAGCAACAATTTCGGGATCAAGAGTTATGGCCTTATTCAGTCACTGGTTTTCGATTTTTTTTCCTCCAAATGTGATGAAAACAAGTGAAGTTTGGCCTAAAAATTTGGGTTGGCGAATTTCACCCCGCCGTATTTGTAGAGTTGGAAAAGGGCTTCGATTTGGTATATTATAGTCCCAGCAACGATTTCTGGAACAAAAGTTATGGCCGACTTCAGCCACAATTCTCTGATTTTTTTCCTCCAAAACTGATGAAAAAAAGTGAATTTTTGTCTATAAATTTGGGTTGGCAGATTTCGCCCCGCCTTATTTGTAGAGCTCGAAAAGAGCTTCGATTTGGTATATTATAGGCCCAGCAACGATTTCGGGATCAAGAGTTATGGCCTTATTCAGTCACTGGTTTTCAATTTTTTTTCCTCCAAATCTGATGACAACAAGTGAATATTCGCATAAAAAATTGGGTTGGCGAATTTCACCCCGCCGTATTTGTAGAGCTGGAAAAGAGCTTCGATTTGGTATATTATAGTGCCAGCAACGATTTCTGGAACAAAAGTTATGGCCGACTTCAGCCACAATTCTCTGTTTTTTTTCCTCCAAAACTGATGAAAACAAGTGAATTTTTGTCTAAAAATTTGGGTTCGCAGATTTCGTCCCGCCTTATTTCTAAAGCTCGAAAAGTGCTTCGATTTGGTATATTATAGGCCAAACAACGATTTCAGGATCAAGAGTTATGGCCGTATTCATTCACTGATTTTCGATTTTTTTTCCTCCAAATCTGATGAAAACAAGTGAATTTTGGCCTGAAAAATTGGGTTGGCAGATTTCGCCCCGCCGTATAGTATAGTCCCAATAACGATTTCTGGAACAAAATTTATGGCCGACTTCAGCCACAATTCTCTGATTTCTTCCCTCCAAAACTGATGAAAACAAGTGAATTTTGGCCTAAAAATTTGGGTTGGCAGATTTTGCTCCGCCCTCATTGTAGAGCTCGAAAAGAGCTTCGATTTGGCATATTATAGGCCCAACAACGATTTCAGGATCAAGAGTTATGGCCGTATTCAGTCACTGGTTGTCGATTTTTTTTCCTCCAAATATGATGAAAACAAGTGTATTTTGGCCTAAAAAATTGGGTTGGCAGATTTCGTCCCGTCGTATTTGTAGAGCTCGAAAAGTGCTTCGATTTGGTATATTATAGTCCAAACAACGATATCTGGAACAAAAGTTATGGCCGACTTCAGCCATAATTCTATGATTTTTTTCCTCCAAAACTGATGAAAACAAGTGAATTTTAGTCTAAAAATTTGGGTTGGCAGAGTTCGCCCCGCCTTATTTGTAGAGCTCGAAAAGGGCTTCTATTTGGTATATTATAGGCCTAAAAACGATTTCTGGATCAAGAGTTATGGCCGTATTCAGTCACTGGTTGTCAATTTTTTTTCCTCCAAATCTGATGAAAACAAGTGAATTTTGGCCTAAAAAATTGGGTTGGCAGATTTCGCCCCGCCGTATTTGTAGATCTCAAAAAGAGCTTCGATTTGGTATATTATTGTCCCAGCAACGATTTCTGGAACAAAACTTATGGCCGACTTCAGGCACATTCTCTGATTTTTTTTCCTCCAAAACTGATGAAAACAAGTGAATTTTGGTCTATAAATTTGGGTTGGCAGATTTTGCCCCGCCTTATTCGTAGAGCTCGAAAAGAGCTTCGATTTGGTATATTATAGGCCTAACAAGGATTTCTTGATGAAGAGTTATGGCCGTATTCCGTCACTGGTTGTCAATTTTTTTTCCTCCAAATCTGATGAAAATAAGTGACTTTTGGCCTAAAAAATTGGGTTGGCAGATTTCGCCTCGCCTTATTTGGAGAGCTCGAAAAGAGCTTCGATTTGGTATATTTTAGTCCCAGCAACGATTTCTGGAACAAAAGTTATGGCCGACTTTTGCCACAATTCTCTGATTTTTTTCCTCCAAAACTGATGAAAACAAGTGAATTTTGGTCTAAAAATTTGGGTTGGCAGATTTCGCCCCGCCTTATTTGTAGAGCTCGAAAAGAGCTTCGATTTGGTATATTATAGGCCCAGCAACGATTTCGGGATCAAGAGTTATGGCCTTATTCAGTCACTGGTTTTCGATTTTTTTTCCTCCAAATCTGATGACAACAAGTGAATTTTCGCATAAAAAATTGGGTTGGCGAATTTCACCCCGCCGTATTTTTAGAGCTGGAAAAGAGCTTCGATTTGGTATATTATAGTGGCAGCAACGATTTCTAGAACAAAGCTTATGGCTGACTTCAGCCACAATTCTCTGATTTTTTTCCTCCAAAACTGATGAAAACAAGTGAATTTTGGTCTAAAAATTTAGGTTGGCAGATTTCGTCCCGCCATATTTGTAAAGCTCGAAAAGTGCTTCGATTTGGTATATAATAGGCCCAGCAATGATTTCGGGATCGAGATTTATGGCCTTATTCAGTCACTGGTTGTCAATTTTTTTTCCTCCAAATCTGATGAAAACAAGTTAATTTTGGCCTAAAAAATTGGGTTGGCAGATTTCGCCCCGTCGTATTTGTAGATCTCGAAAAGAGCTTCGATTTGTTATATTATTGTCCCAGCAACGATTCTGGAACAAAAGATATGGCCGACTTCCGCCAAAATTCCCTGATTTTTTTCCTCCAAAACTGATGAAAACAAGTGAATTTTGGTCTATAAATTTGGGTTGCAAGATTTCGTCCCGCCTTATTTGTAGATCTCGAAAAGGGCAACGATTTGGTATATTAGAGGCCCAACAACGATTTCAGGATCAAGAGTTATGGCCGTATTCATTCACTGATTTTCGATTTTTTTTCCTCCAAATCTGATGAAAACAACTGAATTTTGGCCTGAAAAATTGGTTTGGCAGATTTCGCCCCGCCGTATAGTATAGTCCCAATAACGATTTCTGGAACAAAAGTTATGGCCGACTTCAGCCACAATTCTCTGATTTATTTCCTCCAAAACTGATGAAAACAATTGAATTTTGGTCTATAAATTTGGGTTGGCAGATTTCGCCCCGCCTTATTTGTAGAGCTCGAAAAGAGCTTCGATTTGGTATATTATAGGCCCAGCAACGATTTCGGGATCAAGAGTTATGGCCTTATTCAATCACTGGTTTTCGATTTTTTTTCCTCCAAATCTGATGACAACAAGTGAACTTTCGCATAAAAAATCGGGTTGGCGAATTTCACCCCGCTGTATTTGTAGAGCTGGAAAAGAGCTTCGATTTGGTATATTATAGTGCCAGCAACGATTTCTGGAACAAAAGTTATGGCCGACTTCAGCCACAATTCTCTGATTTTTTTCCTCGAAAACTGATGAAAACAAGTGAATTTTGGTCTAAAAATTTGGGTTCGCAGATTTCGTCCCGCCGTATTTGTAAAGCTCGAAAAGAGCTTCGATTTGGAATATAATAGGCCCAGCAACGATTTCGGGATCAAGAGTTATGGCCTTATTCAGTCACTGGTTGTCGATTTTTTTTCCTCCAAATCTGATTAAAACAAGTGAATTTCAGCCTAAAAAATTTGGTTGGCGAATTTCGCCCCGCTGTATTTGTAGAGCTGGAAAAGTGCTTCGATTTGGTATATTATAGTCCCAGCAACGATTTCTGGAACAAAAGTTATGGCCGACTTCCGCCCAAATTCTCTGATTTTTTTCCTCCAAAACTGATGAAAAGAAGTGAATTTTGGTCTATAAATTTGGGTTGCCAGATTTCGCCCCGCCTTTTTTGTAGAGCTCGAAAAGAGCCTCGATTTGGTATATTATAGGCCCAACAACGATTTCAGGATCAAGAGTTATGGCCGTATTCAGTAACTGATTTTCGATTTTTTTTCCTCCAAATCTGATGAAAACAAGTGAATTTTGGCCTGAAAAATTGGGTTGGCAGATTTTGCCCCGCCGTATAGTATAGTCCCAACAACGATTTCTGGAACAAAAGTTATGGCCGACTTCAGCCAGAATTCTCTGATTTTTTTCCTCCAAAACTGATGAAAACAAGTGAATTTTGGTCTATAAATTTGGGTTGGCAGATTTCGCACCGCCTTATTTGTAGAGCACGAAAAGAGCTTCGATTTGGTATATTATAGGCCCAACAAGGATTTCTTGATCAAGAGTTATGGCCGTATTCTGCCACAGGTTGTCGATTTTTCTTCCTCCAAATCTGATGAAAACAAGTGAATTTTGGCCTAAAAAATTGAGTTGACAGATTTCGCCTCGCCGTATTTGTAGAGCTCGAAAAGAGCTTCGATTTGGTATATTTTAGTCCCAGCAACGATTTCTGGAACAAAAGTTATGGCCGACTTTAGCCACAATTCTCTGATTTCTTTCCTACAAAACTGATGAAAACAAGTGAATTTTCGTCTTAAAATTTGTGTTGGCAGATTTCGCCCCGCCTTATTTGTAGAACTCGAAAAGAGCTTCGATTTGGTATATTACAGGCCCAACAACGATTTCAGGATCAAGAGTTATGGTCGTATTCAGTCACTGGTTGTCGATTTTTTTTCCTCCAAATCTGATGAAAACAAGTTAATTTTGGCCTAAAAAATTGGGTTGGCAGATTTCGCCCCGCCGTATTTGTAGATCTCGAAAAGAGCTTCGATTTGCTATATTATTGTCCCAGCAACGATTTCTGGAACAAAAGTTATGGCCGACTTCTGCCACAATTCTCTGATTTTTTTCCTCCAAAACTGATGAAAACAAGTGAATTTTGGTCTAAAAATTTAGGTTGGCAGATTTCGTCCCGCCATATTTGTAAAGCTCGAAAAGTGCTTCGATTTGGTATATAATAGGCCCAGCAATGATTTCGGGATCGAGATTTATGGCCTTATTCAGTCACTGGTTGTCAATTTTTTTTCCTCCAAATCTGATGAAAACAAGTTAATTTTGGCCTAAAAAATTGGGTTGGCAGATTTCGCCCCGTCGTATTTGTAGATCTCGAAAAGAGCTTCGATTTGTTATATTATTGTCCCAGCAACGATTTCTGGAACAAAAGTTATGGCCGACTTCCGCCAAAATTCCCTGATTTTTTTCCTCCAAAACTGATGAAAACAAGTGAATTTTGGTCTATAAATTTGGGTTGCAAGATTTCGTCCCGCCTTATTTGTAGATCTCGAAAAGGGCAACGATTTGGTATATTAGAGGCCCAACAACGATTTCAGGATCAAGAGTTATGGCCGTATTCATTCACTGATTTTCGATTTTTTTTCCTCCAAATCTGATGAAAACAAGTGAATTTTGGCCTGAAAAATTGGTTTGGCAGATTTCGCCCCGCCGTATAGTATAGTCCCAATAACGATTTCTGGAACAAAAGTTATGGCCGACTTCAGCCACAATTCTCTGATTTATTTCCTCCAAAACTGATGAAAACAATTGAATTTTGGTCTATAAATTTGGGTTGGCAGATTTCGCCCCGCCTTATTTGTAGAGCTCGAAAAGAGCTTCGATTTGGTATATTATAGGCCCAGCAACGATTTCGGGATCAAGAGTTATGGCCTTATTCAATCACTGGTTTTCGATTTTTTTTCCTCCAAATCTGATGACAACAAGTGAACTTTCGCATAAAAAATCGGGTTGGCGAATTTCACCCCGCTGTATTTGTAGAGCTGGAAAAGAGCTTCGATTTGGTATATTATAGTGCCAGCAACGATTTCTGGAAGAAAAGTTATGGCCGACTTCAGCCACAATTCTCTGATTTTTTTCCTCGAAAACTGATGAAAACAAGTGAATTTTGGTCTAAAAATTTGGGTTCGCAGATTTCGTCCCGCCGTATTTGTAAAGCTCGAAAAGAGCTTCGATTTGGAATATAATAGGCCCAGCAACGATTTCGGGATCAAGAGTTATGGCCTTATTCAGTCACTGGTTGTCGATTTTTTTTCCTCCAAATCTGATTAAAACAAGTGAATTTCAGCCTAAAAAATTTGGTTGGCGAATTTCGCCCCGCTGTATTTGTAGAGCTGGAAAAGTGCTTCGATTTGGTATATTATAGTCCCAGCAACGATTTCTGGAACAAAAGTTATGGCCGACTTCCGCCCAAATTCTCTGATTTTTTTCCTCCAAAACTGATGAAAAGAAGTGAATTTTGGTCTATAAATTTGGGTTGCCAGATTTCGCCCCGCCTTTTTTGTAGAGCTCGAAAAGAGCCTCGATTTGGTATATTATAGGCCCAACAACGATTTCAGGATCAAGAGTTATGGCCGTATTCAGTAACTGATTTTCGATTTTTTTTCCTCCAAATCTGATGAAAACAAGTGAATTTTGGCCTGAAAAATTGGGTTGGCAGATTTTGCCCCGCCGTATAGTATAGTCCCAACAACGATTTCTGGAACAAAAGTTATGGCCGACTTCAGCCAGAATTCTCTGATTTTTTTCCTCCAAAACTGATGAAAACAAGTGAATTTTGGTCTATAAATTTGGGTTGGCAGATTTCGCACCGCCTTATTTGTAGAGCACGAAAAGAGCTTCGATTTGGTATATTATAGGCCCAACAAGGATTTCTTGATCAAGAGTTATGGCCGTATTCTGCCACAGGTTGTCGATTTTTCTTCCTCCAAATCTGATGAAAACAAGTGAATTTTGGCCTAAAAAATTGAGTTGACAGATTTCGCCTCGCCGTATTTGTAGAGCTCGAAAAGAGCTTCGATTTGGTATATTTTAGTCCCAGCAACGATTTCTGGAACAAAAGTTATGGCCGACTTTAGCCACAATTCTCTGATTTCTTTCCTACAAAACTGATGAAAACAAGTGAATTTTCGTCTTAAAATTTGTGTTGGCAGATTTCGCCCCGCCTTATTTGTAGAACTCGAAAAGAGCTTCGATTTGGTATATTACAGGCCCAACAACGATTTCAGGATCAAGAGTTATGGTCGTATTCAGTCACTGGTTGTCGAATTTTTTTCCTCCAAATCTGATGAAAACAAGTTAATTTTGGCCTAAAAAATTGGGTTGGCAGATTTCGCCCCGCCGTATTTGTAGATCTCGAAAAGAGCTTCGATTTGCTATATTATTGTCCCAGCAACGATTTCTGGAACAAAAGTTATGGCCGACTTCTGCCACAATTCTCTGATTTTTTTCCTCCAAAACTGATGAAAACAAGTGAATTTTGGTCTAAAAATTTAGGTTGGCAGATTTCGTCCCGCCATATTTGTAAAGCTCGAAAAGTGCTTCGATTTGGTATATAATAGGCCCAGCAATGATTTCGAGATCGAGATTTATGGCCTTATTCAGTCACTGGTTGTCAATTTTTTTTCCTCCAAATCTAATGAAAACAAGTTAATTTTGGCCTAAAAAATTGGGTTGGCAGATTTCGCCCCGTCGTATTTGTAGATCTCGAAAAGAGCTTCGATTTGTTATATTATTGTCCCAGCAACGATTCTGGAACAAAAGATATGGCCGACTTCCGCCAAAATTCCCTGATTTTTTTCCTCCAAAACTGATGAAAACAAGTGAATTTTGGTCTATAAATTTGGGTTGCAAGATTTCGTCCCGCCTTATTTGTAGATCTCGAAAAGGGCAACGATTTGGTATATTAGAGGCCCAACAACGATTTCAGGATCAAGAGTTATGGCCGTATTCATTCACTGATTTTCGATTTTTTTTCCTCCAAATCTGATGAAAACAACTGAATTTTGGCCTGAAAAATTGGTTTGGCAGATTTCGCCCCGCCGTATAGTATAGTCCCAATAACGATTTCTGGAACAAAAGTTATGGCCGACTTCAGCCACAATTCTCTGATTTATTTCCTCCAAAACTGATGAAAACAATTGAATTTTGGTCTATAAATTTGGGTTGGCAGATTTCGCCCCGCCTTATTTGTAGAGCTCGAAAAGAGCTTCGATTTGGTATATTATAGGCCCAGCAACGATTTCGGGATCAAGAGTTATGGCCTTATTCAATCACTGGTTTTCGATTTTTTTTCCTCCAAATCTGATGACAACAAGTGAACTTTCGCATAAAAAATCGGGTTGGCGAATTTCACCCCGCTGTATTTGTAGAGCTGGAAAAGAGCTTCGATTTGGTATATTATAGTGCCAGCAACGATTTCTGGAACAAAAGTTATGGCCGACTTCAGCCACAATTCTCTGATTTTTTTCCTCGAAAACTGATGAAAACAAGTGAATTTTGGTCTAAAAATTTGGGTTTGCAGATTTCGTCCCGCCGTATTTGTAAAGCTCGAAAAGAGCTTCGATTTGGAATATAATAGGCCCAGCAACGATTTCGGGATCAAGAGTTATGGCCTTATTCAGTCACTGGTTGTCGATTTTTTTTCCTCCAAATCTGATTAAAACAAGTGAATTTCAGCCTAAAAAATTTGGTTGGCGAATTTCGCCCCGCTGTATTTGTAGAGCTGGAAAAGTGCTTCGATTTGGTCTATTATAGTCCCAGCAACGATTTCTGGAACAAAAGTTATGGCCGACTTCCGCCCAAATTCTCTGATTTTTTTCCTCCAAAACTGATGAAAAGAAGTGAATTTTGGTCTATAAATTTGGGTTGCCAGATTTCGCCCCGCCTTTTTTGTAGAGCTCGAAAAGAGCCTCGATTTGGTATATTATAGGCCCAACAACGATTTCAGGATCAAGAGTTATGGCCGTATTCAGTCACTGATTTTCGATTTTTTTTCCTCCAAATCTGATGAAAACAAGTGAATTTTGGCCTGAAAAATTGGGTTGGCAGATTTTGCCCCGCCGTATAGTATAGTCCCAACAACGATTTCTGGAACAAAAGTTATGGCCGACTTCAGCCAGAATTCTCTGATTTTTTTCCTCCAAAACTGATGAAAACAAGTGAATTTTGGTCTATAAATTTGGGTTGGCAGATTTCGCACCGCCTTATTTGTAGAGCACGAAAAGAGCTTCGATTTGGTATATTATAGGCCCAACAAGGATTTCTTGATCAAGAGTTATGGCCGTATTCTGCCACAGGTTGTCGATTTTTCTTCCTCCAAATCTGATGAAAACAAGTGAATTTTGGCCTAAAAAATTGAGTTGACAGATTTCGCCTCGCCGTATTTGTAGAGCTCGAAAAGAGCTTCGATTTGGTATATTTTAGTCCCAGCAACGATTTCTGGAACAAAAGTTATGGCCGACTTTAGCCACAATTCTCTGATTTCTTTCCTACAAAACTGATGAAAACAAGTGAATTTTCGTCTTAAAATTTGTGTTGGCAGATTTCGCCCCGCCTTATTTGTAGAACTCGAAAAGAGCTTCGATTTGGTATATTACAGGCCCAACAACGATTTCAGGATCAAGAGTTATGGTCGTATTCAGTCACTGGTTGTCGATTTTTTTTCCTCCAAATCTGATGAAAACAAGTTAATTTTGGCCTAAAAAATTGGGTTGGCAGATTTCGCCCCGCCGTATTTGTAGATCTCGAAAAGAGCTTCGATTTGCTATATTATTGTCCCAGCAACGATTTCTGGAACAAAAGTTATGGCCGACTTCTGCCACAATTCTCTGATTTTTTTCCTCCAAAACTGATGAAAACAAGTGAATTTTGGTCTAAAAATTTGGGTTGGCAGATTTCGCCCCGCCTTATTTGTAGAGCTCGAACAGAGCTTCGATTTGGTATATTATAGGCCCAACAAGGATTTCTTGATCAAGAGTTATGGCCGTATTCAGTCACTGGTTGTCAATTTTTCTTCCTCCAAATCTGATGAAAACAAGTGAATTTTGGCCTAAAAAATCGGGTTGGCAGATGTCACCTCGCCATATTTGTAGAGCTCGAAAAGAGCTTCGTTTTGGTATATTTTAGTCCCAGCAACGATTTCTGTAACAAAAGTTATGGCCGACTTTAGCCACAATTCTCTAATTTTTTTCATCCAAAACTGAAGAAACAAGTGAATTTTGGTCTAAAAATTTGGGTTGGCAGATTTCGCGCCGCTTATTTGTAGAGGTCGAAAAGAGCTTCGATTTGGTATATTATAGGCCCAACAACGATTTCAGGATCAAGAGTTATGGCCGTATTCAGTCACTGGTTGTCGATTTTTTTTCCTCCAAATCTGATGAAACAAGTGAATTTTGGCCTAAAAAATTGGGTTGGCAGATTTCGCTTAACCGTATTTGTAGAGCTCGAAAAGAGCTACGATTTGGTATATTATAGTCCCAGCAACGATTTCTGCAACAAAAGTTATGGCCGACTTCAGCCACAATTCTCTGATTTTTTTTCTTCCAAAACTGATGAAAATAAGTGAATTTTGGTCTATAAATTTGGGTTGGCAGATTTCGCCCCGCCTTATTTGTAGAGCTCGAAAAGAGCTTCGATTTGGTATATTATAGGCCCAGCAACGATTTCAGGATCAAGAGTTATGGCCTTATTCAGTCACTGGTTTTCATTTTTTTTCCTCCAAATCTGATGACAACAAGTGAATTTTCGCATAAAAAATTGGGTTGGCGAATTTCACCTCGCCATATTTGTAGAGCTGGAAAAGAGCTTCGATTTGGTATATTATAGTCCCAACAACGATTTCTGGAACAAAAGTTATGGCCGACTTCAGCCACAATTCTCTGATTTTTTTCCTCCAAAACTGATGAAAACAAGTGAATTTTGGCCTAAAAATTTGGGTTGACAAATTTTGCTCCGCCTTATTTGTAGAGCTCGAAAAGTGCTTCGATTTGGCATATTATAGGCCCAACAACGATTTCAGGATCAAGAGTTATGGCCGTATTCTGTCACTGGTTGTCGATTTTTTTTCCTCCAAATATGATGAAAACAAGTGAATTTTGGCCTAAAAAATTGGGTTGGCAGATTTCGTCCCGTCGTATTTTTAGAGCTCGAAAAGTGCTTCGATTTGGTATATTATTGTCCCAGCAACGATTTCTGGAACAAAAGTTATGGCCGACTTCAGCCACAATTCTCTGATTTTTTTTCCTCCAAAACTGATGAAAACAAGTGAATTTTGGTCTAAAAATTTGGGTTCGCAGAGTTCGCCCCGCCTTATTTGCAGAGCTCGAAAAGAGCTTCGATTTGGTATATTATAGGCCCAACAAGGATTTCTTGATCAAGAGTTATGGCCCTATTCAGTCACTGGTTATCTATTTTTTTTCCTCCAAATCTGATGAAAATAAGTGACTTTTGGCCTAAAAAATTGGGTTGGCAGATTTCGCCTCGCCTTATTTGTAGAGCTCGAAAAGAGCTTCGATTTGGTATATTTTAGTCCCAGCAACGATTTCTGGAACAAAAGTTATGGCCGACTTTAGCCACAATTCTCTGATTTTTTTCCTCCAAAACTGATGAAAACAAGTGAATTTTGGTCTAAAAATTTGGGTTGGAAGATTTCGCCCCGCCTTATTTGTAGAGCTCGAAATGGGCTTCCATTTGGTATATTATAGGCCTAAAAACGATTTCTGGATCAAGAGTTATGGCCGTATTAAGTCACTGGTTGTCGATTTTTTTTCCTCCAAATCTGATGAAAACAAGTTAATTTTGGCCTAAAAAATTGGGTTGGCAGATTTCGCCCCGCCGTATTTGTAGATCTCGAAAAGAGCTTCGATTTGCTATATTATTGTCCCAGCAACAATTTCTGGAACAAAAGTTATGGCCGACTTCAGCCACAATTCTCTGATTTTTTCCTCCAAAACTGATGAAAATAAGTGAATTTTGGTCTATAAATTTGGGTTGGCAGATTTCGCCCCGCCTTATTCGTAGAGCTCGAAAAGAGCTTCGATTTGGTATATTATAGGCCCAACAAGAATTTCTTGATCAAGAGTTATGGCCTTATTCAGTCACTAGTTGTCAATTTTTTTTCCTCCAAATCTGATGAAAATAAGTGACTTTTGGCCTAAAAAATTGGGTTGGCAGATTTCGCCTCGCCTTATTTGTAGAGCTCGAAAAGAGCTTCGATTTGGTATATTTTAGTCCCAGCAACGATTTCTGGAACAAAAGTTATGGCCGACTTTAGCCACAATTCTCTGATTTTTTTCCTCCAAAACTGATGAAAACAAGTGAATTTTGGTCTAAAAATTTGGGTTGGAAGATTTCGCCCCGCCTTATTTGTAGAGCTCGAAATGGGCTTCCATTTGGTATATTATAGGCCTAAAAACGATTTCTGGATCAAGAGTTATGGCCGTATTAAGTCACTGGTTGTCGATTTTTTTTCCTCCAAATCTGATGAAAACAAGTTAATTTTGGCCTAAAAAATTGGGTTGGCAGATTTCGCCCCGCCGTATTTGTAGATCTCGAAAAGAGCTTCGATTTGCTATATTATTGTCCCAGCAACAATTTCTGCAACAAAAGTTATGGCCGACTTCAGCCACAATTCTCTGATTTTTTTCCTCCAAAACTGATGAAAATAAGTGAATTTTGGTCTATAAATTTGGGTTGGCAGATTTCGCCCCGCCTTATTCGTAGAGCTCGAAAAGAGCTTCGATTTGGTATATTATAGGCCCAACAAGAATTTCTTGATCAAGAGTTATGGCCTTATTCAGTCACTAGTTGTCAATTTTTTTTCCTCCAAATCTGATGAAAATAAGTGACTTTTGGCCTAAAAAATTGGGTTGGCAGATTTCGCCTCGCCTTATTTGTAGAGCTCGAAAAGAGCTTCGATTTGGTATATTTTAGTCCCAGCAACGATTTTTGGAACAAAAGTTATGGCCGACATCAGCCATAATTCTCTGATTTTTTTCCTCCAAAACTGATGAAAACAAGTGAATTTTCGTCTAAAAATTGGGGTTGGTAGAGTTCGCTCCACCATATTTGTGGAGCTCGAAAAGGGCTTCGATTTGGTATATTATAGGCCCAACAACGATTACTGGATCAAGAGTTATGGCCGTATTCAGTCACTGGTTGTCGATTTTTTTCCTCCAAATCTGATGAAAACATGTGAATTTTTGCCTAAAAAATTGGGTTGGCAGATTTCGTCCCACCGTATTTGTAGAGCTAGAAAAGAGCTTCGATTTGGTATAGTATAGTCCCAACAACGATTTCTGGAACAAAAGTTATGACCGACATCAGCCATAATTCTCTGATTTTTTTCCTCCAAAACTAATTAGAAAGTGAATTTTGGTCTAAAAATTTGGGTTGGCAGAGTTCGCCCCGCCTTATTTGTGGAGCTCGAAAAGGGCTTCGATTTGGTATATTATAGGTCCAACAACGATTTCTGGATCAAGAGTTATGGTCGTATTCAGTCACTGGTTGTCGATTTTTTTTCCTCCAAATCTGATGAAAACAAGTGAATTTTGGCCTAAAAAATTGGGATGGCAGAATTCGCCCCTCCGTATTTGTAGAGCTGGAATAGAGCTTCGATTTGGAATATTATAGTCCCAGCAACAATTTTTGGAACAAAAGTTATGGCCGACTTTAGCCACTATTCTCTGATTTTTTTCCTCCAAAACTGATGAAAACAAGTGAATTTTGGCCTAAAAAATTAGGTTAGTAGATTTCGTCACACCGTATTTGTAGAGCTCGAAAAGAGCTTCGATTTGGTATATTATAGTCCCAACAACGATTTCTGGAATAAAAGTTATGGCCGACATCAGCCATAATTCTCTGATTTTTTTCCTCCAAAACTAATGAGAAAGTGAATTTTGGTCTAAAAATTTGAGTTGGTAGAGTTCGCCCCACCGTATTTGTGGAGCTCGAAAAGGGCTTTGATTTGGTATATTATAGGTCCAACAACGATTTCAGGAGCAAGAGTTATGGCCGTATTCATTCACTGGTTGTCGATTTTTTTCCTCCAAATCTGATGAAAACAAGTGAATTTTGGCCAAAAAAATTGGGTTGGCAGATTTCGTCCCGTCGTATTTGTAGAGCTCGAAAAGTGCTTCGATTTGGTATATTATTGTCCCAGCAACGATTTCTGGAATAAAAGTTATGCCCGACTTCAGCCACAATTCTCTGATTTTTTTCCTCCAAAACTGATGAAAACAAGTGAATTTTCGTCTAAAAATTTGGGTTGGCAGATTTCTCCCCGCCTTATTTGTAGAGCTCGAAAAGTGCTTTGATATGGTATATTATAGGTCCAGCAACGATTTCGGGATCAAGAGTTATGGCCTTATTAAGTCACTGGTTTTCGACTTTTTTTCCACCAAATCTGATGAAAACAAGTGAATTTTGGCCTAAAAAATTGGGTTGGCAGATTTCGTCCCACCGTATTTGTAGAGCTCGAAAAGAGCTTCGATTTGGTATATTATAGTCCCAACAACGATTTCTGGAACAAAAGTTATGGCCGACATCAGCCATAATTCTCTGATTTTTTTCCTCAAAAACTGATTAAAACAAGTGAATTTTGGTCTAAAAATTTGGGTTGGAAGAGTTCGCTCCGCCTTATTTGTGGAGCTCGAAATGGGCTTCGATTTGGTATATTATAGGCCCAACAACGATTACTGGATCAAGAGTTATGGCCGTATTCAGTCACTGGTTGTCGATTTTTTTCCTCCAAATCTGATGAAAACAAGTGAATTTTGGCCTAAAAAATTGGGTTGGCAGATTTCGTCCCACCGTATTTGTAGAGCTAGAAAAGAGCTTCGATTTGGTATATTATAGTCCCAACAACGATTTCTGGAACAAAAGTTATGACCGACTTCAGCCATAATTCTCTGATTTTTTTCCTCCAAAACTAATTAGAAAGTGAATTTTGGTCTAAAAATTTGGGATCGCAGATTTCGCCCCGCCTTATTTATGGAGCTCGAAAAGGGCTTCGATTTGGTATATTATAGGTCCAACAACGATTTCTGGATCAAGAGTTATGGCCGTATTCAGTCACTGGTTTTCGATTTTTTTTCCTCCAAATCTGATGAAAACATGTGAATTTTGGCCTAAAAAATTGGGATGGCAGAATTCGCCCCTCCGTATTTGTAGAGCTGGAAAAGAGCTTCGATTTGGAATATTATAGTCCCAGCAACAATTTCTGGAACAAAAGTTATGGCCGACTTTAGCCACAATTCTTTGATTTTTTTCCTCCAAAACTGATGAAAACAAGTGAATTTTGGTCTAAAAATTTGGGTTGGGAGATTTTGCACCGAATTATTTGTAGAGCTCGAAAAGAGCTTCGATTTGGTATATTATAGGCCCAACAACGATTTCAGGAGCAAGAGTTATGGCCGTATTCAGTCACTGGTTGTCGATTTTTTTTCCTCCAAATCTGATGAAAACAAGTGAATTTTGGCCTAAAAAATTGGGTTAGTAGATTTTGTCCCACCGTATTTGTAGAGCTCGAAAAGAGCTTCGATTTGGTATATTATAGTCCCAACAACTATTTCTGGAATAAAAGTTATGGCCGACATCAGCCATAATTCTCTGATTTTTTTCCTCCAAAACTAATGAGAAAGTGAATTTTGGTCTAAAAATTTGAGTTGGTAGAGTTCGCCCCGCCGTATTTGTGGAGCTCGAAAAGGGCTTCGATTTGGTATATTATAGGTCCAACAACGATTTCTGGAGCAAGAGTTATGGCCGTATTCATTCACTGATTGTCGATTTTTTTTTCCTCCAAATCTGATGAAAACAAATGAATTTTGGCCAAAAAAATTGGGTTGGCAGATTTAGTCCCGTCGTATTTGTAGAGCTCGAAAAGTGCTTCGATTTGGTATATTATTGTCCCAGCAACGATTTCTGGAATAAAAGATATGGCCCACTTCAGCCACAATTCTCTGATTTTTTTTCCTCCAAAACTGATGAAAACAAGTGAATTTTCGTCTAAAAATTTGGGTTGGCAGATTTCTCCCCGCCTTATTTGTAGAGCTCGAAAAGTGCTTTGATATGGTATATTATAGGCCCAGCAACGATTTCGGGATCAAGAGTTATGGCCTTATTAAGTCACTGGTTTTCGACTTGTTTTGCACTAAATCTGATGAAAACAAGTGAATTTTGGCCTAAAAAATTGGGTTGGCAGATTTCGTCCCACCGTATTTGTAGAGCTCGAAAGAGCTTCGATTTGGTATATTATAGTCCCAACAACGATTTCTGGAACAAAAGTTATGGCCTACATCAGCCATAATTCCTTGATTTTTTTCCTCAAAAACTTATTAAAACAAGTGAATTTTGGTCTAAAAATTTGGGTTGGAAGAGTTCGCTCTGCCTTATTTGTGGAGCTCGAAATGGGCTTCGATTTGGTATATTATAGGCCCAACAACGATTACTGGATCAAGAGTTATGGCCGTATTCAGTCACTGGTTGTCGATTTTTTTCCTCCAAATCTGATGAAAACAAGTGAATTTTGGCCTAAAAAATTGGGTTGGCAGATTTCGTCCCACCGTATTTGTAGAGCTAGAAAAGAGCTTCGATTTGGTATATTATAGTCCCAACAACGATTTCTGGAACAAAAGTTATGACCGACATCAGCCATAATTCTCTGATTTTTTTCCTCCAAAACTAATTAGAAAGTGAATTTTGGTCTAAAAATTTGGGTTCGCAGATTTCGCCCCGCCTTATTTGTGGAGCTCGAAAAGGGCTTCGATTTGGTATATTATAGGTCCAACAACGATTTCTGGATCAAGAGTTATGGCCGTATTCATTCACTGATTGTCGATTTTTTTTTCCTCCAAATCTGATGAAAACAAGTGAATTTTGGCCAAAAAAATTTGGTTGGCAGATTTAGTCCCGTCGTATTTGTAGAGCTCGAAAAGTGCTTCGATTTGGTATATTATTGTCCCAGCAACGATTTCTGGAATAAAAGTTATGGCCGACTTCAGCCACAATTCTCGGATTTTTTTCCTCCAAAACTGATGAAAACAAGTGAATTTTCGTCTAAAAATTTGGGTTGGCAGATTTCTCCCCGCCTTATTTGTAGAGCTCGAAAAGTGCTTTGATATGGTATATTATAGGCCCAGCAACGATTTCGGGATCAAGAGTTATGGCCTTATTAAGTCACTGGTTTTCGACTTTTTTTGCACTAAATCTGATGAAAACAAGTGAATTTTGGCCTAAAAAATTGGGTTGGCTGATTTCGTCCCACCGTATTTGTAGAGCTCGAAAAGAGCTTCGATTTGGTATATTATAGTCCCAACAACGATTTCTGGAACAAAAGTTATGGCCTACATCAGCCACAATTCCTTGATTTTTTTCCTCAAAAACTTATTAAAACAAGTGAATTTTGGTCTAAAAATTTGGGTTGGAAGAGTTCGCTCTGCCTTATTTGTGGAGCTCGAAATGGGCTTCGATTTGGTATATTATAGGCCCAACAACGATTACTGGATCAAGAGTTATGGCCGTATTCAGTCACTGGTTGTCGATTTTTTTCCTCCAAATCTGATGAAAACAAGTGAATTTTGGCCTAAAAAATTGGGTTGGCAGATTTCGTCCCACCGTATTTGTAGAGCTAGAAAAGAGCTTCGATTTGGTATATTATAGTCCCAACAACGATTTCTGGAACAAAAGTTATGACCGACATCAGCCATAATTCTCTGATTTTTTTCCTCCAAAACTAATTAGAAAGTGAATTTTGGTCTAAAAATTTGGGTTGGCAGATTTCGCCCCGCCTTATTTGTGGAGCTCGAAAAGGGCTTCGATTTGGTATATTATAGGTCCAACAACGATTTCTGGATCAAGAGTTATGGCCGTATTCAGTCACTGGTTGTCGATTTTTTTTCCTCCAAATCTGATGAAAACATGTGAATTCTGGCCTAAAAAATTGGGATGGCAGAATTCGCCCCTCTGTATTTGTAGAGCTGGAAAAGAGCTTCGATTTGGAATATTATAGTCCCAGCAACAATTTCTGGAACAAAAGTTATGGCCGACTTTAGCCACAATTCTCTGATTTTTTTCCTCCAAAACTGATGAAAACAAGTGAATTTTGGTCTAAAAATTTGGGTTGGTAGATTTTGCACCGAATTATTTGTAGAGGTCGAAAAGAGCTTCGATTTGGTATATTATAGGCCCAACAACGATTTCAGGAGCAAGAGTTATGGCCGTATTCAGTCACTGGTTGTCGATTTTTTTTCCTCCAAATCTGATGAAAACAAGTGAATTTTGGCCTAAAAAATTGGGTTAGTAGATTTCGTCCCACCGTATTTGTAGAGCTCGAAAAGAGCTTCGATTTGGTATATTATAGTCCCAACAACGATTTCTGGAATAAAAGTTATGGCCGACATCAGCCATAATTCTCTGATTTTTTTCCTCCAAAACTAATGAGAAAGTGAATTTTGGTCTAAAAATTTGAGTTGGTAGAGTTCGCCCCGCCGTATTTGTGGAGCTCGAAAAGGGCTTCGATTTGGTATATTATAGGTCCAACAACGATTTCAGGAGCAAGAGTTATGGCCGTATTCATTCACTGATTGTCGATTTTTTTTTCCTCCAAATCTGATGAAAACAAGTGAATTTTGGCCAAAAAAATTGGGTTGGCAGATTTAGTCCCGTCGTATTTGTAGAGCTCGAAAAGTGCTTCGATTTGGTATATTATTGTCCCAGCAACGATTTCTGGAATAAAAGTTATGGCCGACTTCAGCCACAATTCTCTGATTTTTTTCCTCCAAAACTGATGAAAACAAGTGAATTTTCGTCTAAAAATTTGGGTTGGCAGATTTCTCCCCGCCTTATTTGTAGAGCTCGAAAAGTGCTTTGATATGGTATATTATAGGCCCAGCAACGATTTCGGGATCAAGAGTTATGGCCTTATTAAGTCACTGGTTTTCGACTTTTTTTGCACTAAATCTGATGAAAACAAGTGAATTTTGGCCTAAAAAATTGGGTTGGCAGATTTCGTCCCACCGTATTTGTAGAGCTCGAAAAGAGCTTCGATTTGGTATATTATAGTCCCAACAACGATTTCTGGAACAAAAGTTATGGCCTACATCAGCCACAATTCCTTGATTTTTTTCCTCAAAAACTTATTAAAACAAGTGAATTTTGGTCTAAAAATTTGGGTTGGAAGAGTTCGCTCTGCCTTATTTGTGGAGCTCGAAATGGGCTTCGATTTGGTATATTATAGGCCCAACAACGATTACTGGATCAAGAGTTATGGCCGTATTCAGTCACTGGTTGTCGATTTTTTTCCTCCAAATCTGATGAAAACAAGTGAATTTTGGCCTAAAAAATTGGGTTGGCAGATTTCGTCCCACCGTATTTGTAGAGCTAGAAAAGAGCTTCGATTTGGTATATTATAGTCCCAACAACGATTTCTGGAACAAAAGTTATGACCGACATCAGCCATAATTCTCTGATTTTTTTCCTCCAAAACTAATTAGAAAGTGAATTTTGGTCTAAAAATTTGGGTTCGCAGATTTCGCCCCGCCTTATTTGTGGAGCTCGAAAAGGGCTTCGATTTGGTATATTATAGGTCCAACAACGATTTCTGGATCAAGAGTTATGGCCGTATTCAGTCACTGGTTGTCGATTTTTTTTCCTCCAAATCTGATGAAAACATGTGAATTTTGGCCTAAAAAATTGGGATGGCAGAATTCGCCCCTCTGTATTTGTAGAGCTGGAAAAGAGCTTCGATTTGGAATATTATAGTCCCAGCAACAATTTCTGGAACAAAAGTTATGGCCGACTTTAGCCACAATTCTCTGATTTTTTTCCTCCAAAACTGATGAAAACAAGTGAATTTTGGTCTAAAAATTTGGGTTGGTAGATTTTGCACCGAATTATTTGTAGAGGTCGAAAAGAGCTTCGATTTGGTATATTATAGGCCCAACAACGATTTCAGGAGCAAGAGTTATGGCCGTATTCAGTCACTGGTTGTCGATTTTTTTTCCTCCAAATCTGATGAAAACAAGTGAATTTTGGCCTAAAAAATTGGGTTAGTAGATTTCGTCCCACCGTATTTGTAGAGCTCGAAAAGTGCTTCGATTTGGTATATTATAGTCCCAACAACGATTTCTGGAATAAAAGTTATGGCCGACATCAGCCATAATTCTCTGATTTTTTTCCTCCAAAACTAATGAGAAAGTGAATTTTGGTCTAAAAATTTGAGTTGGTAGAGTTCGCCCCGCCGTATTTGTGGAGCTCGAAAAGGGCTTCGATTTGGTATATTATAGGTCCAACAACGATTTCAGGAGCAAGAGTTATGGCCGTATTCATTCACTGATTGTCGATTTTTTTTTCCTCCAAATCTGATGAAAACAAGTGAATTTTGGCCTAAAAAATTGGGTTGGCAGATTTCGTCCCACCGTATTTGTAGAGCTAGAAAAGAGCTTCGATTTGGTATATTATAGTCCCAACAACGATTTCTGGAACAAAAGTTATGACCGACATCAGCCATAATTCTCTGATTTTTTTCCTCCAAAACTAATTAGAAAGTGAATTTTGGTCTAAAAATTTGGGTTCGCAGATTTCGCCCCGCCTTATTTGTGGAGCTCGAAAAGGGCTTCGATTTGGTATATTATAGGTCCAACAACGATTTCTGGATCAAGAGTTATGGCCGTATTCAGTCACTGGTTGTCGATTTTTTTTCCTCCAAATCTGATGAAAACATGTGAATTTTGGCCTAAAAAATTGGATGCAGAATTCGCCCCTCGTATTTGTAGAGCTGGAAAAGAGCTTCGATTTGGAATATTATAGTCCAGCAACAATTTCTGGAACAAAAGTTATGGCCGACTTAGCCACAATTCTCTGATTTTTTTCCTCCAAAACTGATGAAAACAAGTGAATTTTGGTCTAAAAATTTGGGTTGGAGATTTGCACCGATTATTTGTAGAGCTCGAAAAGAGCTTCGATTTGGTATATTATAGGCCCAACAACGATTTCAGGAGCAAGAGTTATGGCCGTATTCAGTCACTGGTTGTCGATTTTTTTTCCTCCAAATCTGATGAAAACAAGTGAATTTTGGCCTAAAAAATTGGGTTAGTAGATTTGTCCCACCGTATTTGTAGAGCTCGAAAAGAGCTTCGATTTGGTATATTATAGTCCCAACAACGATTTCTGGAATAAAAGTTATGGCCGACATCAGCCACAATTCCTTGATTTTTTTCCTCAAAAACTTATTAAAACAAGTGAATTTTGGTCTAAAAATTTGGCTTGGAAGAGTTCGCTCTGCCTTATTTGTGGAGCTCGAAAGGGCTTCGATTTGGTATATTATAGGCCCAACAAGATTACTGGATCAAGAGTTATGGCCGTATTCAGTCACTGGTTGTCGATTTTTTTCCTCCAAATCTGATGAAAACAAGTGAATTTTGGCCTAAAAAATTGGGTTGGCAGATTTCGTCCCACCGTATTTGTAGAGCTAGAAAAGAGCTTCGATTTGGTATATTATAGTCCCAACAACGATTTCTGGAACAAAAGTTATGACCGACATCAGCCATAATTCTCTGATTTTTTTCCTCCAAAACTAATTAGAAAGTGAATTTTGGTCTAAAAATTTGGGTTGGCAGAGTTCGCCCCGCCTTATTTGTGGAGCTCGAAAAGGGCTTCGATTTGGTATATTATAGGTCCAACAACGATTTCTGGATCAAGAGTTATGGCCGTATTCAGTCACTGGTTGTCGATTTTTTTTCCTCCAAATCTGATGAAAACATGTGAATTTTGGCCTAAAAAATTGGGATGGCAGAATTCGCCCCTCCGTATTTGTAGAGCTGGAAAAGAGCTTCGATTTGGAATATTATAGTCCCAGCAACAATTTCTGGAACAAAAGTTATGGCCGACTTTAGCCACAATTCTCTGATTTTTTTCCTCCAAAACTGATGAAAACAAGTGAATTTTGGTCTAAAAATTTGGGTTGGTAGATTTTGCACCGAATTATTTGTAGAGCTCGAAAAGAGCTTCGATTTGGTATATTATAGGCCCAACAACGATTTCAGGAGCAAGAGTTATGGCCGTATTCAGTCACTGGTTGTCGATTTTTTTTCCTCCAAATCTGATGAAAACAAGTGAATTTTGGCCTAAAAAATTGGGTTAGTAGATTTTGTCCCACCGTATTTGTAGAGCTCGAAAAGAGCTTCGATTTGGTATATTATAGTCCCAACAACGATTTCTGGAATAAAAGTTATGGCCGACATCAGCCACAATTCCTTGATTTTTTTCCTCAAAAACTTATTAAAACAAGTGAATTTTGGTCTAAAAATTTGGCTTGGAAGAGTTCGCTCTGCCTTATTTGTGGAGCTCGAAATGGGCTTCGATTTGGTATATTATAGGCCCAACAATGATTACTGGATCAAGAGTTATGGCCGTATTCAGTCACTGGTTGTCGATTTTTTTCCTCCAAATCTGATGAAAACAAGTGAATTTTGGCCTAAAAAATTGGGTTGGCAGATTTCGTCCCACCGTATTTGTAGAGCTCGAAAAGAGCTTCGATTTGGTATATTATAGTCCAGATTTCGTCCCACGTATTTGTAGAGCTAGAAAGAGCTTCGATTTGGTATATTTAGTCCAACAACGATTTCTGGAACAAAAGTTATGACCGACATCAGCCATAATTCTCTGATTTTTTTCCTCCAAAACTAATTAGAATGTGAATTTTGGTCTAAAAATTTTGGTTGGCAGAGTTCGCCCCGCCTTATTTGTGGAGCTCGAAAAGGGCTTCGATTTGGTATATTATAGGTCCAACAACGATTTATGGATCAAGAGTTATGGCCGAATTCAGTCACTGGTTGTCAATTTTTTTTCCTCCAAATATGATGAAAACAAGTGAATTTTGGCCTAAAAAATTTGGATGGCAGAATTCGCCCCTCCGTATTTGTAGAGCTGGAAAAGAGCTTCGATTTGGAATATTATAGTCCCAGCAACAATTTCTGGAACAAAAGTTATGGCCGACTTCAGCCACAATTCTCTGATTTTTTTCCTCCAAAACTGATGAAAACAAGTGAATTTTGGTCTAAAAATTTGGGTTGGTAGATTTTGCACCGAATTATTTGTAGAGGTCGAAAAGAGCTTCGATTTGGTATATTATAGGCCCAACAACGATTTCAGGAGCAAGAGTTATGGCCGTATTCAGTCACTGGTTGTCGATTTTTTTTCCTCCAAATCTGATGAAAACAAGTGAATTTTGGCCTAAAAAATTGGGTTAGTAGATTTTGTCCCACCGTATTTGTAGAGCTCGAAAAGAGCTTCGATTTGGTATATTATAGTCCCAACAACGATTTCTGGAATAAAAGTTATGGCCGACATCAGCCATAATTCTCTGATTTTTTTCCTCCAAAACTAATGAGAAAGTGAATTTTGGTCTAAAAATTTGAGTTGGTAGAGTTCGCCCCGCCGTATTTGTGGAGCTCGAAAAGGGCTTCGATTTGGTATATTATAGGTCCAACAACGATTTCAGGAGCAAGAGTTATGGCCGTATTCATTCACTGATTGTCGATTTTTTTTTCCTCCAAATCTGATGAAAACAAGTGAATTTTGGCCAAAAAAATTGGGTTGGCAGATTTAGTCCCATCGTATTTGTAGAGCTCGAAAAGTGCTTCGATTTGGTATATTATTGTCCCAGCAACGATTTCTGGAATAAAAGTTATGGCCGACTTCAGCCACAATTCTCTGATTTTTTTCCTCCAAAACTGATGAAAACAAGTGAATTTTCGTCTAAAAATTTGGGTTGGAAGATTTCTCCCCGCCTTATTTGTAGAGCTCGAAAAGTGCTTTGATATGGTATATTATAGGCCCAGCAACGATTTCGGGATCAAGAGTTATGGCCTTATTAAGTCACTGGTTTTCGACATTTTTTCCACCAAATCTGATGAAAACAAGTGAATTTTGGCCTAAAAAATTGGGTTGGCAGATTTCGTCCCACCGTATTTGTAGAGCTCGAAAAGAGCTTCGATTTGGTATATTATAGTCCCAACAACGATTTCTGGAACAAAAGTTATGGCCTACATCAGCCACAATTCCTTGATTTTTTTCCTCAAAAACTTATTAAAACAAGTGAATTTTGGTCTAAAAATTTGGGTTGGTAGAGTTCGCTCTGCCTTATTTGTGGAGCTCGAAATGGGCTTCGATTTGGTATATTATAGGCCCAACAACGATTACTGGATCAAGAGTTATGGCCGTATTCAGTCACTGGTTGTCGATTTTTTTCCTCCAAATCTGATGAAAACAAGTGAATTTTGGCCTAAAAAATTGGGTTGGCAGATTTCGTCCCACCGTATTTGTAGAGCTAGAAAAGAGCTTCGATTTGGTATATTATAGTCCCAACAACGATTTCTGGAACAAAAGTTATGACCGAAATCAGCCATAATTCTCTGATTTTTTTCCTCCAAAACTAATTAGAAAGTGAATTTTGGTCTAAAAATTTGGGTTGGCAGAGTTCGCCCCGCCTTATTTGTGGAGCTCGAAAAGGGCTTCGATTTGGTATATTATAGGTCCAACAACGATTTCTGGATCAAGAGTTATGGTCGTATTCAGTCACTGGTTGTCGATTTTTTTTCCTCCAAATCTGATGAAAACAAGTGAATTTTGGCCTAAAAAATTGGGATGGCAGAATTCGCCCCTCCGTATTTGTAGAGCTGGAAAAGAGCTTCGATTTGGAATATTATAGTCCCAGCAACAATTTCTGGAACAAAAGTTATGGCCGACTTCAGCCACAATTCTTTGATTTTTTTCCTCCAAAACTGATGAAAAGAAGTGAATTTTGGTCTAGAAATTTGGGTTGGCAGATTTTGGTCCGCCATATTTGTAGAGCTCGAAAAGAGCTTCAATTTGGTATATTATAGTCCCAACAACGATGTCTGGAACAAAAGTTGTGGCCGACTTCAGCCACAGTGCTTTGATTTTTTTCCTCCAAAACTGATTAAAACAAGTGAATTTTGGTCTAAAAATTTGGGTTGGCAGAGTTCGCCACGCCTTATTTGTAGAGCTCGAAAAGGGCTTCCATTTGGTATATTATAGACCCAACAACGATTTCTGGATCAAGAGTTATGGCCGTATTCAGTCACTGGTTGTCGATTTTTTTTCCTCCAAATCTGATGAAAACAAGTGAATTTGGGCTTCAAAAATTGGATTGGCAGATTTCACCCTGCCGTATTTGTAGAGCTCGAAAAGAGCTTCGATTTGGTATATTATTGTCCCAGCAACGATTTCTGGAACAAAAGTTATGGCCGACTTCAGGCACAATTCTGTGTTTTTTTTTTAACCAAAACTGATGAAAAGAAGTGAATTTTGGTCTAAAAATTTGGGTTGGCAGATTTCGCCCCGCCTTATTTGTAGAGCTCGAAAAGTGCTTTGATTTGGTATATTATAGGCCCAGCAACGATTTCGGGATCAAGAGTTATGGCCTTATTCAGTCACTGGTTTTCGATTTTTTTTCCTCCAAATGTGATGAAAACAAGTGAAGTTTGGCCTAAAAATTTGGGTTGGCGAATTTCACCCCGCCGTATTTGTAGAGTTGGAAAAGGGCTTCGATTTGGTATATTATAGTCCCAGCAACGATTTCTGGAACAAAAGTTATGGCCGACTTCAGCCACAATTCTCTGATTTTTTTCCTCCAAAACTGATGAAAACAAGTGAATTTTGGTCTAAAAATTTGGGTTGGCAGATTTCGCCCCGCTTTATTTGTAGAGCTCGAAAAGAGCTTCGATTTGGTATATAATAGGCCCAGCAACGATTTCGGGATCAAGAGTTATGGCCTTATACAGTCACTGGTTGTCGATTTTTTTTCCTCCAAATCTGATGAAAACAAGTGAATTTTGGCCTAAAAATTGGGATGGCGAATTTCCCCCCCCCCCTCCCGCCCCCGTATTTGTAGAGCTGGAAAAGAGCTTCGATTTCGTATATTATAGTCCCAGCAACGATTTTTGGAACAAAAGTTATGGCCGACTTCAGCCACAATTCTCTGATTTTTTTCCTCCAAAACTGATGAAAAAAAGTGTATTTTTGTCTATAAATTTGGGTTGGCAGATTTCGCCCCGCTTTATTTGTAGAGCTCGAAAAGAGCTTCGATTTGGTATATTATAGGCCCAGCAACGATTTCGGGATCAAGAGTTATGGCCTTATTTAGTCACTGGTTTTCAATTTTTTTTCCTCCAAATCTGATGACAACAAGTGAATATTAGCATAAAAAATTGGGTTGGCGAATTTCACCCCGCCGTATTTGTAGAGCTGGAAAAAAGCTTCGATTTGGTATATTATAGTGCCAGCAACGATTTCTGGAACAAAAGTTATGGCCGACTTCAGCCACAATTCTCTGTTTTTTTTCCTCCAAAACTGATGAAAACAAGTGAATTTTGGTCTAAAAATTTGGGTTCGCAGATTTCGTCCCGCCTTATTTCTAAAGCTCGAAAAGTGCTTCGATTTGGTATATTATAGGCCAAACAACGATTTCAGGATCAAGAGTTATGGCCGTATTCATTCACTGATTTTCGATTTTTTTTCCTCGAAATCTGATGAAAACAAGTGAATTTTGGCCTGAAAAATTGGGTTGGCAGATTTCGCCCCGCCGTATAGTATAGTCCCAATAACGATTTCTGGAACAAAATTTATGGCCGACTTCAGCCACAATTCTCTGATTTCTTCCCTCCAAAACTGATGAAAACAAGTGAATTTTGGCCTAAAAATTTGGGTTGGCAGATTTTGCTCCGTCTTCATTGTAGAGCTCGAAAAGAGCTTTGATTTGGCATATTATAGGCCCAACAACGATTTCAGGATCAAGAGTTATGGCCGTATTTAGTCACTGGTTGTCGATTTTTTTTCCTCCAAATATGATGAAAACAAGTGTATTTTGGCCTAAAAAATTGGGTTGGCAGATTTCGTCCCGTCGTATTTGTAGAGCTCGAAAAGTGCTTCGATTTGGTATATTATAGTCCAAACAACGATATCTGGAACAAAAGTTATGGCCGACTTCAGCCATAATTCTATGATTTTTTTCCTCCAAAACTGATGAAAACAAGTGAATTTTAGTCTAAAAATTTGGGTTGGCAGAGTTCGCCCCGCCTTATTTGTAGAGCTCGAAAAGGGCTTCTATTTGGTATATTATAGGCCTAAAAACGATTTCTGGATCAAGAGTTATGGCCGTATTCAGTCACTGGTTGTCAATTTTTTTTCCTCCAAATCTGATGAAAACAAGTGAATTTTGGCCTAAAAAATTGGTTTGGCAGATTTCGCCCCGCCGTATTTGTAGATCTCAAAAAGATCTTCGATTTGGTATATTATTGTCCCAGCAACGATTTCTGGAACAAAACTTATGGCCGACTTCAGGCACATTCTCTGATTTTTTTCCTCCAAAATTGATGAAAACAAGTGAATTTTGGTCTATAAATTTGGGTTGGCAGATGTCGCCCCGCCTTATTAGCAGAGCTTGAAAAGAGCTTCGATTTGGTATATTATAGGCCCAACAAGGATTTCTTGATCAAGAGTTATGGCCGTATTCAGTCACTGGTTGTCGATTTTTTTTCCTCCAAATCTGATGAAAATAAGTGACTTTCGCCCTAAAAAATTGGGTTGGCAGTTTTCGCCTCGCCTTATTTGTAGAGCTCGAAAAGAGCTTCGATTTGGTATATTTTAGTCCCAGCAACGATTTCTGGAACAAGAGTTATGGCCAACTTTAGCCACAATTTTCTGATTTTTTTCCTCCAAAACTGATGAAAACAAGTGAATTTTGGTCTAAAAATTTGGGTTGGAAGATTTCGCCCCACCTTATTTGTAGAGCTCGAAATGGGCTTCCATTTGGTATATTATTGGCCTAAAAACGATTTCTGGATCAAGAGTTATGGCCGTATTCTGTCACTGGTTGTCGATTTTTTTTCCTCCAAATCTGATGAAAACAAGTTAATTTTGGCCTAAAAAATTGGGTTGGCAGATTTCGCCCCGCCGTATTTGTAGATCTCGAAAAGAGCTTCGATTTGTTATATTATTGTCCCAGCAACGATTTCTGGAACAAAAGTTTTGGCCGACTTCAGCCACAATTCTCTGATTTTTTTCCTCCAAAACTGATGAAAATAAGTGAATTTTGGTCTATAAATTTGGGTTGGCAGATTTTGCCCCGCCTTATTCGTAGAGCTCGAAAAGAGCTTCGATTTGGTATATTATAGGCCTAACAAGGATTTCTTGATGAAGAGTTATGGCCGTATTCCGTCACTGGTTGTCAATTTTTTTTCCTCCAAATCTGATGAAAATAAGTGACTTTTGGCCTAAAAAATTGGGTTGGCAGATTTCGCCTCGCCTTATTTGGAGAGCTCGAAAAGAGCTTCGATTTGGTATATTTTAGTCCCAGCAACGATTTCTGGAACAAAAGTTATGGCCGACTTTTGCCACAATTCTCTGATTTTTTTCCTCCAAAACTGATGAAAACAAGTGAATTTTGGTCTAAAAATTTGGGTTGGCAGATTTCGCCCCGCCTTATTTGTAGAGCTCGAAAAGAGCTTCGATTTGGTATATTATAGGCCCAGCAACGATTTCGGGATCAAGAGTTATGGCCTTATTCAGTCACTGGTTTTCGATTTTTTTTCCTCCAAATCTGATGACAACAAGTGAATTTTCGCATAAAAAATTGGGTTGGCGAATTTCACCCCGCCGTATTTGTAGAGCTGGAAAAGAGCTTCGATTTGGTATATTATAGTGGCAGCAACGATTTCTAGAACAAAACTTATGGCCGACTTCAGCCACAATTCTCTGATTTTTTTCCTCCAAAACTGATGAAAACAAGTGAATTTTGGTCTAAAAATTTAGGTTGGCAGATTTCGTCCCGCCATATTTGTAAAGCTCGAAAAGTGCTTCGATTTGGTATATAATAGGCCCAGCAATGATTTCGGGATCGAGATTTATGGCCTTATTCAGTCACTGGTTGTCAATTTTTTTTCCTCCAAATCTGATGAAAACAAGTTAATTTTGGCCTAAAAAATTGGGTTGCAGATTTCGCCCCGTCGTATTTGTAGATCTCGGAAAGAGCTTCGATTTGTTATATTATTGTCCCAGCAACGATTTCTGGAACAAAAGTTATGGCCGACTTCCGCCAAAATTCTCTGATTTTTTTCCTCCAAAACTGATGAAAACAAGTGAATTTTGGTCTATAAATTTGGGTTGCAAGATTTCGTCCCGCCTTATTTGTAGATCTCGAAAAGGGCAACGATTTGGTATATTAGAGGCCCAACAACGATTTCAGGATCAAGAGTTATGGCCGTATTCATTCACTGATTTTCGATTTTTTTTCCTCCAAATCTGATGAAAACAAGTGAATTTTGGCCTGAAAAATTGGTTTGGCAGATTTCGCCCCGCCGTATAGTATAGTCCCAATAACGATTTCTGGAACAAAAGTTATGGCCGACTTCAGCCACAATTCTCTGATTTTTTTCCTCCAAAACTGATGAAAACAATTGAATTTTGGTCTATAAATTTGGGTTGGCAGATTTCGCCCCGCCTTATTTGTAGAGCTCGAAAAAAGCTTCGATTTGGTATATTATAGGCCCAGCAACGATTTCGGGATCAAGAGTTATGGCCTTATTCAATCACTGGTTTTTGATTTTTTTTCCTCCAAATCTGATGACAACAAGTGAACTTTCGCATAAAAAATCGGGTTGGCGAATTTCACCCCGCTGTATTTGTAGAGCTGGAAAAGAGCTTCGATTTGGTATATTATAGTGCCAGCAACGATTTCTGGAACAAAAGTTATGGCCGACTTCAGCCACAATTCTCTGATTTTTTTCCTCGAAAACTGATGAAAACAAGTGAATTTTGGTCTAAAAATTTGGGTTCGCAGATTTCGTCCCGCCGTATTTGTAAAGCTCGAAAAGAGCTTCGATTTGGAATATAATAGGCCCAGCAACGATTTCGGGATCAAGAGTTATGGCCTTATTCAGTCACTGGTTGTCGATTTTTTTTCCTCCAAATCTGATTAAAACAAGTGAATTTCAGCCTAAAAAATTTGGTTGGCGAATTTCGCCCCGCTGTATTTGTAGAGCTGGAAAAGTGCTTCGATTTGGTCTATTATAGTCCCAGCAACGATTTCTGGAACAAAAGTTATGGCCGACTTCAGCCACAATTCTCTGATTTTTTTTCCTCCAAAACTGATGAAAACAAGTGAATTTTGGTCTAAAAATTTGGGTTCGCAGAGTTCGCCCCGCCTTATTTGCAGAGCTCGAAAAGAGCTTCGATTTGGTATATTATAGGCCCAACAAGGATTTCTTGATCAAGAGTTATGGCCCTATTCAGTCACTGGTTATCTATTTTTTTTCCTCCAAATCTGATGAAAATAAGTGACTTTTGGCCTAAAAAATTGGGTTGGCAGATTTCGCCTCGCCTTATTTGTAGAGCTCGAAAAGAGCTTCGATTTGGTATATTTTAGTCCCAGCAACGATTTCTGGAACAAAAGTTATGGCCGACTTTAGCCACAATTCTCTGATTTTTTTCCTCCAAAACTGATGAAAACAAGTGAATTTTGGTCTAAAAATTTGGGTTGGAAGATGTCGCCCCGCCTTATTTGTAGAGCTCGAAATGGGCTTCCATTTGGTATATTATAGGCCTAAAAACGATTTCTGGATCAAGAGTTATGGCCGTATTAAGTCACTGGTTGTCGATTTTTTTTCCTCCAAATCTGATGAAAACAAGTTAATTTTGGCCTAAAAAATTGGGTTGGCAGATTTCGCCTCGCCGTATTTGTAGATCTCGAAAAGAGCTTCGATTTGCTATATTATTGTCCCAGCAACAATTTCTGCAACAAAAGTTATGGCCGACTTCAGCCACAATTCTCTGATTTTTTTCCTCCAAAACTGATGAAAATAAGTGAATTTTGGTCTATAAATTTGGGTTGGCAGATTTCGCCCCGCCTTATTCGTAGAGCTCGAAAAGAGCTTCGATTTGGTATATTATAGGCCCAACAAGAATTTCTTGATCAAGAGTTATGGCCTTATTCAGTCACTGGTTGTCAATTTTTTTTCCTCCAAATCTGATGAAAATAAGTGACTTTTGGCCTAAAAAATTGGGTTGGCAGATTTCGCCTCGCCTTATTTGTAGAGCTCGAAAAGGGCTTCGATTAGGTATATTATAGTTCCAGCAAGATTTCTGGAAAGAAAAGTTATGACCGACTTCAGCCACAATACTCTGATTTTTTTCCTCCAAAACTGATGAAAACATGTGAATTTTGGTCTAAAAATTTGGGTTGGCAGATTTCGCCCCGCCTTATTTGTAGAGCTCGAAAAAAGCTTCGATGTGGTATATCATAGGCCCTACAACGATTTCAGGATCAACAGTTATGGCCTTATTCAGTCACTGGTTGTCAATTTTTTTCCTCCAAATCTGATGAAAACAAGTGAATTTTGGCCTAAAAAATTGGGTTGGCAAATTTCGTCTCGCCGTATTTGTAGAGCTCGAAAAGAGCTTCGATTTGGTATATTATAGTCCCAACAACGATTTCTGCAACAAAAGTTATGGCCGACTTCAGCCACAATATTCTGATTTTTTTCCTCTAAAACTGATGAAAACAAGTGAATTTTGGTCTAAAAATTTGGGTTGGCAGATTTCGCCCCGCCTTATTTGTAAAGCTCGAAAAGAGCTTCGATTTGGTATATTATAGGCCCAACAACGATTTCAGGATCAAGAGTTATGGCCTTATTCAGTCACTGGTCGTCCATTTTTTTCCTCCAAATCTGATGACCACAAGTGAATTTTCGCATAAAAAATTGGGTTGGCGAATTTCACCCCGCTGTATTTGTAGAGCTGGAAAAGAGCTTCGATTTGGTATATTATAGTGCCAGCAACGATTTCTGGAACAAAAGTTATGGCCGACTTCAGCCACAATTCTTTGATTTTTTTCCTCGAAAACTGATGAAAACAAGTGAATTTTGGTCTAAAAATTTGGGTTCGCAGATTTTGTCCCGCCTTATTTGTAATGCTCGAAATGAGCTTCGATTTTGTATATAATAGGCCCAGCAACGATTTCGGGATCAAGAGTTATGGCCTTATTCAGTCACTGGTTGTCGATTTTTTTTCCTCCAAATCTGATGAAAACAAGTGAATTTTAGACTAAAAAATTGGGTTGGCGAATTTCGCCCCGCCGTATTTGTAGAGCTGGAAATGTGCTTCGATTTGGTATATTATAGTCCCAGCAACGATTTCTGGAACAAAACTTATGGCCGACTTCCGCCAAAATTCTCTGATTTTTTTCCTCCAAAACTGATGAAAAGAAGTGAATTTTGATCTATAAATTTGGGTTGGCAGATTTCGCCCCGCCTTATATGTAGAACTCGAAAAGTGCCTCGATTTGGTATATTATAGGCCCAACAACGATTTCAGGATCAAGAGTTATGGCCGTATTCAGTCACTGATTTTCGATTTTTTTTCCTCCAAATCTGATGAAAACAAGTGAATTTTGGCCTGAAAAATTGGGTTGGCAGATTTTGCCCCGCCATATAGTATAGTCCCAACAACGATTTCTGGAACAAAAGTTATGGCCGACTTCAGCCAGAATTCTCTGATTTTTTTCCTCCAAAACTGATGAAAACAAGTGAATTTTGGTCTATAAATTTGGGTTGGCAGATTTCGCCCCGCCATATTTGTAGAGCTCGAAAAGAGCTTCTATTTGGTATATTATAGGCCCAACAAGGATTTCTTGATCAAGAGTTATGGCCGTATTCTGTCACAGGTTGTCGATTTTTCTTCCTCCAAATCTGATGAAAACAAGTGAATTTTGGCCTAAAAAATTGGGTTGGCAGATTTCGCCTCGCCGTATTTGTAGAGCTCAAAAAGAGCTTCGATTTGGTATATTTTAGTCCCAGCAACGATTTCTGGAACAAAAGTTGTGGCCGACTTTAGCCACAATTCTCTGATTTCTTTCCTCCAAAACTGATGAAAACAAGTGAATTTTGGTCTTAAAATTTGGGTTGGCAGATTTCGCCCCGCCTTATTTGTAGACCTCGAAAAGAGCTTCGATTTGGTATATCATAGGTCCAGCAACGATTTCGGGATCAAGAGTTATGGCCTTATTCAGTCACTGGTTTTCGATTTTTTTTCCTCCAAATCTGATGACAACAAGTGAATTTTCGCATAAAAAATTGGGTTGGCGAATTTCACCCCGCTGTATTTGTAGAGCTGGAAAAGAGCTTCGATTTGGTATATTATAGTGCCAGCAACGATTTCTGGAACAAAAGTTATGGCCGACTTCAGCCACAATTCTATGATTTTTTTCCTCGAAAACTGATGAAAACAAGTGAATTTTGGTCTAAAAATTTGGGTTCGCAGATTTTGTCCCGCCTTATTTGTAATGCTCGAAATGAGCTTCGATTTGGTATATAATAGGCCCAGCAACGATTTCGGGATCAAGAGTTATGGCCTTATTCAGTCACTGGTTGTCGATTTTTTTTCCTCCAAATCTGATGAAAACAAGTGAATTTTAGCCTAAAAAATTGGGTTGGCGAATTTCGCCCCGCCGTATTTGTAGAACTGGAAAAGTGCTTCGATTTGGTATATTATAGTCCCAGCAACGATTTCTGGAACAAAACTTATGGCCGACTTCCGCCAAAATTCTCTAATTTTTTTCCTCCAAAACTAATGAAAAGAAGTGAATTTTGATCTATAAATTTGGGTTGGCAGATTTCGACCCGCCTTATATGTAGAGCTCGAAAAGAGCCTCGATTTGGTATATTATAGGCCCAACAACGATTTCAGGATCAAGAGTTATGGCCGTATTCAGTCACTGATTTTCGATTTTTTTTTCCTCCAAATCTGATGAAAACAATTGAATTTTGGCCTGAAAAATTGGGTTGGCAGATTTCGCCCCGCCGTATAGTATAGTCCCAACAACGATTTCTGGAACAAAAGTTATGGCCGACTTCAGGCAGAATTCTCTGATTTTTTTCCTCCAAAACTGATGAAAACAAGTGAATTTTGGTCTATAAATTTGGGTTGGCAGATTTCGCCCCGCCTTATTTGTAGAGCTCGAAAAGAGCTTCTATTTGGTATATTATAGGCCCAACAAGGATTTCTTGATCAAGAGTTATGGCCGTATTCTGTCACAGGTTGTCGATTTTTCTTCCTCCAAATCTGATGAAAACAAGTGAATTTTGGCCTAAAAAATTGGGTTGGCAGATTTCGCCTCGCCGTATTTGTAGAGCTCAAAAAGAGCTTCGATTTGGTATATTTTAGTCCCAGCAACGATTTCTGGAACAAAAGTTGTGGCCGACTTTAGCCACAATTCTCTGATTTCTTTCCTCCAAAACTGATGAAAACAAGTGAATTTTGGTCTTAAAATTTGTGTTGGCAGATTTCGCCCCGCCTTATTTGTAGAGGTCGAAAAGAGCTTCGATTTGGTATATTACAGGCCCAACAACGATTTCAGGATCAGGAGTTATGGTCGTATTCAGTCACTGGTTGTCGATTTTTTTTCCTCCAAATCTGATGAAACAAGTGAATTTTGGCCTAAAAAATTGGGTTGGCAAATTTCACCCCGCCGTATTTGTAGAGCTCGAAAAGAGCTTCGATTTGGTATATTATAGTCCAAGCAACGATTTCTGGAGCAAAAGTTATGGCCGACTTCAGCCACAATTCTTTGATTTTTTTCCTCCAAAACTGATGAAAACAAGTGAATTTTGGTCTTAAAATTTGGGTTGGCAGATTTCGCCCCACCTTATTGGTAGAGCTCAAAAAGAGCTTCGATTTGGTATATTATAGCCACAACAAGGATTTCGGGATCAAGAATTATGGCTGTATTCAGTCACTGGTTTTCAATTTTTTTTCCTCCAAATCTAATGAAAACAAGTAAATTTTGGCCTTAAAAATTTGGTTGGCAAATTTCGCCCCACCGTATTTGTAAAGCTCGAAAAGAGCTTCGATTTGGTATATTATAGGCCCAACAACGATTTCAGGATCAAGAGTTATGGCCGTATTCAGTCACTGATTGTCGATTTTTTTTCCTCCAAATCTCATGAAAACAAGTGAATTTTGGCCTAAAAAATTTGGTTGGCAGATTTCGCCCAGCCGTATAGTGTAGTCCCAACAACGATTTCTGGAACAAAAGTTATGGCCCAATTCAGCCACAATTCTCTGTTTTTTTTCCTCCAAAACAGATGAAAACAAGTGAATTTTGGTCCAAAAATTTGAGTTGGCAGATTTCGCACCGCCTTATTTGTAGAGGTCGAAAAGAGCTTCGATTTGGTATATTATAGGCCCAACAACGATTTCAGGATCAAGAGTTATGGTCGTATTCAGTCACTGGTTGTCGATTTTTTTTCCTCCCAAATCTGCTGAAACAAGTGAATTTTCGCCTAGAAAATTGGTTTGTTAGATTTCGCCCCGCCGTTTTTGTAGAGCTAGAAAAGAGCTTCGATTTGGTATATTATAGTCCCAGCAACGATTTCTGGAACAAAAGTTATGGCCGACTTCCGCCACAATTCTCTAATTTTTTTCCTCCAAAACTGATGAAAACAAGTGAATTTTGGTCAAGAAATTTGGATTGGTAGATTTATCCCCGCCTTATTTGTAGAGCTCGAAAGGAGCTTCGATTTGGTATATTATAGGCCCTACAACGATTTCAGGATCAATAGTTATAGCCGTATTCAGTCACTGATTTTCGATTTTTTTTCCTCCAAATCTGATGAAAACAAGTGAATTTTGGCCTGAAAAATTGGGTTGGTAGATTTCGCCCCGCCGTATAGTATAGTCCCAAAAACGATTTCTGGAACAAAAGTTATGGCCGACTTCAGCCACAATTCTCTGATTTTTTTCCTCCAAAACTGATGAAAACAAGTGAATTTTGGTCTATAAATTTGGGTTGGCAGATTTCGCCCCGCCTTATTAGTAGAGCTCGAAAAGAGCTTCGATTTGGTATATTATAGGCCCAACAACGATTTCGGGATCAAGAGTTATGGCCTTATTCAATCACTGGTTTTCGATTTTTTTCCTCCAAATCTGATGACAACAAGTGAACTTTCGCATATAAAATTGGGTTGGCGAATTTCACCCCGCTGTATTTGTAGAGCTGGAAAAGAGCTTCGATTTGGTATATTATAGTGCCAGCAACGATTTCTGGAACAAAAGTTATGGCCGACTTCAGCCACAATTCTCTGATTTTTTTCCTCGAAAACTGATGAAAACAAGTGAATTTTGGTCTAAAAATTTGGGTTCGCAGATTTCGTCCCGCCTTATTTGTAAAGCTCGAAAAGAGCTTCGATTTGGTATATAATAGGCCCAGCAACGATTTCGGGATCAAGAGTTATGGCCTTATTCAGTCACTGGTTCTCGATTTTTTTTCCTCCAAATCTGATGAAAACAGGTGAATTTTAGCCTAAAAAATTGGGTTGGCGAATTTCGCCCCGCCGTATTTGTAGAGCTGGAAAAGTGCTTCGATTTGGTATATTATAGTCCCAGCAACGATTTCTGGAACAAAAGTTATGGCCGACTTCCGCCAAAATTCTCTGATTTTTTTCCTCCAAAACTAATGAAAAGATGTGAATTTTGGTCTATAAATTTGGGTTGGCAGATTTCGCCCCGCCTTATATGTAGAGCTCGAAAAGAGCCTCGATTTGGTATATTATAGGCCCAACAACGATTTCAGGATCAAGAGTTATGGCCGTATTCAGTCACTGATTTTCGATTTTTTTTCCTCCAAATCTGATGAAAACAAGTGAATTTTGGCCTGAAAAATTGGGTTGGCAGATTTTGCCCCGCCATATAGTATAGTCCCAACAACGATTTCTGGAACAAAAGTTATGGCCGACTTCAGCCAGAATTCTCTGATTTTTTTCCTCCAAAACTGATGAAAACAAGTGAATTTTGGTCTATAAATTTGGGTTGGCAGATTTCGCCCCGCCATATTTGTAGAGCTCGAAAAGAGCTTCTATTTGGTATATTATAGGCCCAACAAGGATTTCTTGATCAAGAGTTATGGCCGTATTCTGTCACAGGTTGTCGATTTTTCTTCCTCCAAATCTGATGAAAACAAGTGAATTTTGGCCTAAAAAATTGGGTTGGCAGATTTCGCCTCGCCGTATTATTAGAGCTCGAAAAGAGCTTCGATTTGGTATATTACAGGCCCAACAACGATTTCAGGATCAAGAGTTATGGTCGTATTTAGTCACTGGTTGTCGATTTTTTTTTCCTCCAAATCAGATGAAACAAGTGAATTTTGGCCTAAAAAATTGGGTTGGCAGATTTCGCCCCGCCGTATTTGTAGAGCTCGAAAGGAGCTTCGATTTGGTATATTATAGTCCAAGCAACGATTTCTGGAAAAAAAGTTATGGCCGACTTCAGCCACAATTCTTTGATTTTTTTCCTCCAAAACTGATGAAAACAAGTGAATTTTGGTCTAAAAATTTGGGTTGGCCGCTTTCGCCCCACCTTATTTGTAGAGCTCAAAAAGAGCTTCGATTTGGTATATTATAGCCACAACAAGGATTTCGGGATCAAGAATTATGGCTGTATTCAGTCACTGGTTTTCAATTTTTTTTCCTCCAAATCTGATGAAAACAAGTAAATTTTGGCATTAAAAATTTGGTTGGCAAATTTTCCCCCGCCGTATTTTTAGAGCTCGAAAAGAGCTTCGATTTGGTATATTATAGGCCCAACAACGATTTCAGGATCAAGAGTTATGGCTGTATTCAGTCACTGATTGTCGATTTTTTTCCTCCAAATCTCATGAAAACAAGTGAATTTTGGCCTAATAAATTGGGTTGGCAGATTTCGCCCAGCCGTATAGTATAGTCCCAACAACGATTTCTGGAACAAAAGTTATGGCCGAATTCAGCCACAATTCTCTGATTTTTTTCCTCCAAAACTGATGAAAACAAGTGAATTTTGGTCTAAAAATTTGGGTTGGCAGATTTCGCCCCGCCTTATTTGTAGAGGTCGAAAAGAGCTTCGATTTGGTATATTATAGGCCCAACAACGATTTCAGGATCACGAGTTATGGTCGTATTCAGTCACTGGTTGTCGATTTTTTTCCTCCAAATCTCATGAAAACAAGTGATTTTGGCCTAATAAATTGGGTTGGCAGATTTCGCCCAGCCGTATAGTATACTCCCAACAACGATTTCTGGAACAAAAGTTATGGCCGAATTCAGCCACAATTCTCTAATTTTTTTCCTCCAAAACTGATGAAAACAAGTGAATTTTGGTCTAAAAATTTGGGTTGGCAGATTTAGCCCCGCCGTTTTTGTAGAGCTAAAAAAGAGTTTCGATTTGGTATATTATAGTCCCAGCAACGATTTCTGGAACAAAAGTTATGGCCGACTTCCGCCACAATTCTCTAATTTTTTTCCTCCAAAACTGATGAAAACAAGTCAATTTTGGTCAAGAAATTTGGATTGGTAGATTTATCCCCGCCTTATTTGTAGAGCTCGAAAGGAGCTTCGATTTGGTATATTATAGGCCCTACAACGATTTCAAGATCAATAGCGATGGCCGTATTCAGTCACTGATTTTCGATTTTTTTTCCTCCAAATCTGATGAAAACAAGTGAATTTTGGCCTGAAAAATTGGGTTGGCAGATTTCGCCCCGCCGTATAGTATAGTCCCAATAACGATTTCTGGAACAAAAGTTATGGCCGACTTCAGCCACAATTCACTGATTTTTTTCCTCCAAAACTGATGAAAACAAGTGAATTTTGGTCTATAAATTTGGGTTGGCAGATTTCGCCCCGCCTTATTTGTAGAGCTCGAAAAGAGCTTCGATTTGGTATATTATAGGCCCAGCAACGATTTCAGGATCAAGTGTTATGGCCTCATTCAATCACTAGTTTTCGATTTTTTTCCTCCAAATCTGATGACAACAAGTGAACTTTCGCATAAAAAATTGGGTTGCCGAATTTCACCCCGCTGTATTTGTAGAGCTGGAAAAGAGCTTCGATTTGGTATATTATAGTGCCAGCAACGATTTCTGGAACAAAAGTTATGGCCGACTTCAGCCACAATTCTCTGATTTTTTTTCCTCGAAAACTGATGAAAACAAGTGTATTTTGGTCTAAAAATTTGGTTTCGCAGATTTCGTCCCGCCTTATTTGTAAAGCTCGAAAAGAGCTTCGATTTGGTGTATAATAGGCCCAGCAACGATTTCGGGATCAAGAGTTATGGCCTTATTCAGTCACTGGTTGTCGATTTTTTTTCCTCCAAATCTGATGAAAACAAGTGAATTTTAGCCTAAAAAATTGGGTTGGCGAATTTCGCCCCGCCGTATTTGTAGAGCTAGAAAAGTTCTTCGATTTGGTATATTATAGTCCCAGCAACGATTTCTGGAACAAAAGTTATGGCCGACTTCCGCCAAAATTCTCTGATTTTTTTCCTCCAAAACTGATGAAAAGAAGTGAATTTTGGTCTATAAATTTTGGTTGGCGGATTTTGCCCCGCCTTATATGTAGAGCTCGAAAAGAGCCTCGATTTGGTATATTATAGGCCCAACAACGATTTCAGGATAAAGAGTTATGGCTGTATTCAGTCACTGATTTTCGATTTTTTTTCCTCCAAATCTGATGAAAACAAGTGAATTTTGGCCTGAAAAATTGGGTTGGCAGATTTCGCCCCGCCGTATAGTATAGGCCCAACAACGATTTCTGGAACAAAAGTTATGGCCGACTTCAGCTAGAATTCTCTGATTTTTCTTCCTCCAAATCTGATGAAAACAAGTGAATTTTGGCCTAAAAAATTGGGTTGGCAGATTTCGCCTCGCCGTATTTGTAGAGCTCGAAAAGAGCTTCGATTTGGTATATTTTAGTCCCAGCAACGATTTCTGGAACAAAAGTTATGGCCGACTTTAGCCACAATTCTCTGATTTCTTTCCCCCAAAACTGATGAAAACAAGTGAATTTTGGTCTTAAAATTTGGGTTGGCAGATTTCGCACCGCCTTATTTGTAGAGCTCGAAAAGAGCTTCGATTTGGTATATTACAGGCCCAACAACGATTTCAAGATCAAGAGTTATGGTCGTATTCAGTCACTGGTTGTCGATTTTTTTCCTCCAAATCTGATGAAAAAAGTGAATTTTGGCCTAAAAAATTGGGTTGGCAGATTTCGCCCCGCCGTATTTGTAGAGCTCGAAAAGAGCTTCAATTTGGTATATTATAGTCCCAGCAACGATTTCTGGAACAAAAGTTATGGCCGACTTCAGCCACAATTCTTTGATTTTTTTCCTCCAAAACTGATGAAAACAAGTGAATTTTGGTCTAAAAATTTGGGTTGGCAGATTTCGCGCCACCTTATATGTAGAGCTCAAAAAGGGCTTCGATTTGGTATATTATAGCCACAACAAGGATTTCGGGATCAAGAATTATGGCTGTATTCAGTCACTGGTTTTCAATTTTTTTTCCTCCAAATCTGATGAAAACAAGTAAATTTTGGCCTTAAAAATTGGGTTGCCAAATTTCGCCCTGCCGTATTTGTAGATCTCGAAAAGAGCTTCGATTTGGTATATTATAGGCCCAACAACGATTTCAGGATCAAGAGTTATGGCCGTATTCAGTCACTGATTGTCGATTTTTTTTCCTCCAAATCTCATGAAAACAAGTGAATTTCGTCCTAAAAAATTGGGATGAGAGATTTCGCCCAGCCGTATAGTATAGTCCCAACAACGATTTCTGGAACAAAAGTTATGGCCGAATTCAGCCACAATTCTCTGATTTTTTTCCACCAAAACTGATGAAAACAAGTGAATTTTGGTCTTATAATTTGGGTTGGCAGATTTCGCCCCGCCTTATTTGTAGAGCTCGAAAAGAGCTTCGATTTGGTATATTACAGGCCCAACAACGATTTCAAGATCAAGAGTTATGGTCGTATTCAGTCACTGGTTGTCGATTTTTTTTCCTCCCAAATCTGCTGAAACAAGTGAATTTTGGCCTAGAAAATTGGGTTGACAGATTTCGCCCCGCCGTTTTTGTAGAGCTAGAAAAGAGCTTCGATTTGGTATATTATTGTCCCAGCCACGATTTCTGGAACAAAAGTTATGGCCGACTTCAGCCACAATTCTCTGATTTTTTTCCTCCAAAACTGATGAAAACAAGTGAATTTTGGTCTAAAAATTTGGGTTGACAGATTTCGCCCCGCCTTATTTGTAGAGTTCGAAAAAAGCTTCGATTTGGTAAATTATAGGCCCAACAACGATTTCAGGATCAAGAGTTATGGTCGTATTCAGTCACTGGTTGTCGATTTTTTTTCCTCCAAATCTGATGAAACAAGTGAATTTTGGCCTAAAAAATTGGGTTGGCAGATTTCGCCCCACCTTATTTGTAGAGCTCAAAAAGAGCTTCGATTTGGTATATTATAGGCCCAACAACGATTTCAGGATCAAGAGTTATGGTCGTATTCAGTCACTGGTTGTCGATTTTTTTTCCTCCAAATCTGATGAAACAAGTGAATTTTGGCCTAAAAAATTGGGTTGGCAGAAGTCGCCCTGCCTTATTTGTAGAGCTCGAAAAGAGCTTCGATTTGGTATATTATACTCCCAGCAACGATTTCTGGAACAAAAGTTATGGCCGACTTCAGCCACAATTCTTTGATTTTTTTCCACCAAAACTGATGAAAACAAGTGAATTTTGGTCTAAAAACTTGGGTTGGCAGATTTCGCCCCGCCTTATTTGTAGAGGTCGAAAAGAGCTTCGATTTGGTATATTATAGGCCCAACAACGATTTCAGGATCAAGAGTTATGGTCGTATTCAGTCACTGGTTGTCGATTTTTTTTCCTCCAAATCTGCTGAAACAAGTGAATTTTGGCCTAGAAAATTGGGTTGACAGATTTCACCCCGCCGTTTTTGTAGAGCTAGAAAAGAGCTTCGATTTGGTATATTATTGTCCCAGCCACGATTTCTGGAACAAAAGTTATGGCCGACTTCAGCCACAATTCTCTGATTTTTTTCCTCCAAAACTGATGAAAACAAGTGAATTTTGGTCTAAAAATTTGGGTTGACAGATTTCGCCCCGCCTTATTTGTAGAGTTCGCAAAAAGCTTCGATTTGGTAAATTATAGGCCCAACAACGATTTCAGGATCAAGAGTTATGGTCGTATTCAGTCACTGGTTGTCGATTTTTTTTCCTCCAAATCTGATGAAACAAGTGAATTTTGGCCTAAAAAATTGGGTTGGCAGATTTCGCCCCGCCTTATTTGTAGAGCTCAAAAAGAGCTTCGATTTGGTATATTATAGGCCCAACAACGATTTCAGGATCAAGAGTTATGGTCGTATTCAGTCACTGGTTGTCGATTTTTTTTCCTCCAAATCTGATGAAACAAGTGAATTTTGGCCTAAAAAATTGGGTTGGCAGAAGTCGCCCTGCCTTATTTGTAGAGCTCGAAAAGAGCTTCGATTTGGTATATTATAGGCCCAACAACGATTTCAGGATCAAGAGTTATGGTCGTATTCAGTCACTGGTTGTCGATTTTTTTTCCTCCAAATCTGCTGAAACAAGTGAATTTTGGCCTAGAAAATTGGGTTGACAGATTTCACCCCGCCGTTTTTGTAGAGCTAGAAAAGAGCTTCGATTTGGTATATTATTGTCCCAGCCACGATTTCTGGAACAAAAGTTATGGCCGACTTCAGCCACAATTCTCTGATTTTTTTCCTCCAAAACTGATGAAAACAAGTGAATTTTGGTCTAAAAATTTGGGTTGACAGATTTCGCCCCGCCTTATTTGTAGAGTTCGCAAAAAGCTTCGATTTGGTAAATTATAGGCCCAACAACGATTTCAGGATCAAGAGTTATGGTCGTATTCAGTCACTGGTTGTCGATTTTTTTTCCTCCAAATCTGATGAAACAAGTGAATTTTGGCCTAAAAAATTGGGTTGGCAGATTTCGCCCCGCCTTATTTGTAGAGCTCAAAAAGAGCTTCGATTTGGTATATTATAGGCCCAACAACGATTTCAGGATCAAGAGTTATGGTCGTATTCAGTCACTGGTTGTCGATTTTTTTTCCTCCAAATCTGATGAAACAAGTGAATTTTGGCCTAAAAAATTGGGTTGGCAGATTTCGCCCCGCCTTATTTGTAGAGCTCGAAAAGAGCTTCGATTTGGTATATTATAGGCCCAACAACGATTTCAGGATCAAGAGTTATGGTCGTATTCAGTCACTGGTTGTCGATTTTTTTTCCTCCAAATCTGATGAAACAAGTGAATTTTGGCCTAGAAAATTGGGTTGGCAGATTTCGCCCTGCCCTATTAGTAGAGCTCGAAAAGTGCTTCGATTTGGTATATTATAGTCCCAGCAACGATTTCTGGAACAAAAGTTATGGCCGACTTCAGCCACAATTCTCTGATTTTTTTCCTCCAAAACTGATGAAAACAAGTGAATTTTGGTCTAAAAATTTGGGTTGGCAGATTTCGCCCCACCTTATTTGCAGAGCTCGAAAAGAGCTTCGATTTGGTATATTATAGCCACAACAAGGATTTCGGGATCAAGAGTTATGGCTGTATTCAGTCACTGGTTGTCGATTTTTTTCTCCTCCAAATCTGATGAAAACAAGTGAATTTTGACCTTAAAAATTGGGTTGGCAAATTTCGCCCCGCCATATTTGTAGAGCTCGAAAAGAGCTTCGATTTGGTATATTATAGACCCAACAACGATTTCAGGATCAAGCGTTATGGCCGTATTCAGTCACTGATTGTCGATTTTTTTTCCTCCAAATCTCATGAAAACAAGTGAATTTTTGCCTAAAAAATTGGGTTGGCAGATTTCGCCCCGCCGTATAGTATAGTCTCAACAACGATTTCTGGAACAAATGTTATGGCCGACTTCAGCCACAATTCTCTGATTTTTTTCCTCCAAAACTGATGAAAACAAGGGAATTTTGGTCTAAAAATTTGGGTTGGCAGATTTCGCCCCGCCTTATTTGTAGAGCTCGAAAAGCGCTTCGATTTGGTATATTATAGCCACAACAAGGATTTCGGGATCAAGAGTTATGGTTGTATTCAGTCACTGGTTGTCGATTTTTTTTTCGTCCAAATCTGATGAAAACAAGTAAATTTTGGCCTTAAAAATTGGGTTAGCAAATTTCGCCCTGCCGTATTTGTACAGCTCGAAAGGAGCTTCGATTTAGTATATTTTAGTCCCAGCAACGATTTCTGGAACAAAAGTTATGGCCGAATTCAGCCACAATTCACTGATTTTTTTCCTCCAAAACTGATGAAAACAAGTGAATTTTGGAATAAAAATTTGGGTTGGTAGATTTTGCCCCGTCTTCTTTTTAGAGCTCGAAAAGTGCATCGATTTGGTATATTATAGGCCCAACAACGATTTCTGGATCAAGAGTTATGGCCGTATTCAGTCACTGGTTGTCGATTTTTTTTCCTCCAAATCTGATGAAACAAGTGAATTTTGGCCTAAAAAATTGGGTTGGCAGATTTCGGCCTGCCTTATTTGTAGAGCTCGAAAAGAGCTTCGATTTGGTATATTATAGTCCCAGCAACGATTTCTGGAACAAAAGTTATGGCCGACTTCAGCCACAATTCTCTGATTTTTTTCCTCCAAAACTGATGAAAACAAGTGAATTTTGGTCTAAAAATTTGGGTTGGCAGATTTCGACCCACCTTATTTGTAGAGCTCGAAAAGAGCTTCGATTTGGTATATTATAGCCACAACAAGGATTTCGGGATCAAGAGTTATGGCTGTATTCAGTCACTGGTGTCGATTTTTTTCTCCTCCAAATCTGATGAAAACAAGTGAATTTTGACCTTAAAAATTGGGATGGCAAATTTCGCCCCGCCGTATTTGTAGAGCTCGAAAAGAGCTTCGATTTGGTATATTATAGACCCAACAACGATTTCAGGATCAAGAGTTATGGCTGTATTCAGTCAATGATTGTCGATTTTTTTTCCTCCAAATCTCATGGAAACAAGTGAATTTTTGCCTAAAAAATTGGGTTGGCAGATTTCGCCCCGCCGTATAGTATAGTCTCAACAACGATTTCTGGAACAAAAGTTATGGCCGACTTCAGCCACAATTCTCTGATTTTTTTCCTCCAAAACTGATGAAAATAAGGGAATTTTGGTCTAAAAATTTGGGTTGGCAGATTTCGCCCCGCCTTATTTGTAGAGCTCGAAAAGCGCTTCGATTTGGTATATTATAGCCACAACAAGGATTTCGGGATCAAGAGTTATGGCTGTATTCAGTCACTGGTGGTCGATTTTTTTCTCCTCCAAATCTGATGAAAACAAGTAAATTTTGGCCTTAAAAATTGGGTTAGAAAATTTCAACCTGCCGTATTTGTACAGGTCGAAAAGAGCTTCGATTTGGTATATTATAGTCCCAGCAACGATTTCTGGAACAAAAGTTATGGCCGAATTCAGCCACAATTCACTGATTTTTTTCCTCCAAAACTGATGAAAACAAGTGAATTTTGGAATAAAAATTTGGGTTGGTAGATTTTGCCCCGTCTTCTTTGTAGAGCTCGAAAAGGGCATCGATTTGGTATATTATAGGCCCAACAACGATTTCTGGATCAAGAGTTATGGCCGTATTCAGTCACTGGTTGTCGATTTTTTTTCCTCCAAATCTGAAGAAACAAGTGAATTTTGGCCTAAAAAATTGGGTTGACAGATTTCGCCCTGCCTTATTTGTAGAGCTCGAAAAGAGCTTCGATTTGGTATATTATCGACCCAACAACGATTTCAGGATCAAGAGTTATGGTCGTATTCAGTCACTGGTTGTCGATTTTTTTTCCTCCAAATCTGATGAAACAAGTGAATTTTGGCCTAGAAAATTGGGCTGGCAGATTTCGCCGTGCCGTATTTGTAGAGCTCGAAAAGAGCTTCGATTTGGTATATTATAGTCCCAGCAACGATTTCTGGAACAAAAGTTATGGCCGACTTCAGCCACAATTCTCTGATTTTTTTCCTCCAAAACTGATGAAAACAAGTGAATTTTGGTCTAAAAATTTAGGTTGGCAGATTTCGCCCCACCTTATTTGCAGTGCTCGAAAAGAGCTTCGATTTGGTATATTATAGCCACAACAAGGATTTCGGGATCAAGAGTTATGGCTGTATTCAGTCACTGGTTGTCGATTTTTTTCTCCTCCAAATCTGATGAAAACAAGTGAATTTTGACCTTAAAAATTGGGTTGGCAAATTTCGCCCCGCCGTATTTGTAGAGCTCGAAAAGTGCTTCGATTTGGTATATTATAGACCCAACAACGATTTTAGGATCAAGAGTTATGGCTGTATTCAGTCAATGATTGTCGATTTTTTTTCCTCCAAATCTCATGAAAACAACTGAATTTTTGCCTAAAAAATTGGGTTGGCAGATTTTGCCCCGCCGTATAGTATAGTCTCAACAACGATTTCTGGAACAAAAGTTATGGCCGACTTCAGCCACAATTCTCTGATTTTTTTCCTCCAAAACTGATGAAAACAAGGGAATTTTGGTCAAAAAATTTGGGTTGGCAGATTTCGCCCCGCCTTATTTGTAGAGCTCGAAAAGCGCTTCGATTTGGTATATTATAGCCACAACAAGGATTTCGGGATCAAGAGTTATGGCTGTATTCAGTGACTGGTTGTCGATTTTTTTCTCCTCCAAATCTGATGAAAACAAGTAAATTTTGGCCTTAAAAATTGGGTTAGAAAATTTCAACCTGCCGTATTTGTACAGCTCGAAAAGTGCTTCGATTTGGTATATTATAGTCCCAGCAACGATTTCTGGAACAAAAGTTATGGCCGAATTCAGCCACAATTCACTGATTTTTTTCCTCCAAAAATGATGAAAACAAGTGAATTTTGGAATAAAAATTTGGGTTGGTCGATTTTGCCCCGTGTTCTTTGTAGAGCTCGAAATGGGCATCGATTTGTTATATTATAGGCCCAACAACGATTTCTGGATCAAGAGTTATGGCCGTATTAAGTCACTGGTTGTCGATTTTTTTTTCTCCAAATCTGATGAAGCAAGTGAATTTTGGCCTAAAAAATTGGGTTGGCAGATTTCGCCCTGCCTTATTTGTAGAGCTCGAAAAGAGCTTCGATTTGGTATATTATAGGCCCAACTGCGATTTCAGGATCAAGAGTTATGGTCGTATTCAGTCACTGGTTTTCGATTTTTTTTCCTCCAAATCTGATGAAACAAGTGAATTTTGGCCTAGAAAATTGGGTTGGCAGATTTCGCCCCGCCGTATTCGTAGAGCTCGAAAAGAGCTTCGATTTGGTATATTATAGTCCCAGCAACGATTTCTGGAACAAAAGTTATGGCCGACTTCAGCAACAATTCTCTGATTTTTTTCCTCCAAAACAGATGAAAACAAGTGAATTTTGGTCTAAAAATTTGGGTTGGCAGATTTCGCCCCACCTTATTTGCAGAGCTCGAAAAGAGCTTCGATTTGGTATATTATAGCCACAACAAGGATTTCGGGATCAAGAGTTATGGCTGTATTCAGTCACTGGTTGTCGATTTTTTTCTCCTCCAAATCTGATGAAAACAAGTGAATTTTGACCTTAAAAATGGGGTTGGCAAATTTCGCCACGCCGTATTTGTAGAGCTCGAAAAGAGCTTCGATTTGGTATATTATAGACCCAACAACGATTTCAGGATCAAGAGTTATGGCCGTATTCAGTCACTGATTGTCGATTTTTTTTCCTCCAAATCTCATGAAAACAAGTGAATTTTTGCCTAAAAAATTGGGTTGGCAGATTTCGCCCCGCCGTATAGTATAGTCCCAACAACGATTTCGGGAACAAAAGTTATGGCCGACATCAGCCACAATTCTCTGATTTTTTTCCTCCAAAACTGATGAAAACAAGGGAATTTTGGTCTAAAAATTTGGGTTGGCAGATTTCGCCTCGCCTTATTTGTAGAGCTCGAAAAGGGCTTCGATTTGGTATATTATAGGTCTAACAACGATTTCTGGATCAAGAGTTATGGCCGTATTCAGTCACTGGTTGTCGATTTTTTTTCCTCCAAATCTGATGAAAAAAAGTGAATTTTGGCCTAAAAAATTGGGTTGGCAGATTTCGCCCCACCGTATTTGTAGAGCACGAAAAGAGCTTCGATTTGGTATATTATAGTCCCAGCAGCAGTTTCTGAAACAAATGTTATGGCCGACTTCAGCCACAATTCTCTGATTTTTTTCCTCCAAAACTGATGAAAACTATTGAATTTTTGTCTAAAAATTTAGGTTGGCAGATTTTGCTCCGCCTCATTTGTAGAGCTCGAAAAGAGCTTCGATTTGGTATATTATACGCCCAACAACGATTTCAGGATCAAGAGTTATGGCCGTATTCAGTCACTGGTTGTCGATTTTTTTTCCTCCAAATCTGATGAAAACAAGTGAATTTTGGCCTAAAAAATTGGGTTGGCAGATTTCGCCCCGCCCTACTTGTGGAGCTCGAAAAGAGCTTCGATTTGGTATATTATAGGCCCAGCAACGATTTCGGGATCAAGAGTTATGGCCTTATTCAGTCACTGGTTTTCGATTTTTTTTCCTCCAAATCTGATGACAACAAGTGAATTTTCGCGTAAAAAATTTGGTTGGCGAATTTCACCTCGCCGTATTTGTAGAGCTGGAAAAGAGCTTCGATTTGGTATATTATAGTGCCAGCAACGATTTCTGGAACAAAAGTTATTGCCGACTTCAGCCACAATTCTCTGATTTTTTTCCTCCAAAACTGATGGAAACAAGTGAATTTTGGTCTAAAAATTTGGGTTCGCAGATTTCGTCCCTCCATATTTGTAAAGCTCGAAAAGTGCTTCGATTTGGTATATAATAGGCCCAGCAACGATTTCGGGATCAAGATTTATGGCCTTATTCAGTCGCTGGTTCTCGATTTTTTTTCCTCCAAATATGATGAAAACAAGTGAATTTTGGCCTAAAAAATTGGGTTGGCGAATTTCGCCCCACCGTATTTGTAGAGCTGGAAAAGTGCTTCGATTTGGTATATTATAGTCCCAGCAACGATTTCTGGAACAAAAGTTATGGCCGACTTCCGCCAAAATTCTCTGATTTTTTTCCTCCAAAACTGATGAAAAGAAGTGAATTTTGGTCTATAAATTTGGGTTGGCTGATTTCGCCCCGCCTTATTTGTAGAGCTCGAAAATAGCTTCGATTTGGTATATTATAGGCCCAACAAGGATTTCTTGATCAAGAGTTATGGCCGTATTCATTCATAGGTTGTCGATTTTTTTTCCTCCAAATATGATGAAAACAAGTGAATTTTGGCCTAAAAAATTGGGTTGGCAGATCTCGCCCCGCCGTATTTGTAGAGCTCGAAAAGTGCTTGGATTTGGTATATTATTGTTCTAGCAACGATTTCTGGAACAAAAGTTATGGCCGACTTCAGCCACAATTCTCTGATTTTTTTCCTCCAAAACTAATGAAAACAAGTGAATTTTGGTCTAAAAATTTGGATTGGCAGATTTCGCCCCGCCTTATTTGTAGAGCTCGAAAAGAGCTTCGATTTGGTATATTATAGGCCTATCAACAATTTCGGGATCAAGAGTTATGGCCTTATTCAATCACTGGTCTTCGATTTTTTTTCCTCCAAATCTGATGACAACAAGTGAATTTTCGCATAAAAAATTGGGTTGGCGAATTTCACCCCGCTGTATTTATAGAGCTGGAAAAGTGCTTCGATTTGGTATATTATAGTCCCAGCAACGATTTCTGGAACAAAAGTTATGGCCGACTTCCGCCAAAATTCACTGATTTTTTTCCTCCAAAACTGATGAAAAGAATTGAATTTTGGTCTATAAATTTGTGTTGGCAGATTTCGCCCCGCCTTATTTGTAGAGCTCGAAAAGAGCCTCGATTTGGTATATTGTAGGCCCAGCAACGATTTCGGGATCAAGAGTTATGGCCTTATTCAGTCACTGGTTTTCGATTTTTTTTCCTCCAAATCTGATGACAACAAGTGAATTTTCGCATAAAAAATTGGGTTGGCGAATTTCACCCCGCTGTATTTATAGAGCTGGAAAAGTGCTTCGATTTGGTATATTATAGTCCCAGCAACGATTTCTGGAACAAAAGTTATGGCCGACTTCCGCCAAAATTCACTGATTTTTTTCCTCCAAAACTGATGAAAAGAATTGAATTTTGGTCTATAAATTTGTGTTGGCAGATTTCGCCCCGCCTTATTTGTAGAGCTCGAAAAGAGCCTCGATTTGGTATATTGTAGGCCCAGCAACGATTTCGGGATCAAGAGTTATGGCCTTATTCAGTCACTGGTTTTCGATTTTTTTTCCTCCAAATCTGATGACAACAAGTGAATTTTCGCATAAAAAATTGGGTTGGCGAATTTCACCCCGCCGTATTTGTAGAGCTGGAAAAGAGCTTCGATTTGGTATATTATAGTGCCAGCAACTATTTCTGGAACAAAAGTTATGGCCGACTTCAGCCACAATTCTCTGATTTTTTTCCTCCAAAACTGATGAAAACGAGTGAATTTTGGTATAAAAATTTGGGTTCGCAGATTTCGTCCCTCCTTATTTGTAAAGCTCGAAAACTGCTTCGATTTGGTATATAATAGGCCCAGCAATGATTTCGGGATGAAGATTTATGGCCTTATTCAGTCACTGGTTCTCGATTTTTTTTCCTCCAAATCTGATGAAAACAAGTGAATTTTGGCCTAAAAAATTGGGTTGGCAGATTTCGCCCCGCCGTATAGTATAGTCCCAACAACGATTTCGGGAACAAAAGTTATGGCCGACTTCAGCCACAATTCTCTGATTTTTTTCCTCCAAAACTGATGAAAACAAGGGAATTTTGGTCTAAAAATTTGGGTTGGCAGATTTCGCCTCGCCTTATTTGTAGAGCTCGAAAAGCGCTTCGATTTGGTATATTATAGCCACAACAAGGATTTCGGGATCAAGAGTTATGGCTGTATTCAGTCACTGGTTGTCGATTTTTTTCTCCTCCAAACTGATGAAAACAAGTAAATTTTGGCCTTAAAAATTGGGTTGGCAGATTTCGCCCCACCTTATTTGTACAGCTCGAAAAGAGATTCGATTTGGTATATTTTAGTCCCAGCAACGATTTCTGGAACAAAAGTTATGGCAGAATTCAGCCACAATTCACTGATTTTTTTCCTCCAAAACTGATGAAAACAAGTGAATTTTGGAATAAAAATTTGGGTTGGTAGATTTTTCCCCGTCTTCTTTGTAGAGCTCGAAAAGGGCATCGATTTGGTATATTATAGGCCCAACAACGATTTCTGGATCAAGAGTTAAGGCCGTATTCAGTCACTGGTTGTCGATTTTTTTTCCTCCAAATCTGATGAAAACAAGTGAATTTTGGCCTAAAAAATTGGGTTGGCAGATTTCGTCCCGCCGTATTTGTAGAGCTCAAAAAGAGCTTTAATTTGGTATATTATAGTCCCAGTAACGATTTCTGGAACAAAAGTTATGGCCGACTTCAGCCATAAGTCTCTGATTTTTTTCCTCCAAAACTGATAAAAACAAGTGAATTTTGGTCTTAAAATTTGGGTTGGCAGAGTTCGCCCCGCCTTATTTGTAGAGCTCGAAAAGGGCTTCGATTTGGTATATTATAGGTCTAACAACGATTTCTGGATCAAGAGTTATGGCCGTATTCAGTCACTGGTTGTCGATTTTTTTTCCTCCAAATCTGATGAAAAAAAGTGAATTTTGGCCTAAAAAATTGGGTTGGCAGATTTCGCCCCACCGTATTTGTAGAGCACGAAAAGAGCTTCGATTTGGTATATTATAGTCCCAGCAGCAGTTTCTGAAACAAATGTTATGGCCGACTTCAGCCACAATTCTCTGATTTTTTTCCTCCAAAACTGATGAAAACTATTGAATTTTTGTCTAAAAATTTAGGTTGGCAGATTTTGCTCCGCCTCATTTGTAGAGCTCGAAAAGAGCTTCGATTTGGTATATTATACGCCCAACAACGATTTCAGGATCAAGAGTTATGGCCGTATTCAGTCACTGGTTGTCGATTTTTTTTCCTCCAAATCTGATGAAAACAAGTGAATTTTGGCCTAAAAAATTTGGTTGGCAGATTTCGTCTCGCCGTATTTCTAGAGCTCAAAAAGAGCTTCGATTTGGTATATTACAGTCCCAACAACGATATCTGGAATAAAAGTTATGGCTAGCTTCAGCCATAATTCTCTGATTTTTTTCCTCCAAAACTGATGAAAACAAGTGAATTTTGGTCTAAAAATTTGGGCTGGCAGAGTTCGCCCCACCTTATTTGTAGAGCTCGAAAAGGGCTTCCATATGGTATATTATAGGCCCAACAACGATTTCTGGATCAAGAGTTATTGTTGTATTCAATCACTGGTTGTCGATTTTTTTTCCTCCAAATCTGATGAAAACAAGTGAATTTTGGCCTAAAAAATTGGGTTGGCAGATTTCGCCCCGCCTTATTTGTGGAGCTCGAAAAGAGCTTCGATTTGGTATATTATAGGCCCAGCAACGATTTCGGGATCAAGAGTTATGGCCTTATTCAGTCACTGGTTTTCGATTTTTTTTCCTCCAAATCTGATGACAACAAGTGAATTTTCGCGTAAAAAATTTGGTTGGCGAATTTCACCTCGCCGTATTTGTAGAGCTGGAAAAGAGCTTCGATTTGGTATATTATAGTGCCAGCAACGATTTCTGGAACAAAAGTTATTGCCGACTTCAGCCACAATTCTCTGATTTTTTTCCTCCAAAACTGATGGAAACAAGTGAATTTTGGTCTAAAAATTTGGGTTCGCAGATTTCGTCCCTCCATATTTGTAAAGCTCGAAAAGGGCTTCGATTTGGTATATAATAGGCCCAGCAACGATTTCGGGATCAAGATTTATGGCCTTATTCAGTCACTGGTTCTCGATTTTTTTTCCTCCAAATATGATGAAAACAAGTGAATTTTGGCCTAAAAAATTGGGTTGGCGAATTTCGCCCCGCCGTATTTGTAGAGCTGGAAAAGTGCTTCGATTTGGTATATTATAGTCCCAGCAACGATTTCTGGAACAAAAGTTATGGCCGACTTCCGCCAAAATTCTCTGATTTTTTCCTCCAAAACTGATGAAAAGAAGTGAATTTTGGTCTATAAATTTGGGTTGGCAGATTTCGCCCCGCCTTATTTGTAGAGCTCGAAAATAGCTTCGATTTGGTATATTATAGGCCCAACAAGGATTTCTTGATCAAGAGTTATGGCCGTATTCAGTCACAGGTTTTCAAATTTTTTTCCTCCAAATATGATGAAAACAAGTGAATTTTGGCCTAAAAAATTGGGTTGGTAGATCTCGCCCCGCCGTATTTGTAGAGCTCGAAAAGTGCTTCAATTTGGTATATTATTGTCCCAGCAACGATTTCTGGAACAAAAGTTATGGCCGACTTCAGCCACAATTCTCTGATTTTTTTCCTCCAAAACTGATGAAAACAAGTGAATTTTGGTCTAAAAATTTGGGTTGGCAGATTTCGCCCCACCATATTTGTAGAGGTCGAAAAGAGCTTCGATTTGGTATATTATAGGCCCAGCAACGATTTCGGGATCAAGAGTTATGGCCTTATTCAATCACTGGTTTTCGATTTTTTTTCCTCCAAATCTGATGACAACAAGTGAATTTTCGCATAAAAAATTGGGTTGGCGAATTTCACCCCGCTGTATTTGTAGAGCTGGAAAAGTGCTTCGATTTGGTATATTATAGTCCCAGCAACGATTTCTGGAACAAAAGTTATGGCCGACTTCCGCCAAAATTCACTGATTTTTTTCCTCCAAAACTGATGAAAAGAAGTGAATTTTGGTCTATAAATTTGGGTTGGCAGATTTCGCCCCGCCTTACTTGTAGAGCTCGAAAAGAGCCTCAAGTTGGTATATTATAGGCCCAGCAACGATTTCGGGATCAAGAGTTATGGCCTTATTCAATCACTGGTTGGCGATTTTTTTCCTCCAAATCTGATGAAAAGAAGTGAATTTTAGCCTAAAAAATTAGGTCGGCGAATTTCGCCCTGCCATATTTGTAGAGCTGGAAAAGTGCTTCGATTTGGTATATTATAGTCCCAGCAACGATTTCTGGAACAAAAGTTATGGCCGACTTCCGCCAAAATTCACTGATTTTTTTCCTCCAAAACTGATGAAAAGAAGTGAATTTTGGTCTATAAATTTGGGTTGGCAGATTTCGCCCCGCCTTACTTGTAGAGCTCGAAAAGAGCCTCAAGTTGGTATATTGTAGGCCCAGCAACGATTTCGGGATCAAGAGTTATGGCCTTATTCAATCACTGGTTGGCGATTTTTTTCCTCCAAATCTGATGAAAAGAAGTGAATTTTAGCCTAAAAAATTAGGTTGGCGAATTTCGCCCTGCCGTATTTGTAGAGCTGGAAAAGTGCTTCGATTTGGTATATTATAGTCCCAGCAACGATTTCTGGAACAAAAGTTATGGCCGACTTCCGCCAAAATTCACTGATTTTTTTCCTCGAAAACTGATGAAAAGAAGTGAATTTTGGTCTATAAATTTTGGTTGGCAGATTTCGCCCCGCCCTATTTGTAGAGCTCGAAAAGAGCCTCGATTTGGTATATTATAGGCCCAACAACGATTTCAGGATCAAGAGTTATGGCCGTATTCAGTCATTGATTTTCGATTTTTTTTCCTCCAAACCGGATGAAAACAAGTGAATTTTGGCCTGAAAAATTGGGTTGGCAGATTTCGCCCCGCCGTATAGTATAGTCCCAACAACGATTTCTGGAACAAAAGTTATGGCCGACTTCAGCCAGAATTCTCTGATTTTTTTCCTCCAAAACTGATGAAAACAAGTGAATTTTGGTCTATAAATTTGGGTTGGCAGATTTCGCCCCACCATATTTGTAGAGCTCGAAAAGAGCTTCGATTTGGTATATTATAGGCCGAACAAGGATTTCTTGATCAAGAGTTATGGCCGTATTCAGTCACTGATTGTCGATTTTTTTTCCTCCAAATCTCATGAAAACAAGTAAATTTTGGCCCAAAAAATTGGGTTGGCAGATTTCGCCCCGCCGTATAGTATAGTCCCAACAACGATTTCTGGAACAAAAGTTATGGCCGACTTCAGCCACAATTCTCTGATTTTTTTCCTCCAAAACTGATGAAAACAAGGGAACTTTGGTCTAAAAATTTGGGTTAGCAGATTTGGCCCCGCCTTATTTGTAGAGCTCGAAAAGCGCTTCGATTTGGTATATTATAGCCACAACAAGGATTCCGGGATCAAGAGTTATGGCTGTATTCAGTCACTGGTTGTCGATTTTTTTCTCCTCCAAATCTGATGAAAACAAGTAAATTTTGGCCTTAAAAATTGGGTTAGCAAATTTCGCCCTGCCGTATTTGTACAGCTCGAAAAGAGCTTCGATTTGGTATATTTTAGTCCCAGCAACGATTTCTGGAACAAAAGTTATGGCCGAATTTAGCCACAATTCACTGATTTTTTTCCTCCAAAACTGATGAAAACAAGTGAATTTGTGAATAAAAATTTGGGTTGGTAGATTTTGCCCCGTCTTCTTTGTAGAGCTCGAAAAGGGCATCGATTTGGTGTATTATAGGCCCAACAACGATTTCTGGATCAAGAGTTATGGCCGTATTCAGTCACTGGTTGTAGATTTTTTTTCCTCCAAATCTGATGAAAACAAGTGAATTTTGGCCTAAAAAATTGGGTTGGCAGATTTCGTCCTGCCGTATTTGTAGAGCTCAAAAAGAGCTTCAATTTGGTATATCATAGTCCCAGTAACGATTTCTGGAACAAAAGTTATGGCCGACTTCAGCTATAATTCTCTGATTTTTTTCCTCCAAAACTGATGAAAACAAGTGAATTTTGGTCTAAAAATTTGGGTTGGCAGAGTTCGCCTCGCCTTATTTGTAGAGCTCGAAAAGGGCTTCGATTTGGTATATTATAGGTCCAACAACGATTTCTGGAACAAGATTTATGGCCGTATTCAGTCACTGGTTGTCGATTTTTTTTCCTCCAAATCTGATGAAAACAAGTGAATTTTGGCCTAAAAAATTGGGTTGGCAGATTTCGCCCCACAGTATTTGTAGAGCACGAAAAGATCTTCGATTTGGTATATTATAGTCCCAGCAACAGTTTCTGAAACAAATGTTATGCCGGACTTCAGCCACAATTCTCTGATTTTTTTCCTCCAAAACTGATGAAAATAATTGAATCTTTGTCTAAAAATTTAGGTTGGCAGATTTTGCTCCACCTTATTTGTAGAGCTCGAAAAGAGCTTCGATTTGGTATATTATAGGCCCAACAACGATTTCAGCATCAAGAGTTATGGCCGTATTCAGTCACTGGTTGTCGATTTTTTTTCCTCCAAATCTGATGAAAACAAGTGAATTTTGGCCTAAAAAATTGGGTTGGCAGATTTCGTCCCGCCGTATTTCTAGAGCTCAAAAAGAGCTTCGATTTGGTATATTACAGTCCCAACAACGATATCTGGAATAAAAGTTATGGCTAGCTTCAGCCACAATTCTCTGATTTTTTTCCTCCAAAACTGATGAAAACAAGTGAATTTTGGTCTGAAAATATGGGTTGGCAGAGTTCGCCCCGCCTTATTTGTAGAGCTCGAAAAGGGCTTCCGTTTGGTATATTATAGGCCCAACAACGATTTCTGGATCAAGAGTTATGGTTCTATTCAATCACTGGTTGTCGATTTTTTTTCCTCCAAATCTGATGAAAACTAGTGAATTTTGGCCTAAAAAATTGGGTTGGCAGATTTCGCCCTGCCTTATTTGTAGAGCTCGAAAAGAGCTTCGATTTGGTATATTATAGGCCCAGCAACGATTTCGGGATCAAGAGTTATGGCCTTATTCAGTCACTGGTTTTCGATTTTTTTTCCTCCAAATCTGATGACAACAAGTGAATTTTCGCATAAAAAATTGGGTTGGCAAATTTCACCCCGCCGTATTTGTAGAGCTGGAAAAGAACTCCGATTTGGTATATTATAGTGCCAGCAACGATTTCTGGAACAAAAGTTATGGCCGACTTCAGCCACAATTCTTTGATTTTTTTCCTCCAAAACTGATGAAAACAAGTGAATTTTGGTCTAAAAATTTTGGTTCGCAGATTTCGTCCCGCCTTATTTGCAAAGCTCGAAAAGTGCTTCGATTTGGTATATAATAGGCCCAGCAACGATTTCGGGATCAAGATTTATGGCCTTATTCAGTCACTGGTTGTCGATTTTTTTTCCTCCAAATCTGATGAAAACAAGTGAATTTTGGCCTAAAAAATTGGGTTGGCGAATTTCGCCCCGCCGTATTTGTAGAGCTGGAAAAGTGCTTCGATTTGGTATATTATAGTCCCAGCAACGATTTCTGGATCAAAAGTTATGGCCGACTTCCGCCAAAATTCTCTGATTTTTTTCCTCAAAAACTGATGAAAAGAAGTGAATTTTGGTCTATAAATTTGGGTTGGCAGATTTCGTCCCGCCTTATTTGTAGAGCTTGAAAAGAGCTTCGATTTGGTATATTATAGGCCCAACAACGATTTCAGGATCAAGAGTTATGGCCGTATTCAGTCACTGATTCTCGATTTTTTTTCCTCCAAATCTGATGAAAACAAGTGAATTTTGGCCTGAAAAATTGGGTTGTCAGATTTCGCCCCGCCGTATTGTATAGTCCCAACAACGATTTCTGGAACAAAAGTTATGGCCGACTACAGCCAGAATTTTCTAATTTTTTTCCTCCAAAACTGATGAAAACAAGTGAATTTTGGTCTATAAATTTGGGATGGCAGATTTCACCCCGCCATATTTGTAGAGCTCGAAAAGAGCTTCGATTTGGTATATTATAGGCCCAACAAGGATTTCTTGATCAAGAGTTATGGCCGTATTCAGTCATTGATTGTCGATTTTTTTCCTCGAAATCTCATGAAAATAAGTGAATTTTGGCCTAAAAAATTGGGTTGGCAGATTTCACCCCGCCGTATAGTATAGTCCCAACAACGATTTCTGGAACAAAAGTTATGGCCGACTTCAGCCACAATTCTCTGATTTTTTTCCTCCAAAACTGATGAAAACAAGGGAATTTTGGTCTAAAAATTTGGGTTGGCGGATTTCGGCCCGCCTTATTTGTAGAGCTCGAAAAGCGCTTCGATTTGGTATATTATAGCCACAACAAGGATTTCGGGATCAAGAGTTATGGTTGTATTCAGTCACTGGTTGTCGATTTTTTTTTCGTCCAAATCTGATGAAAACAAGTAAATTTTGGCCTTAAAAATTGGGTTAGCAAATTTCGCCCTGCCGTATTTGTACAGCTCGAAAGGAGCTTCGATTTAGTATATTTTAGTCCCAGCAACGATTTCTGGAACAAAAGTTATGGCCGAATTCAGCCACAATTCACTGATTTTTTTCCTCCAAAACTGATGAAAACAAGTGAATTTTGGAATAAAAATTTGGGTTGGTAGATTTTGCCCCGTCTTCTTTGTAGACCTCGAAAAGGGCATCGATTTGTTATATTATAGGCCCAACAACGATTTCTGGATCAAGAGTTATGGCCGTATTCAGTCACTGGTTTTCAATTTTTTTTCCTCGAAATCTGATGAAAACAAGTGAATCTTGGCCTAAAAAATTGGGTTGGCAGATTTCGCCCCACCGTATTTGTAGAGCGCGAAAAGAGCTTCGATTTGGTATATTATAGTCCCAGCAACAGTTTCTGAAACAAATGTTATGGCCGACTTCAGCCACAATTCTCTGATTTTTTTCCTCCAAAACTGATGAAAACAATTGAATTTTTGTCTAAAAATTTAGGTTGGCAGATTTTGCTATACCTTATTTGTAGAGCTCGAAAAGAGCTTCGATTTGGTATATTATAGGCCCAACAACGATTTCAAGATCAAGAGTTATGGCCGTATTCAGTCACTGGTTGTCGATATTTTTTCCTCCAAATCTGATGAAAACAAGTGAATTTTGGCCTAAAAAGTTGGGTTGGCAGATTTCGTCTCGCCGTATTTCTAGAGCTCAAAAAGAGCTTCGATTTGGTATATTACAGTCCCAACAACGATATCTGGAATAAAAGTTATGGCTGGCTTCAGCCACAATTCTCTGATTTTTTTCCTCCAAAACTGATGAAAACAAGTGAATTTTGGTCTAAAAATTTGGGTTGGCAGAGTTCGCCCCGCCTTATTTGTAGAGCTCGAAAAGGGCTTCCATTTGGTATATTATTGGCCCAACAACGATTTCTGGATCAAGAGTTATGGTTGTATTCAATCACTGGTTGTCGATTTTTTTTCCTCCTAATCTGATGAAAACAAGTGAATTTTGGCCTAAAAAATTGGGTTGGCAGATTTCGCCCCACAGTATTTGTAGAGCACGAAAAGATCTTCGATTTGGTATATTATAGTCCCAGCAACAGTTTCTGAAACAAATGTTATGCCGGACTTCAGCCACAATTCTCTGATTTTTTTCCTCCAAAACTGATGAAAATAATTGAATCTTTGTCTAAAAATTTAGGTTGGCAGATTTTGCTCCACCTTATTTGTAGAGCTCGAAAAGAGCTTCGATTTGGTATATTATAGGCCCAACAATGATTTCAGCATCAAGAGTTATGGCCGTATTCAGTCACTGGTTGTCGATTTTTTTTCCTCCAAATCTGATGAAAACAAGTGAATTTTGGCCTAAAAAATTGGGTTGGCAGATTTCGTCCCGCCGTATTTCTAGAGCTCAAAAAGAGCTTCGATTTGGTATATTACAGTCCCAACAACGATATCTGGAATAAAAGTTATGGCTAGCTTCAGCCACAATTCTCTGATTTTTTTCCTCCAAAACTGATGAAAACAAGTGAATTTTGGTCTGAAAATATGGGTTGGCAGAGTTCGCCCCGCCTTATTTGTAGAGCTCGAAAAGCGCTTCCGTTTGGTATATTATAGGCCCAACAACGATTTCTGGATCAAGAGTTATGGTTCTATTCAATCACTGGTTGTCGATTTTTTTTCCTCCAAATCTGATGAAAACTAGTGAATTTTGGCCTAAAAAATTGGGTTGGCAGATTTCGCCCTGCCTTATTTGTAGAGCTCGAAAAGAGCTTCGATTTGGTATATTATAGGCCCAGCAACGATTTCGGGATCAAGAGTTATGGCCTTATTCAGTCACTGGTTTTCGATTTTTTTTCCTCCAAATCTGATGACAACAAGTGAATTTTCGCATAAAAAATTGGGTTGGCAAATTTCACCCCGCCGTATTTGTAGAGCTGGAAAAGAACTCCGATTTGGTATATTATAGTGCCAGCAACGATTTCTGGAACAAAAGTTATGGCCGACTTCAGCCACAATTCTTTGATTTTTTTCCTCCAAAACTGATGAAAACAAGTGAATTTTGGTCTAAAAATTTTGGTTCGCAGATTTCGTCCCGCCTTATTTGCAAAGCTCGAAAAGTGCTTCGATTTGGTATATAATAGGCCCAGCAACGATTTCGGGATCAAGATTTATGGCCTTATTCAGTCACTGGTTGTCGATTTTTTTTCCTCCAAATCTGATGAAAACAAGTGAATTTTGGCCTAAAAAATTGGGTTGGCGAATTTCGCCCCGCCGTATTTGTAGAGCTGGAAAAGTGCTTCGATTTGGTATATTATAGTCCCAGCAACGATTTCTGGATCAAAAGTTATGGCCGACTTCCGCCAAAATTCTCTGATTTTTTTCCTCAAAAACTGATGAAAAGAAGTGAATTTTGGTCTATAAATTTGGGTTGGCAGATTTCGTCCCGCCTTATTTGTAGAGCTTGAAAAGAGCTTCGATTTGGTATATTATAGGCCCAACAACGATTTCAGGATCAAGAGTTATGGCCGTATTCAGTCACTGATTCTCGATTTTTTTTCCTCCAAATCTGATGAAAACAAGTGAATTTTGGCCTGAAAAATTGGGTTGTCAGATTTCGCCCCGCCGTATTGTATAGTCCCAACAACGATTTCTGGAACAAAAGTTATGGCCGACTACAGCCAGAATTTTCTGATTTTTTTCCTCCAAAACTGATGAAAACAAGTGAATTTTGGTCTATAAATTTGGGATGGCAGATTTCACCCCGCCATATTTGTAGAGCTCGAAAAGAGCTTCGATTTGGTATATTATAGGCCCAACAAGGATTTCTTGATCAAGAGTTATGGCCGTATTCAGTCATTGATTGTCGATTTTTTTCCTCGAAATCTCATGAAAATAAGTGAATTTTGGCCTAAAAAATTGGGTTGGCAGATTTCACCCCGCCGTATAGTATAGTCCCAACAACGATTTCTGGAACAAAAGTTATGGCCGACTTCAGCCACAATTCTCTGATTTTTTTCCTCCAAAACTGATGAAAACAAGGGAATTTTGGTCTAAAAATTTGGGTTGGCGGATTTCGGCCCGCCTTATTTGTAGAGCTCGAAAAGCGCTTCGATTTGGTATATTATAGCCACAACAAGGATTTCGGGATCAAGAGTTATGGTTGTATTCAGTCACTGGTTGTCGATTTTTTTTTCGTCCAAATCTGATGAAAACAAGTAAATTTTGGCCTTAAAAATTGGGTTAGCAAATTTCGCCCTGCCGTATTTGTACAGCTCGAAAGGAGCTTCGATTTAGTATATTTTAGTCCCAGCAACGATTTCTGGAACAAAAGTTATGGCCGAATTCAGCCACAATTCACTGATTTTTTTCCTCCAAAACTGATGAAAACAAGTGAATTTTGGAATAAAAATTTGGGTTGGTAGATTTTGCCCCGTCTTCTTTGTAGACCTCGAAAAGGGCATCGATTTGTTATATTATAGGCCCAACAACGATTTCTGGATCAAGAGTTATGGCCGTATTCAGTCACTGGTTTTCAATTTTTTTTCCTCGAAATCTGATGAAAACAAGTGAATCTTGGCCTAAAAAATTGGGTTGGCAGATTTCGCCCCACCGTATTTGTAGAGCGCGAAAAGAGCTTCGATTTGGTATATTATAGTCCCAGCAACAGTTTCTGAAACAAATGTTATGGCCGACTTCAGCCACAATTCTCTGATTTTTTTCCTCCAAAACTGATGAAAACAATTGAATTTTTGTCTAAAAATTTAGGTTGGCAGATTTTGCTATACCTTATTTGTAGAGCTCGAAAAGAGCTTCGATTTGGTATATTATAGGCCCAACAACGATTTCAAGATCAAGAGTTATGGCCGTATTCAGTCACTGGTTGTCGATATTTTTTCCTCCAAATCTGATGAAAACAAGTGAATTTTGGCCTAAAAAGTTGGGTTGGCAGATTTCGTCTCGCCGTATTTCTAGAGCTCAAAAAGAGCTTCGATTTGGTATATTACAGTCCCAACAACGATATCTGGAATAAAAGTTATGGCTGGCTTCAGCCACAATTCTCTGATTTTTTTCCTCCAAAACTGATGAAAACAAGTGAATTTTGGTCTAAAAATTTGGGTTGGCAGAGTTCGCCCCGCCTTATTTGTAGAGCTCGAAAAGGGCTTCCATTTGGTATATTATTGGCCCAACAACGATTTCTGGATCAAGAGTTATGGTTGTATTCAATCACTGGTTGTCGATTTTTTTTCCTCCTAATCTGATGAAAACAAGTGAATTTTGGCCTAAAAAATTGGGTTGGCAGATTTCGCCCCACAGTATTTGTAGAGCACGAAAAGATCTTCGATTTGGTATATTATAGTCCCAGCAACAGTTTCTGAAACAAATGTTATGCCGGACTTCAGCCACAATTCTCTGATTTTTTTCCTCCAAAACTGATGAAAATAATTGAATCTTTGTCTAAAAATTTAGGTTGGCAGATTTTGCTCCACCTTATTTGTAGAGCTCGAAAAGAGCTTCGATTTGGTATATTATAGGCCCAACAATGATTTCAGCATCAAGAGTTATGGCCGTATTCAGTCACTGGTTGTCGATTTTTTTTCCTCCAAATCTGATGAAAACAAGTGAATTTTGGCCTAAAAAATTGGGTTGGCAGATTTCGTCCCGCCGTATTTCTAGAGCTCAAAAAGAGCTTCGATTTGGTATATTACAGTCCCAACAACGATATCTGGAATAAAAGTTATGGCTAGCTTCAGCCACAATTCTCTGATTTTTTTCCTCCAAAACTGATGAAAACAAGTGAATTTTGGTCTGAAAATATGGGTTGGCAGAGTTCGCCCCGCCTTATTTGTAGAGCTCGAAAAGGGCTTCCGTTTGGTATATTATAGGCCCAACAACGATTTCTGGATCAAGAGTTATGGTTCTATTCAATCACTGGTTGTCGATTTTTTTTCCTCCAAATCTGATGAAAACTAGTGAATTTTGGCCTAAAAAATTGGGTTGGCAGATTTCGCCCTGCCTTATTTGTAGAGCTCGAAAAGAGCTTCGATTTGGTATATTATAGGCCCAGCAACGATTTCGGGATCAAGAGTTATGGCCTTATTCAGTCACTGGTTTTCGATTTTTTTTCCTCCAAATCTGATGACAACAAGTGAATTTTCGCATAAAAAATTGGGTTGGCAAATTTCACCCCGCCGTATTTGTAGAGCTGGAAAAGAACTCCGATTTGGTATATTATAGTGCCAGCAACGATTTCTGGAACAAAAGTTATGGCCGACTTCAGCCACAATTCTTTGATTTTTTTCCTCCAAAACTGATGAAAACAAGTGAATTTTGGTCTAAAAATTTTGGTTCGCAGATTTCGTCCCGCCTTATTTGCAAAGCTCGAAAAGTGCTTCGATTTGGTATATAATAGGCCCAGCAACGATTTCGGGATCAAGATTTATGGCCTTATTCAGTCACTGGTTGTCGATTTTTTTTCCTCCAAATCTGATGAAAACAAGTGAATTTTGGCCTAAAAAATTGGGTTGGCGAATTTCGCCCCGCCGTATTTGTAGAGCTGGAAAAGTGCTTCGATTTGGTATATTATAGTCCCAGCAACGATTTCTGGATCAAAAGTTATGGCCGACTTCCGCCAAAATTCTCTGATTTTTTTCCTCAAAAACTGATGAAAAGAAGTGAATTTTGGTCTATAAATTTGGGTTGGCAGATTTCGTCCCGCCTTATTTGTAGAGCTTGAAAAGAGCTTCGATTTGGTATATTATAGGCCCAACAACGATTTCAGGATCAAGAGTTATGGCCGTATTCAGTCACTGATTCTCGATTTTTTTTCCTCCAAATCTGATGAAAACAAGTGAATTTTGGCCTGAAAAATTGGGTTGTCAGATTTCGCCCCGCCGTATTGTATAGTCCCAACAACGATTTCTGGAACAAAAGTTATGGCCGACTACAGCCAGAATTTTCTAATTTTTTTCCTCCAAAACTGATGAAAACAAGTGAATTTTGGTCTATAAATTTGGGATGGCAGATTTCACCCCGCCATATTTGTAGAGCTCGAAAAGAGCTTCGATTTGGTATATTATAGGCCCAACAAGGATTTCTTGATCAAGAGTTATGGCCGTATTCAGTCATTGATTGTCGATTTTTTTCCTCGAAATCTCATGAAAATAAGTGAATTTTGGCCTAAAAAATTGGGTTGGCAGATTTCACCCCGCCGTATAGTATAGTCCCAACAACGATTTCTGGAACAAAAGTTATGGCCGACTTCAGCCACAATTCTCTGATTTTTTTCCTCCAAAACTGATGAAAACAAGGGAATTTTGGTCTAAAAATTTGGGTTGGCGGATTTCGGCCCGCCTTATTTGTAGAGCTCGAAAAGCGCTTCGATTTGGTATATTATAGCCACAACAAGGATTTCGGGATCAAGAGTTATGGTTGTATTCAGTCACTGGTTGTCGATTTTTTTTTCGTCCAAATCTGATGAAAACAAGTAAATTTTGGCCTTAAAAATTGGGTTAGCAAATTTCGCCCTGCCGTATTTGTACAGCTCGAAAGGAGCTTCGATTTAGTATATTTTAGTCCCAGCAACGATTTCTGGAACAAAAGTTATGGCCGAATTCAGCCACAATTCACTGATTTTTTTCCTCCAAAACTGATGAAAACAAGTGAATTTTGGAATAAAAATTTGGGTTGGTAGATTTTGCCCCGTCTTCTTTGTAGAGCTCGAAAAGGGCATCGATTTGTTATATTATAGGCCCAACAACGATTTCTGGATCAAGAGTTATGGCCGTATTCAGTCACTAGTTGTCGATTTTTTTTTCTCCAAATCTGATGAAAACAAGTGAATTTTGGCCTAAAAAATTGGGTTTGCAGATTTCGCCCCACCGTATTTGTAGAGCTCAAAAAGAGCTTCAATTTGGTATATTATAGTCCCAGTAACGATTTCTGAAACAAAAGTTATGGCCGAATTCAGCCACAATTCACTGATTTTTTTCCTCCAAAACTGATGAAAACAAGTGAATTTTGGAATAAAAATTTGGGTTGGTAGATTTTGACCCGCCTTATTTTAAGAGCTCGAAAAGGGCTTCGATTTGGTATATTATAGGTCCAACAACGATTTCTGGATCAAGAGTTATGGCCGTATTCAGTCACTGGTTTTCAATTTTTTTTCCTCGAAATCTGATGAAAACAAGTGAATCTTGGCCTAAAAAATTGGGTTGGCAGATTTCGCCCCACCGTATTTGTAGAGCGCGAAAAGAGCTTCGATTTGGTATATTATAGTCCCAGCAACAGTTTCTGAAACAAATGTTATGGCCGACTTCAGCCACAATTCTCTGATTTTTTTCCTCCAAAACTGATGAAAACAATTGAATTTTTGTCTAAAAATTTAGGTTGGCAGATTTTGCTATGCCTTATTTGTAGAGCTCGAAAAGAGCTTCGATTTGGTATATTATAGGCCCAACAACGATTTCAAGATCAAGAGTTATGGCCGTATTCAGTCACTGGTTGTCGATATTTTTTCCTCCAAATCTGATGAAAACAAGTGAATTTTGGCCTAAAAAGTTGGGTTGGCAGATTTCGTCTCGCCGTATTTCTAGAGCTCAAAAAGAGCTTCGATTTGGTATATTACAGTCCCAACAACGATATCTGGAATAAAAGTTATGGCTGGCTTCAGCCACAATTCTCTGATTTTTTTCCTCCAAAACTGATGAAAACAAGTGAATTTTGGTCTAAAAATTTGGGTTGGCAGAGTTCGCCCCGCCTTATTTGTAGAGCTCGAAAAGGGCTTCCATTTGGTATATTATTGGCCCAACAACGATTTCTGGATCAAGAGTTATGGTTGTATTCAATCACTGGTTGTCGATTTTTTTTCCTCCTAATCTGATGAAAACAAGTGAATTTTGGCCTAAAAAATTGGGTTGGCAGATTTCGTCCCGCCTTATTTGTAGAGCTCGAAAAGAGCTTCGATTTGGCATATTATAGGCCCAGCAACGATTTTGGGATCAAGAGTTATGGCGTTATTCAGTCACTGGTTTTCTATTTTTTTTTCCTCCAAATCTGATGACAACAAGTGAATTTTCGTATAAAAAATTGGGTTGGCGAATTTCACCCCACCGTATTTGTAGAGCTGTAAAAGAGCTTCGATTTGGTATATTATAGTGCCAGCAACCATTTCTGGAACAAAAGTTATGGCCGACTTCAGCCACAATTCTCTGATTTTTTTCCTCCAAAACTGATGAAAACAAGTGAATTTTGGTCTAAAAATTTGGGTTCGCAGATTTCGTCCTACCTTATTTGTAAAGCTCGAAAAGAGCTTCGATTTGGTATATAATAGGCCCAGCAACGATTTCGGGATCAAGATTTATGGCCTTATTAAGTCACTGGTTGTCGATTTTTTTTCCTCCAAATCTGATGAAAACTAGTGAATTTTGGCCTAAAAAATTGGGTTGGCGAATTTCGCCCCGCAGTATTTGTAGAGCTGGAAAAGTGCTTCGATTTGGTATATTATAATCGCAGCAACGATTTCTGGAACAAAAGTTATGGCCGACTTCCGCCAAAATTCTCTGATTTTTATCCTCGAAAACTGATGAAAAGAAGTGAATTTTGGCCTATAAATTTGGGTTGGCAGATTTCGTACCGCCTTATTTTTAGAGCTCGAAAAGAGCTTCGATTTGGTATATTATAGGCCCAACAACGATTTCAGGATCAAGAGTTATGGCCGTATTCATTCACTGATTTTCAATTTTTTTTCCTCCAGATCTGATGAAAACAAGTGAATTTTGGCCTGAAAAATTGGGTTGGCCGATTTCGCCCCGCCGTATAGTATAGTCCCAACAACGATTTCTGGAATAAAAGTTATGGCCGACTTCAGCCACAATTCTCTGATTTTTTTCCTCCAAAACTGATGAAAACAAGTGAATTTTGGTCTATAAATTAGGGTTAGCAGATTTCGCCCCGCCTTATTTCTAGAGCTCGAAAATAGCTTCGATTTGGTATATTATAGGCCCAACAAGGATTTCTTGATCAAGAGTTATGACCGTATTCAGTCACAGGTTGTCGATTTTTTTTTCCTCCAAATCTGATGAAAACAAGTGAATTTTGGCCTAAAAAATTGGGTTGGCAGATTTCGCCTCGCCGTATTTGTAGAGCTCAAAAAGAGCTTCGATTTGGTATATTTTAGTCCCAGCAACGATTTCTGGAACAAAAGTTTTGGCCGACTTTAGCCACAATTCTCTGATTTCTTTCCTCCAAAACTGATGAAAACAAGTGAATTTTGTTCTATAAATTTGGGTTGGCAGAGTTCGTCCCGCCTTATTTGTAGAGCTCGAAAAGCGCTTCGATTTGGTATATTATAGGCCCAACAACGATTTCAGGATCAAGAGTTATGGCCGTATTCATTCACTGATTTTTGATTTTTTTTCCTCCAAATCTGATGAAAACAAGTGAATTTTGGCCTGAAAAATTGGGTTGGCAGATTTCGCCCCGCCGTATAGTATAGTCCCAACAACGATTTCTGGAACAAAAGTTATGGCCGACTTCAGCCACAATTCTCTGATTTTTTTCCTCCAAAACTGATGAAAACAAGTGAATTTTGGTCTATAAATTTGGGTTGGCATATTTCACCCTGCCTTATTTGTAGAGCTCGAAAATAGCTTCGATTTGGTATATTATAGGCCCAACAAGGATTTCTTGATCAAGAGTTATGGCCGTATTCAGTCACAGGTTGTCGATTTTTTTTCCTCCATATATGATGAAAACAAGTGAATTTTGGTCTAAAAATTTGGGTTGGCAGATTTCGCCCCGCCTTACTTGTAGAGCTCGAAAAGAGCTTCGATTTGGTATATTATAGGCCCAGCAACGATTTCGGGATCAAGAGTTATGGCCTTATTCAGTCACTGGTTTTCAATTTTTTTTCCTCCAAATCTGATGACAACAAGTGAATTTTCGCATAAAAAATTGGGTTGGCGAATTTCACTCCGCCGTACTTGTAGAGCTGGAAAAGAACTTCGATTTGGTATATTATAGTGCCAGCAACAATTTCTGGAACAAAAGATATGGCCGACTTCAGCCACAATTCTCTGATTTTTTTCCTCCAAAACTGATGAAAACAAGTGAATTTTGGTCTAAAAATTTGGGTTCGCAGATTTCGTCCCGCCTTATTTGTAAAGCACGAAAAGTGCTTCGATTTGGTATATAATAGGCCCAGCAACGATTTCAGGATCAAGATTTATGGCCTTATTCAGTCACTGGTTGTCGATTTTTTTTCCTCCAAATCTGATGAAAACAAGTGAATTTTGGCCTAAAAAATTGGGTTGGCGAATTTCGCCCCGCCGTATTTGTAGAGCTGGAAAAGTGCTTCGATTTGGTATATTATAGTCCCAGCAACGATTTCTGGAACAAAAGTTATGGCCGACTTCCGCTAAAATTCTCTGATTTTTTTCCCCCAAAACTGATGAAAAGAAGTGAATTTTGGTCTATAAATTTGGGTTGGTAGATTTCGTCCCGCCTTATTTGTAGAGCTCGAATAGTGCTTCGATTTGGTATATTATAGGCCCAACAACGATTTCAGGATCAAGAGTTATGGCCGTATTCATTCACTGATTTTCGATTTTTTTTCCTCCAAATCTGATGAAAACAAGTGAATTTTGGCCTGAAAAATTGGGTTGGCAGATTTCGCCCCGCCGTATAGTATAGTCCCAACAACGATTTCTGGAACAAAAGTTATGGCCGACTTCAGCCACAATTCTTTGATTTGTTTCCTCCAAAACTGATGAAAACAAGTGAATTTTGGTCTATAAATTTGGGTTAGCAGATTTCGCCCCGCCTTATTTGTAGAGCTCAAAAATAGCTTCGATTTGGTATATTATAGGCCCAACAAGGATTTCTTGATCAAGAGTTATGGCTGTATTCAGTCACAAGTTGTCGATTTTTTTTTCCTCCAAATATGATGAAAACAAGTGAATTTTGGCCTAAAAAATTGGGTTGGCAGATCTCGCCCCGCCGTATTTGTAGAGCTCGAAAAGTGCTTCGATTTTATATATTATAGGCCCAGCAACGATTTCGGGATCAAGAGTTATGGCCTTAGTCAGTCACTGGTTTTCGATTTTTTTTCCTCCAAATCTGATGACAACAAGTGAATTTTCGCATAAAAAATTGGGTTGGCGAATTTCACCCCGCCGTATTTATAGAGCTGGAAAAGAGCTTCGAATTGGTATATTGTAGTGCCAGTAACGATTTCTGGAACAAAAGATATGGCCGACTTCAGCCACAATTCTCTGATTTTTTTTCCTCCAAAACTGATGAAAACAAGTGAATTTTGGTCTAAAAATTTCGGTTCGCAGATTTCGTCCCGCCTTATTTGTAAAGCACGAACAGTGCTTCGATTTGGTATATAATAGGCCCAGCAACGATTTCGGGATCAAGATTTATGGCCTTATTCAGTCACTGGTTTTCGATTTTTTTTCCTCCAAATCTGATGAAAATAAGTGAATTTTGGCCTAAAAAATTGGGTTGGTGAATTTCGCCCCGCCGTATTTGTAGAGCTGGAAAAGTGCTTCGATTTGGTATATTATAGTCCCAGCAACGATTTCTAGAACAAAAGTTATGGCCGACTTCCGCCAAAATTCTCTGATTTTTTTCCTCAAAAACTGATGAAAAGAAGTGAATTTTGGTCTATAAATTTGGGTTGGCAGATTTCGTCCCGCCTTATTTGTAGAGCTCGAATTGTGCTTCGATTTGGTATATTATAGGCCCAACAACGATTTCAGGATCAAGAGTTATGGTCGTTTTCAGTCACTGGTTTTCGATTTTTTTCCTCCAAATCTGATGAAACAAGTGAATTTTGGCCTAAAAAATTGGGTTGGCAGATTTCGCCCCGCCTTATTTGTAGAGCTCAAAAAGAGCTTCGATTTGGTATATTATAGGCCCAACAACGATTTCAGGATCAAGAGTTATGGTCGTATTCTGTCACTGGTTGTCGATTTTTTTTCCTCCAAATCTGATGAAACAAGTGAATTTTGGCCTAGAAAATTGGGTTGGCAGATTTCGCCCCGCCGTATTTATAGAGCTCGAAAAGAGCTTCGATTTGGTATATTATAGTCCCAGCAATGATTTCTGGAACAAAAGTTATGGCCGACTTCAGCCACAATTCGCTGATTTTTTTCCTCCAAAACTGATGAAAACAAGTGAATTTTGGTCTAAAAATTTTGGTTGGCAGATTTCGCCCCACCTTATTTGTAGAGCTCGAAAAGAGCTTCGATTTGGTTTTTTATAGCCACAACAAGGATTTCGGGATCAAGAGTTATGGCTGTATTTAGTCACTGGTTGTCGATTTTTTTCTCCTCCAAATCAGATGACAACAAGTGAATTTTGACCTTAAAAATTGGGTTGGCAAATTTCGTCCCGCCGTATTTGTAGAGCTCAAAAAGTGCTTCGATTTGGTATATTATAGGCCTAACAACGATTTCAGGATCAAGAGTTATGGTCGTATTCAGTCACTGGTTGTCGATTTTTTTCCTCTAAATCTGATGAAACAAGTGAATTTTGGCCTAAAAAATTGGGTTGGCAGATTTCGCCCTGCCTTATTTGTAGAGCTCGAAAAGAGCTTCGATTTGGTATTGATTAACGCCCAAAAGTGATATTCACAAGCGGTCAATTGTAGCACAGAAGGGCGGTCGTATCCACAGAGAGATAACAAAATAACAAGAATGATTAACAGAATAAGAGCGTTAGAGAAAAATAAATTAAAGAAAAAGAATAATTTTTGTGATTTTTGTTGCAAATATAATAAAAAGTAGAAAATCTGTATAAAGAAAATTCAATAATAAAAACGGTAAGGTGTCGAGAATCCCTAATGTTTCGTTCACCAATTCCAGTTTTGATTCACAAAATAAAAGAACTGAATAGATTAAATCTCTATGTTGACTCCGGAAATATTATTATTACAAGTTATCTAAAATCGACAATATATCAATCTGACAATATTGCAGTAAAAGACAATTTGTAAAATAATTTGAATAACAAAACATTACATGACAGAATTACATAAGAAAAGCGTGACTGAACTTATATAAAAATTGGCACACAATATTTTGAAAAGTAATAGAAAAATAGATGAGATTTAATTCATTCAGATGTTAAACTTTACAGCACAAGGAATCAAAACCCCGAATTGGGTCGCTCAACAGAAGTTCATCTCTAACCTCACCAAAAGAACTCTAGCCAATCTTGCAAAACATTCTCACAAGTTCTAGAGAGAAAATATGAGACTGACAGCAAGATGACAGAAAACTGAATAATAAAAAGCTTCTAAAACCTAAGGCCAATCCCTCTATTTATAGTGTTCAGAGGTTACCTATCAAATAAGGAAATAAATTGTAAAACTAGAAAATTACAAAAGAAAAGGAAACAAAATAAAATTACATATAAATTAGGAGAAATCACATATTTAATTTGGGGAAGAAATCTGGCAAATTTGCTCTGATTTGGAAGGAGAAATTCGGATCATGCAACCTCTTGACAAGTGCCACAACGAGATTGGCGGAAATGGACGCACTTTCCACGTGTCGCGCGCGGAATGGGCAAAGTGTGTTGGCGCGGAGTCAGAGAAGGGGACAAGTTGACAGCTTGCGCGCATTGATTGGAAGAGGCAGTCTGGCGTCGCATGTATGGGACCCGCCTAAGCCAGCTGTCACGCACGGAGAGGAGGCCCGGTTGATGGCTGCAGACGCGGGACCCACGCCGAAGAGAAGTTGGACGCGCTGGAGAACGCGCGTGCAAGGGACGCGCTCCCTGAGGGCGGGCGTACTGGGGACGCGCGGGGCGTGAGACGGAGCGAGGGAAAGGGCGCGGATTTCTGCGCTGACACGCGGGACCCACTTCATTTGGCTTGGCTGATGGGTGGCGTGGCTCTCTCTGATTGGCTCGGCTTGTGTGGCTCGGATTGGCTGAAAATATGGCTTTCATGGCTTCTTTTTGTGTAGCCTTTTACACTGCTTTCATCTGTAAATAATTAAGTAAAAACTAGACAAATTCCAATTAAAATATTATGAATAAAAATAATGGAATTGCTTAATTAAAGCTTAAATATTTTAATATTATATAAATCAAAAGCAGTATTTAAGGTGCATTTTCATGCACTGATCACAACCCCCAACCAGCTTATTGCTAGTCTCTAGCAATCCAAGCGCAAGAGAAATCATATCACAAAGAAAATCTAAGTCTCAACTCGCTTAATCACCTGAGTATTTCAAACAAACTGTTAGCAAGAAGTCAAAAAGATACTATCAAGATTATTTCAGTCATAACTTCAGAGTTGTGTGTGTGTGCTCCAAACCGTAACCTTCTTACCACTGACCATAACACATGTAGCTTTGAAAAATTCACCAAATAGAAGTCTCAACTCCATTGATCTCACAGGTGTCAGGAATATTTTGAGTGCAAAGGTTTTCTCTCATGGAGTTGGAAATGAAACAATCAACGCTCAGTGTGAGGAAGGTCAAATTTAGGACAAACAGTCAAACGAACATTGACCAAAAGATAGGTTAATCAACTACTAGAACATTCCACCATTCTTACCACAAACTAGCTTTTGGGATTTCATTTGGGTCAAACAGAAATTTACAGAAATGAACAAAGAGCCAAAAAGAATGCATAAATTACTTTTTGTTTTTTTTTTGGCAAGAGACAACCTGTAATGATGAAGTGAATGTAGAAAGGTGTTCTTTTGACAAACAACTATATAGCATCAAATGTGAGAACAACCAAACTACATAATCTGTGAAATGTTGCTCTTGCTCTCTTTTTTATTTTTTTTATTATTTTTTTATTATTTTTTTTTTTTTGAAAAGTAAGAAATGAGGCTCTATTACATAAGATCATTCCTATCTAACCCAAAATCCATCCCTCAAGCATATGCACCAAGCATACCACTAACCATGTAATGATGTTCTAACAGTGATTTTACCAGCTCAAAAGGTCAATGAAGGTTCAAAAGTCATTTTCTCAACTCTCTTAACTCACCAAAAATAAAGCACTTAAACTCGGGAATTTTCTCAGCTGACATGCATTAACATCCATCTTACCACAAGGTTTAGCACGTGCAAAAAGAAACTCTGGAAGTCATTTCTTAGTAACCAAGACAGCAAAAATCGACTCAAACCAATCATTTTGAAATCATACTCGGACAATTTTGCAAAAATTTTAACCTAAATATCAACATGACAAAAATCACTTTTACGCATGAATGTGCTCACCACCCCCAACCAAAATCAGACAATGTCCTCAGTGTCAAAAATTATAGAAATATAGAGATAGAAGACACCTGGACGATGAGCTTTCCACTTATGAGCGCAGCATGAGCTTCCTGATATGATTCTCCAAAAACACACATAAAAAAAAATTGTAAAAAGAAATAAAGAAAAACAGAAAATCAAAATCTGGTACAGAAGATGTGAGCAAACTACTCAGGACTGGTAAACGGGGTCGTCGAGAATGATCTCTTCAACCTGGTTTACCTGCTCAAAGTAATTCTTCTTCAGGATTTGCTTGTCATGAACTGCTTCATTTTTACCTTGATCCTGGAATTGTGCTCTTTCAGCTCGTCGATCAATCGTTGTTCTTGCAATGGATCGAGTTTAGATGAGATGATGATTGGGAATGTATCTTCATCTCCCAAGAATGCACGTTTTAAGCCCTTAGGTGGTTGGCCTAGCTTGTCTTTTGGAGTCTCCTCGGTGGATGATTTCAGTTTTTCTCCTTCTGTTGGGAGCTCCTGAAGACATGGTGACCCAAACTTAGTTCCTCTGTCCTGTGCTTCTTTGAAAATAGCAGCAATGGTAGCCACCTCACAAGGATTGGAACTCTCAGATTCAGAATTTTGGAGGAGGTTTTCAAGATCTTCAGAGTTGCTTTGCGGCAGAACCTCCTCCTCGACAAGTTTGTCGATCATAAATGTTTGGTGACACTCGTCGTCATCACGTGGTTGCTTTTGAATATGAAAAATATTCACCTCAAGGGTCATATTCCCGAAAGATATCTTCATGAGACCATTCCTACAATTGATAAGTGCGTTTGCTGTGGCAAGGAAAGGTCTTCCTAGAATGATGGGAATGGATGACTCCATATTCACCACGGTTTGTGTATCAAGACAAGAAAGTCCACAGGGTAATAAAATTTGTCGATTTGTAACAGAACGCCTTCTACTATTCCCCGTGGTCTCTTAATGGTTCTATCGGCCAGTTGCAGAACCACAGATGTGGGCTTAATCTCTCCAAGACCCAATTGCGAGTAGACCGAATAAGGCATGAGGTTTACACTCGATCCTAAGTCTAGTAATGCTTGGCCGAATTCATGTGTCCCGATCTGGCAAGAAATGGTAGGACAACCTGGATCCTTATACTTCGGCGGTGTTTTCTGCTCAATCACCGCGCTCACTTGTTCCGTCAAGAATGCAGTCTTCTTGACGTGGTGCTTTCTTTTTATGGTGCACAGATCCTTTATAACCTTGGCATAGGCCGGCACTTGCTTGATCACATGTAGTAAGGGAAGATTGATCTTCAATTGTGTCAAGTGCTCCAGGATCTCACTTTGGTTTTCCGGCACTTTCCCAGCAGGTCGGAGAGCCTGGGGGAAGGGCACCTTTACCGGAATTTTAGTTGGCTCTTCTTTCTCCTGAGCCGATTCTTCATTACGCGAAGTGGTTGTACTTGTCGATGGCGTGTCTAAATTCTTAGCACTTCGAGTAGAAATGGCATTAACTTCCTTGATATTTTGCCCTTCAGAGTTGGAAGTTTGAGCCATGTTTTGTCCTCTCAAATTGGACTGGGCTTGTGATGGAAATCTACCGCGCTCCTGAACGGTTAAAGCTTCTGTCAGCTTTGTGATCTGACTTTTGATTTCCTTGTTCTCTTCCACTAGCTGCGTGAGCATTGAATCAACCTTTGATTCGTCTTATTTTGCGCGTCCATAAAAGCTTTTAAGGTATCCTCTAGAGAATTCCCTTTCGGCTGCATGTTATTCTGAGGCGCAAAATATGTCCTTGGTGGTTGAGATTGTTGCTCTGATCTCCATTGCCCTCCAGATGATTATGCATGTTGATTCGAATCTCGCCAATTGAAGTTCGGGTGGTTTTTCCAACCAGGATTGTAAGATTCTGAGAAAGGTCCATAAGGCTTATTGTATGTGTCTAATGCATTACATTGCTCCTCATATACCCCTCTCATTTCACTTAAAGTGTGGCAATCCTGAGTTAGATGGCCCATTCCACCACAAACTAAACAGGGCTCATGTGCCTCTGTCCTTGCCACCATGTAAGGTCCTTTACTATCTTTACTTTTGAGGGCCTCAATTTGCTTCGTCAAAGCTTCAACTTGAGCCTTGAGACTATCCTCCTCCCTTAATTGATAAACTCCAACTGGTCGGGACCTACTGGTGCTCTCAGTAGCACTCGGTCCAGTCCAAGTATGAGCCTTCTCAGCTAACTCATTGAGGTACTCGATAGCTTCGTCAGGATCCTTCTGGAGAAAATCGCCATTGCACATCATCTCAACAAATTGGCGCTCTCGGATTGTGAGTCCATCGTAGAAATAGCTTACGAGGCGCCAACTTTCATATCCATGGTGGGGACACAAATTTAACAGATCTTTAAAACGCTCCCAAGCTTGATAGAGTGTTTCATTTTCCTTCTGAGCGAAATTTGAGATCTGTCGTTTCAAATTATTAGTCTTATGGTGTGGGAAATACTTGTTGAAGAATGTCGTCGTCATTTCTTCCCACGTACCAATAGACTTGGGCCTAAGAGAATACAACCAGCTTTTGGCCTTGTCCTTCAGAGAGAAAGGGAAAAACTTCAATCTAACGGTGTTTGCGGCCTCAGCACGGCTGTGAAAGGTGGCCACCACCTCTTCAAACTCCCGGATGTGTACATAGGGGTTCTCGTTCTCTAATCCGTGAAAGGTTGGGAGAAGTGCAATCATGCCCGGCTTGAAATCCGTAGGCGGTGCATTTGGCGGGAACATGATGCACGATGGGGTGGCCGTGCGCGTTGGGTGCAGGTAATCTTGCAACGTCCTAGGCTGAACTTCCTCGTGTTGTGCCATTGCAAATAGATTTTGAAATGCGAATTCCAACAACGAGTGTGAAGACGGAGACGTAGAAGACGAGTCGGATAGAATTTCACTAGGGGTTTCTAAATTTGGACGTTGAGCAAATCTCCCTAGTTCGTCTCTATACCGATGCATTCACCCTAAGCAGCTTTTTTTAATTTTTTTTTTTGTATTTTTTTGTTTGTTTTTTTTTAATCAAAAAGAAAATAATTATATAGTAACGTAAATTGTAACCACCGAGAGTGCTCCCAGGAAAGACTATAGCTCTTGGCTCAATGAATAGTCTCCTAGACAGAGCAACGTTCCCAGGAAAGATTGGTGGGGCGAGGCCCGCTTAAGTACCAACTTTTCTAGACAGAACTCCCTCAGATTATACTTTCCACGTAACGACACAATTATTCTCAAAATTAATTATTAAATTTTATTAAGTAAATTATGAAATGTAATCTAATCAATGGAAACTATTCCTAAAGTCAAAAGCCTAAATCTACCAAATTATGAAAATCTTAGATTAGGAATCTAAATTAATCAATTAATTACCATCTTAATTATAATCCTACAAATTAATGAAACTATAAAAGGAAAAATTAAATTAGGCAACAATATAATAGTTAACAATTAAATTACTCAAACATGGAAACAAAATAAAATCCTAATCTATCAAAAATAAAAGATTACAAAATCAAATCACAATCAATTTTAAAACTAAAAGGGAAAATAAAATTAACAATTAAAACAAATCCTAAAAGTGTGAGATTTTTTTTTTTTGTTTTAGAAACAAGACTACGGGAATTAAAAAAAAAATGAAGAACGTAAGAACTTTGCAAAAGAAAAAAAAAATGAAGAACGTAAGAAAGAAAGGAATACAACAAACGCAAGTTTTTTTTTTTAATATATATATAGGCTAACAATCAAATCAGGGAAACCAAAGGAAGATTTTTTTTTTGTGTGTTAAGAAACAGATCACACAAACCAAAGAAAAATAAACAAAGTAAAATAAAAATACAGAGAATATGTACTTACCTCTTTGGCTCAAAATCTATTGATCACTCTTGTTAGTAGTACCTCCCCAGCAACGGCACCAAAATTTGATTAACGCCCAAAAGTGATATTCACAAGTGGTCAATTATAGCATAGAAGGGCAGTCGTATCCACAGAGAGATAACAAAATAACAAGACTAACATAATAAGAGCGTTAGAGAAAAGTGAATTAAACAAAAAGAAGAGTTTTCGAGATTTTGTTGCAAATAAAATAGAAATGAGGGAATTTGTATGAAGAAAATTCAATAATAAAAATGGTAAGGTGTCAAGAATTCCTAATGTTTCGTTCACCAATTCAAGTTTTGATTCACAAAATAAAAGAACCGAATAAATTAAATCTCTATGTTGACTCCGGAAATATTATTATTACAAGTTATCTAAAATCGACAATATATCAATCTGAAAATATTGCAGTAAAAGATAATTTACAAAATAATTTGAATAACAAAACATTGCATGACATAATTACATAAGAAAAGCGTGACTGAACTTATATAAAAATTGGCACACAATATTTTGAAAAGTAATAGAAAAATAGATGAGATTTAATTCATTCAGATGTTGAACTTTACAGCACAAGGAATCAAAACCCCGAATTGGGTCGCTCAACAGAAGTTCATCTCTAACCTCACCAAAAGAACTCTAGCCAATCTTGCAAAACATTCTCACAAGTTCTAGAGAGAAAATATGAGACTGACAGCAAGATGACAGAAAACTGAATAATAAAAAGCTTCTAAAACCTAAGGCCAATCCCTCTATTTATAGTGTTCAGAGGTTACCTATCAAATAAGGAAATAAATTGTAAAACTAGAAAATTACAAAAGAAAAGGAAACAAAATAAAATTACATATAAATTAGGAGAAATCACATATTTAATTTGGGGAAGAAATCTGGCAAATTTGCTCTGATTTGGAAGGAGAAATTCGGATCATGCAACCTCTTGACAAGTGCCACAACGAGATTGGCGGAAATGGACGCACTTTCCACGTGTCGCGCGCGGAATGGGCAAAGTGTGTTGGCGCGGAGTCAGAGAAGGGGACAAGTTGACAGCTTGCGCGCATTGATTGGAAGAGGCAGTCTGGCGTCGCATGTATGGGACCCGCCTAAGCCAGCTGTCACGCACGGAGAGGAGGCCCGGTTGATGGCTGCAGACGCGGGACCCACGCCGAAGAGAAGTTGGACGCGCTGGAGAACGCGCGTGCAAGGGACGCGCTCCCTGAGGGCGGGCGTACTGGGGACGCGCGGGGCGTGAGACGGAGCGAGGGAAAGGGCGCGGATTTCTGCGCTGACACGCGGGACCCACTTCATTTGGCTTGGCTGATGGCTGGCGTGGCTCTCTCTGATTGGCTCGGCTTGTGTGGCTCGGATTGGCTGAAAATATGGCTTTCATGGCTTCTTTTTGTGTAGCCTTTTACACTGCTTTCATCTGTAAATAATTAAGTAAAAACTAGACAAATTCCAATTAAAATATTATGAATAAAAATAATGGAATTGCTTAATTAAAGCTTAAATATTTTAATATTATATAAATCAAAAGCAGTATTTAAGGTGCCTTTTCATGCACTGATCAGGTATGTTATAGGCCCAACAATGATTTCAGGATCAAGAGTTATGGTCGTATTCAGTCACTGGTTGTCGATTTTTTTTCCTCCAAATCTGATGAAACAAGTGAATTTTGGCCTAGAAAATTGGGTTGGCAGATTTCGCCCCGCCGTATTTGTAGAGCTCGAAAAGAGCTTCGATTTGGTATATTATAGTCCCAGCAATGATTTCTGGAACAAAAGTTATGGCCGACTTCAGCCACAATTCTCTGATTTTTTTCCTCAAAAACTGATGAAAACAAGTGAATTTTGGTCTAAAAATTTGGGTTGACAGATTTCGTCCCGCCTTATTTGTAGAGTTCGAAAAGAGCTTCGATTTGGTAAATTATAGGCCCAACAACGATTTCAGGATCAAGAGTTATGGTCGTTTTCAGTCACTGGTTTTCGATTTTTTTCCTCCAAATCTGATGAAACAAGTGAATTTTGGCCTAAAAAATTGGGTTGGCAGATTTCGCCCCGCCTTATTTGTAGAGCTCAAAAAGAGCTTCGATTTGGTATATTATAGGCCCAACAACGATTTCAGGATCAAGAGTTATGGTCGTATTCTGTCACAGGTTGTCGATTTTTTTTCCTCCAAATCTGATGAAACAAGTGAATTTTGGCCTAGAAAATTGGGTTGGCAGATTTCGCCCCGCCGTATTTATAGAGCTCGAAAAGTGCTTCGATTTGGTATATTATAGTCCCAGCAATGATTTCTGGAACAAAAGTTATGGCCGACTTTAGTCACAATTCGCTGATTTTTTTCCTCCAAAACTGATGAAAACAAGTGAATTTTGGTCAAAAAATTTGGGTTGGCAGATTTCGCCCCACCTTATTTCTAGAGCTCGAAAAGAGCTTCGATTTGGTATATTATAGCCACAACAAGGATTTCGGGATCAAGAGTTATGGCTGTATTTAGTCACTGGTTGTCGATTTTTTTCTCCTCCAAATCTGATGACAACAAGTGAATTTTGGCCTTAAAAATTGGGTTGGCACATTTCGTCCCGCCTTATTTGTAGAGCTCGAAAAGAGCTTCGATTTGGTATATTATAGGCCTAACAACGATTTCAGGATCAAGAGTTATGGTCGTATTCAGTCACTGGTTGTCGATTTTTTTCCTCTCAATCTGATGAAACAAGTGAATTTTGGCCTAAAAAATTGGGTTGGCAGATTTCGCCCTGCCTTATTTGTAGAGCTCGAAAAGAGCTTCGATTTGGTATGTTATAGGCCCAACAATGATTTCAGGATCAAGAGTTATGGTCGTATTCAGTCACTGGTTGTCGATTTTTTTTCCTCCAATTCTGATGAAACAAGTGAATTTTGGCCTAGAAAATTGGGTTGGCAGATTTCGCCCCGCCGTATTTGTAGAGCTCGGAAAGAGCTTCGATTTGGTATATTATAGTCCCAGCAATGATTTCTGGAACAAAAGTTATGGCCGACTTCAGCCACAATTCTCTGATTTTTTTCCTCAAAAACTGATGAAAATAAGTGAATTTTGGTCTAAAAATTTGGGTTGACAGATTTCGTCCCGCCTTATTTGTAGAGTTCGAAAAGAGCTTCGATTTGGTAAATTATAGGCCCAACAACGATTTCAGGATCAAGAGTTATGGTCGTTCTCAGTCACTGGTTTTCGATTTTTTTCCTCCAAATCTGATGAAACAAGTGAATTTTGGCCTAAAAAATTGGGTTGGCAGATTTCGCCCTGCCTTATTTGTAGAGCTCAAAAAGAGCTTCGATTTGGTATATTATAGGCCCAACAACGATTTCAGGATCAAGACTTATGGTCGTATTCTGTCACTGGTTGTCGATTTTTTTTCCTCCAAATCTGATGAAACAAGTGAATTTTGGCCTAGAAAATTGGGTTGGCAGATTTCGCCCCGCCGTATTTATAGAGCTCGAAAAGAGCTTCGATTTGGTATATTATAGTCCCAGCAATGATTTCTGGAACAAAAGTTATGGCCGACTTCAGCCACAATTCGCTGATTTTTTTCCTCCAAAACTGATGAAAACAAGTGAATTTTGGTCTAAAAATTTGGGTTGGCAGATTTCGCCCCACCTTATTTGTAGAGCTCGAAAAGAGCTTCGATTTGGTATATTATAGGCCTAACAACGATTTCAGGATCAAGAGTTATGGTCGTATTCAGTCACTGGTTGTCGATTTTTTTCCTCTCAATCTGATGAAACAAGTGAATTTTGGCCTAAAACATTGGGTTGGCAGATTTCGCCCTGCCTTATTTGTAGAGCTCGAAAAGAGCTTCGATTTGGTATGTTATAGGCCCAACAATGATTTCAGGATCAAGAGTTATGGTCGTATTCAGTCACTGGTTGTCGATTTTTTTTCCTCCAAATCTGATGAAACAATTGAATTTTGGCCTAGAAAATTGGGTTGGCAGATTTCGCCCCGCCGTATTTGTAGAGCTCGGAAAGAGCTTCGATTTGGTATATTATAGTCCCAGCAATGATTTCTGGAACAAAAGTTATGGCCGACTTCAGCCACAATTCTCTGATTTTTTTCCTCAAAAACTGATGAAAATAAGTGAATTTTGGTCTAAAAATTTGGGTTGACAGATTTCGTCCCGCCTTATTTGTAGAGTTCGAAAAGTGCTTCGATTTGGTAAATTATAGGCCCAACAACGATTTCAGGATCAAGAGTTATGGTCGTTTTCAGTCACTGGTTTTCGATTTTTTTCCTCCAAATCTGATGAAACAAGTGAATTTTGGCCTAAAAAATTGGGTTGGCAGATTTCGCCCTGCCTTATTTGTAGAGCTCAAAAAGAGCTTCGATTTGGTATATTATAGGCCCAACAACGATTTCAGGATCAAGACTTATGGTCGTATTCTGTCACTGGTTGTCGATTTTTTTTCCTCCAAATCTGATGAAACAAGTGAATTTTGGCCTAGAAAATTGGGTTGGCAGATTTCGCCTCGCCGTATTTATAGAGCTCGAAAAGAGCTTCGATTTGGTATATTATAGTCCCAGCAATGATTTCTGGAACAAAAGTTATGGCCGACTTCAGCCACAATTCGCTGATTTTTTTCCTCCAAAACTGATGAAAACAAGTGAATTTTGGTCTAAAAATTTGGGTTGCCAGATTTCGCCCCACCTTATTTGTAGAGCTCGAAAAGAGCTTCGATTTGGTATATTATAGCCACAACAAGGATTTCGGGATCAAGAGTTATTGCTGTATTTAGTCACTGGTTGTCGATTTTTTTCTCCTCCAAATATGATGACAACAAGTGAATTTTGCCCTTAAAAATTGGGTTGGCACATTTCGTCCCGCCGTATTTGTAGAGCTCGAAAAGAGCTTCGATTTGGTATATTATAGGCCTAACAACGATTTCAGGATCAAGAGTTATGGTCGTATTCAGTCACTGGTTGTCGATTTTTTTCCTCTAAATCTGATGAAACAAGTGAATTTTGGCCTAAAAAATTGGGTTGGCAGATTTCGCCCTGCCTTATTTGTAGAGCTCGAAAAGAGCTTCGATTTGGTATGTTATAGGCCCAACAATGATTTCAGGATCAAGAGTTATGGTCGTATTCAGTCACTGGTTGTCGATTTTTTTTCCTCCAAATCTGATGAAACAAGTGAATTTTGGCCTAGAAAATTGGGTTGGCAGATTTCGCCCCGCCGTATTTGTAGAGCTCGGAAAGAGCTTCGATTTGGTATATTATAGTCCCAGCAATGATTTCTGGAACAAAAGTTATGGCCGACTTCAGCCACAATTCTCTGATTTTTTTCCTCAAAAACTGATGAAAATAAGTGAATTTTGGTCTAAAAATTTGGGTTGACAGATTTCGTCCCGCCTTATTTGTAGAGTTCGAAAAGAGCTTCGATTTGGTAAATTATAGGCCCAACAACGATTTCAGGATCAAGAGTTATGGTCGTTTTCAGTCACTGGTTTTCGATTTTTTTCCTCCAAATCTGATGAAACAAGTGAATTTTGGCCTAAAAAATTGGGTTGGCAGATTTCGCCCTGCCTTATTTGTAGAGCTCAAAAAGAGCTTCGATTTGGTATATTATAGGCCCAACAACGATTTCAGGATCAAGACTTGTGGTCGTATTCTGTCACTGGTTGTCGATTTTTTTTCCTCCAAATCTGATGAAACAAGTGAATTTTGGCCTAGAAAATTGGGTTGGCAGATTTCGCCCCGCCGTATTTATAGAGCTCGAAAAGAGCTTCGATTTGGTATATTATAGTCCCAGCAATGATTTCTGGAACAAAAGTTATGGCCGACTTCAGCCACAATTCGCTGATTTTTTTCCTCCAAAACTGATGAAAACAAGTGAATTTTGGTCTAAAAATTTGGGTTGGCAGATTTCGCCCCACCTTATTTGTAGAGCTCGAAAAGAGCTTCGATTTGGTATATTATAGCCACAACAAGGATTTCGGGATCAAGAGTTATGGCTGTATTTAGTCACTGGTTGTCGATTTTTTTCTCCTCCAAATCTGATGACAACAAGTGAATTTTGACCCTAAAAGTTGGGTTGGCAAATTTTGTCCCGCCGTACTTGTAGAGCTCGAAAAGAGCTTCGATTTGGTATATTATAGGCCCAACAACGATTTCAGGATCAAGAGTTATGGTCGTATTCAGTCACTGGTTGTCAAATTTTTTTCCTCCAAATCTGATGTAACAAGTGAATTTTGGCCTAAAAAATTGGGTTGGCAGATTTCGCCCTGCCTTATTTGTAGAGCTCGAAAAGAGCTTCGATTTGGTATATTACAGGCCCAACAACGATTTCAGGATCAAGAGTTATGGTCGTATTCTGTCACTGGTTTTCGATTTTTTTTCCTCCAAATTTGATGAAATAAGTGAATTTTGGCCTAGAAAATTGGGTTGGCAGATTTCGCCCCGCCGTATTTGTAGAGCTCGAAAAGAGCTTCGATTTGGTATATTATAGTCCCAGCAATGATTTCCGGAACAAAAGTTATGGCCGACTTCAGCCACAATTCTCTGATTTTTTTCCTCCAAAACTGATGAAAACAAGTGAATTTTGGTCTAAAAATTTGGGCTTGCAGATTTCGCCCCACCTTATTTGTAGAGCTCGAAAAGAGCTTCGATTTGGTATATTATAGCCACAACAAGGATTTCGGGATCAAGAGTTGTGGCTGTATTCAGTCACTGGTTGTCAATTTTTTTCTCCTCCAAATCTGATGAAAACAAGTGAATTTTGACCTTAAAAATTGGGTTGGCAAATTTTGCCCCGCCGTATTTGTAGAGCTCGAAAAGAGCTTCGATTTGGTATATTATAGACCCAACAACGATTTCAGGATCAAGAGTTATGGCCGTATTCAGTCACTGATTGTCGATTTTTTTTCCTCCAAATCTGATGAAAACAAGTGAATTTTGGCCTAAAAAATTGGGTTGGCAGATTTCGCCCCGCCGTATAGTATAGTCCCAACAACGATTTCTGGAACAAAAGTTATGGCCGACTTCAACCACAATTCTCTGATTTTTTTATTCCAAAACAGATGAAAACAAGGGAATTTTGGTCTAAAAATTTGGGTTGGCAGATTTCGCCCCGCCTTATTTGTAGAGCTCGAAAAGCGCTTCGATTTGGTATATTATAGCCACAACAAGGATTTCGGGATCAAGAGTTATGGCTGTATTCAGTCACTGGTTGTCGATTTTTTTCTCCTCCAAATCTGATGAAAACAAGTAAATTTTGGCCTTAAAAATTGGGTTAGCAAATTTCGCCATGCCGTATTTGTACAGCTCAAAAAGAGCTTCGATTTGGCATATTATAGTCCCAGCAACGATTTCTGGAACAAAAGTTATGGCCGAATTCAGCCACAATTCACTGATTTTTTTCCTCCAAAACTGATGAAAACAAGTGAATTTTGGAATAAAAATTTGGGTTGGTAGATTTTCCCCCGTCTTCTTTGTAGAGCTCGAAAAGGGCATCGATTTAGTATATTATAGGCCCAACAACGATTTCTGGATCAAGAGTTATGGCCGTATTCAGTCACTGGTTGTCAATTTTTTTCCTCCAAATCTGATGAAAACAAGTGAATTTTGGCCTAAAAAATTGGGTTGGCAGATTTCGCCCCACCGTATTTGTAGAGCACGAAAAGAGCTTCGATTTTTTATATTATAGTCCCAGCAACAGTTTCTGAAACAAATGTTATGGCCGACTTCCGCCACAATTCTCTGATTTTTTTCCTCCAAAACTGATGAAAACAATTGAATTTTTGTCTAAAAATTTAGGTTTGCAGATTTTGCTCCACCTTATTTGTAGAGCTCGAAAAGAGCTTCGATTTGGTATATTATAGGCCCAACAACGATTTCAGGATCAAGAGTTATGGCCGTATTCAGTCACTGGTTGTCGATTTTTTTTCCTCCAAATCTGATGAAAACAAGTGAATTTTGGCCTAAAAAGTTGGGTTGGCAGATTTCGTCTCGCCGTATTTCTAGAGCTCAAAAAGAGCTTCGATTTGGTATATTACAGTCCCAACAACGATATCTGGAATAAAAGTTATGGCTGGCTTCAGCCACAATTCTCTGATTTTTTTCCTCCAAAACTGATGAAAACAAGTGAATTTTGGTCTAAAAATTTGGGTTGGCAGAGTTCGCCCCGCCTTATTTGTAGAGCTCGAAAAGCGCTTCCATTTGGTATATTATAGGCCCAACAACGATTTCTGGATCAAGAGTTATGGTTGTATTCAATCACTGGTTCTCGATTTTTTTTCCTCCAAATCTGATGAAAACAAGTGAATTTTGGCCTAAAAAATTGGGTTGGGAGATTTCGCCTCGCCGTATTTGTAGAGCTCGAAAAGAGCTTCGATTTGGTATATTATTGTCCCAGGAACGATTTCTAGAACGAAAGTTATGGCCGATTCAGTCACAATTCTCTGATTTTTTTCCTCCAAAATTGATGAAAACAAGTGAATTCCTGTCTAAAAATTTGGGTTGGCAAATTACGCCCCACCTTATTTGTAGAGCTAGAAAAGAGCTTCGATTTGGTATATTATAGGCCCAGCAATGATTTCGGGATCAAGAGTTATGGCCTTATTCAGTCACTGGTTTTCGATTTTCTTTCCTCCAAATCTGATGAAAACAAGTGAATTTTGGCCAAAAAAATTGGGTTGGCGAATTTCACCCCGCCGTATTTGTAGAGCTGGAAAAGAGCTTCGATTTGGTATATTATAGTCCCGGCAACGATTTCTGGAACAAAAGTTATGGCCGATTTCAGCCACAATTCTCAAATTTTTTTTCTCCAAAACTGATGAAAACAAGGTAAGTTTGGTCTAAAAATTTGGGTTGGCAGATTTCGCCCCACCTTATTTTTAGAGCTCGAAAAGAGCTTCGATTTGGTATATTATAGGCCCAGCCACGATTTCGGGATCAAGAGTTATGGCCTTATTCAGTCACTTGCTTTCGATTTTTTTTCCTCCAAATCTGATGAAAACAAGTGAATTTTTGCCTAAAAAAGTGGGTTGGCAGATTTCGTCCCGTCGCATTTGTAGAGCTCGAAACGAGCTTCGATTAGGTATATTATAGTCTCAGCAACGATTTTTGGAACAAACGTTATGGCCGACTTCAGCCATAATTCTCTGATTTTTTTTCCTCCAAAACTGATGAAAACAAGTGAATTTTAGTCTAAAAATTAGGGTTGGCAGAGTTCGCCCCGCCTTATTTGTAGAGTTCGCAAAGGGCTTCGATTTGGTATATTATAGGTCCAACAACGATTTCTGGATCAAGAGTTATGGCCGTATTCAGTCACTGGTTGTCGAATTTTTTTCCTCCAAATCTAATTAAACAAGTGAATTTTGGCCTAAAAAAGTGGGTTGGCAGATTTCGTCCCGCCGTATTTGTAGAGCTGGAAAAGTGCTTCGATTTGGTATATTATAGTCCCATCAACAGTTTCTGAAAGAAATGTTATGGCCGACTTCAGCCACAATTCTCTGATTTTTTTCCTCCAAAACAGATGAAAACAATTGAATTTTTGTCTAAAAATTTAGGTTGGCAGATTTTGCTCCACCTTATTTGTAGAGCTCGAAAAGAGCTTCGATTTGGTATATTATTGGCCCAACAACGATTTCAGGATCAAGAGTTATGGCCGTATTCAGTCACTGGTTGTCGATTTTTTTTCCTCCAAATCTGATGAAAACAAGTGAATTTTCGCATAAAAAATTGGGTTGGCGAATTTCACCCCGCCGTATTTATAGAGCTGGAAAAGAGCTTCGATTTGGTATATTATAGTGCCAGTAACGATTTCTGGAACAAAAGATATGGCCGACTTCAGCCACAATTCTCTGATTTTTTTTCCTCCAAAACTGATGAAAACAAGTGAATTTTGGTCTAAAAATTTGGGTTCGCAGATTTCGTCCCGCCTTATTTGTAAAGCACGAAAAGTGCTTCGATTTGGTATATAATAGGCCCAGCAACGATTTCGGGATCAAGATTTATGGCCTTATTCAGTCACTGGTTCTCGATTTTTTTTCCTCCAAATCTGATGAAACTAAGTGAATTTTGGCCTAAAAAATTGGGTTGGCGAATTTCGCCCCGCCGTATTTGTAGAGCTGGAAAAGTGCTTCGATTTGGTATATTATAGTCCCAGCAACGATTTCTGGAACAAAAGTTATGGCCGACTTCCGCCAAAATTCTCTGATTTTTTTCCTCCAAAACTAATGAAAAGAAGTGAATTTTGGTCTATAAATTTGCGTTGGCAGATTTCGTCCCGCCTTATTTGTAGAGCTCGAAAAGTGCTTCGATTTGGTATATTATAGGCCCAACAACGATTTCAGGATCAAGAGTTATGGTCGTATTCATTCTCTGATTTTCGATTTTTTTTCCTCCAAATCTGATGAAAACAAATGAATTTTGCCTGAAAAATTGAGTTGGCAGATTTCGCCCCGCCGTATAGTATAGTCCCAACAACGATTTCTGGAACAAAAGTTATGGCCGACTTCAGCCAGAATTCTCTGATTTTTTCCTCCAAAACTGATGAAAACAAGTGAATTTTGGTCTATAAATTTGGGTTGGCAGATTTCGCCCCGCCTTATTTGTAGAGCTCGAAAAGAGCTTCGATTTGGTATATTATAGGCCCAACAAGGATTTCTTGATCAAGAGTTATGGCCGTATTCAGTCACAGGTTGTCGATTTTTCTTCTTCCAAATCTGATGAAAACAAGTGAATTTTGGCCTAAAAAATTGGGTTGGCAGATTTCGCCTCGCCGTATTTGTAGAGCTCGAAAAGAGCTTCGATTTGGTATATTTTAGGCCCAGCAACGATTTCTGGAACAAAAGTTATGGCCGACTTTAGCCACAATTCTCTGATTTCTTTCCTCCAAAACTGATGAAAACAAGTGAATTTTGGTCTAAAAATTTGGCTTGGCAGATTTCGCCCCACCTCATTTGTAGAGCTCGAAAAGTGCTTCGATTTTGTAAATTTTAGTCCCAGCAACGATTTTTGGAATAAAAGTTATGGCCGACTTCAGCCACAATTCTCTGATTTTTTTCCTCCAAAACTGATGAAAACAAGTGAATTTTGGTCTATAAATTTGGGTTAGCAGATTTCGCCCCGCCTTATTTGTAGAGCTCAAAAGTAGCTTCGATTTTGTATATTATAGGCCCATCAAGGATTTCTTGATCAAGAGTTATGGCCGTATTCAGTCACAGGTTGTCGATATTTTTTCCTCCAAATATGATGAAAACAAGTGAATTTTGGCCTAAAAAATTGGGTTAGCAGATCTCGCCCCGCCGTATTTGTAGAGCTCGAAAAGTGCTTCGATTTGGTATATTATTGTCCCAGCAACGATTTCTGGAACAAAAGTTATGGCCGACTTCAGCCACAATTCTCTGATTTTTTTCCTCCAAAACTGATGAAAACAAGTGAATTTTGGTCTGAAAATTTGGCTTGGCAGATTTCGCACCGCCGAATTTGTAGAGCTCGAAAAGAGCTTCGATTTGGTATATTATAGGCCCAGCAACGATTTTGGGATCAGGAGTTATGGCCTTATTCAATCACTGGTTTTCGATTTTTTTTCCTCCAAATCTGATGACAACAAGTGAATTTTCGCATAAAAAATTGGGTTGGCGAATTTCACCCCGCTGTATTTGTAGAGCTGGAAAAGAGCTTCGATTTGGTATATTATAGTGCCAGCAACGATTTCTGGAACAAAAGTTATGGCCGACTTCAGCCACAATTCTCTGATTTTTTTCCTCCAAAACTGATGAAAACAAGTGAATTTTGGTCTAAAAATTTGGGTTCGCAGATTTCGTCCCTCCGTATTTGTAAAGCTCGAAAAGTGCTTCGATTTGGTATATAATAGCCCCAGCAACGATTTCGGGATCAAGATTTATTGCCTTATTCAGTCACTGGTTCTCGATTTTTTTTCCTCCAAATATGATGAAAACAAGTGAATTTTGGCCTAAAAAATTGGGTTGGCGAATTTCGCCCCGCCGTATTTGTAGAGCTGGAAAAGTGCTTCGATTTGGTATATAATAGTCCCAGCAACGATTTCTGGAACAAAAGTTATGGCCGACTTCCGCCAAAATTCTCTGATTTTTTTCCTCCAAAACTGATGAAAAGAAGTGAATTTTGGTCTATAAATTTTGGTTGGCAGATTTCGCCCCGCCTTATTTGTAGAGCTCGAAAAGAGCCTCGATTTGGTATATTATAGGCCCTAAAACGAATTTTAGGATCAAGAGTTATCACCGTATTCAGTCACTGATTTTCGATTTTTTTTCCTCCAAATCTGATGAAAACAAGTGAATTTTGGCCTGAAAAATTGGGTTGGCAGATTTCGCCCCGCCGTATTGTATAGTCCCAACAACGATTTCTGGAACAAAAGTTATGGCCGACTTCAGCCAGAATTCTCTGATTTTTTCCTCCAAAACTGATGAAAACAAGTGAATTTTGGTCTATAAATTTGGGTTGGCAGATTTCGCCCCGCCTTATTTGTAGAGCTCGAAAAGAGCTTCGATTTGGTATATTATAGGCCCAACAAGGATTTCTTGATCAAGAGTTATGGCCGTATTCAGTCACAGGTTGTCGATTTTTCTTCCTCCAAATCTGATGAAAACAAGTGAATTTTGGCCTAAAAAATTGGGTTGGCAGATTTCGCCTCGCCGTATTTGTAGAGCTCGAAAAGAGCTTCGATTTGGTATATTTTAGGCCCAGCAACGATTTCTGGAACAAAAGTTATGGCCGACTTTAGCCACAATTCTCTGATTTCTTTCCTCCAAAACTGATGAAAACAAGTGAATTTTGGTCTATAAATTTGGGTTGGCAGATTTCGTCCCGCCTTATTTGTAGAGCTCGAAAAGTGCTTCGATTTGGTATATTATAGGCCCAACAACGATTTCAGGATCAAGAGTTATGGCCGTATTCATTCACCGATTTTCGATTTTTTTTCCTCCAAATCTGTTGAAAACAAGTGAATTTTGGCCTGAAAAATTGGGTTGGCAGATTTCGCCCCGCCGTATAGTATAGTCCCAACAACGATTTCAGGAACAAAAGTTATGGCCGACTTCAGCCACAATTCTCTGATTTTTTTCCTCCAAAGCTGATGAAAACAAGTGAATTTTGGTCTATAAATTTGGGTTGGCATATTTCGCCCCGCCTTAATTGTAGAGCTCGAAAATAGCTTCGATTTGGTATATTATAGGCCCAACATGGATTTCTTGATCAAGAGTTATGGCCGTATTCAGTCACAGGTTGTCGATTTTTTTTCCTCCAAATATGATGAAAAAGAGTGAATTTTGGCCTAAAAAATTGGGTTGGCAGAGCTCGCCCCGCCGTATTTGTAGAGCACGAAAAGTGCTTCGATTTGGTATATTATTGTCCCAGCAACGATTTCTGGAACAAAAGTTATGGCCGACTTCAGCCACAATTCTCTTATTTTTTTCCTCCAAAACTGATGAAAAGAAGTGAATTTTGGTCTATAAATTTGGGTTGGCAGATTTTGCCCCGACTTATTTGTTGGGCTCGAAAAGTGCCTCGATTTGGTATATTATAGGCCCAACAACGATTTCAGGTTCAAGATTTTCGATTTGGTTCAACGATTTCAGTCACTGGTTGTCGATTTTTTTTCCTCCAAATCTGATGAAAACAAGTGAATTTTAGACTAAAAGATTGAGTTGGCGAATTTCGCCCTGCAGTATTTGTAGAGCTGGAAAAGTGCTTCGATTTGGTATATTATAGTCCCAGCAACAATTTCTGGAACAAAAGTTATGGCCGACTTCCGCCAAAATTCTCTGATTTTTTTCCTCTAAAACTGATGAAAAGAAGTGAATTTTGGTCTATAAATTTTGGTTGGCAGATTTCGCCCCGCCTTATTTGTAGAGCTTGAAAAGTGCCTCGATTTGGTATATTATAGGCCCTAAAACGAATTTTAGGATCAAGTGTTATGGCCGTCTTAAGTCACTGATTTTCGATTTTTTTTCCTCCAAATCTGATGAAAACAAGTGAATTTTTGTCTATAAATTTGGGTTGGCAGATTTTGCCCCGCCTTATTTGTAGAGCTCGAAAAGAGCTTCGATTTGGTATATTATAGGCCCAACGAGGATTTCTTGATCAAGAGTTATGGTCGTATTCAGTCACTGGTTATCGATTTTTTTTCCCCGAAATCTGATGAAACAAGTGAATTTTGGCCTATAAAATTGGGTTGGCAGATTTCGCCCCGCCGTAATTGTAGAGCTCGAAAAGAGCTTCGATTTGGTATATTGTAGTCCCAGCAACGATTTCTGGAAAAAAAGTTATGGCCGACTTCAGCCACAATTCTCAGATTTTTTTCCTCCAAAACTGATGAAAACAAGTGAAATTTGGTCTAAAAATTTGGGTTGGCAGATTTCGTCCCACCTTATTTGTAGAGCTCGAAAAGTGCTTCGATTTGGTATATTATAGCCACAACAAGGATTTCGGGATCAAGAGTTATGGATGTATTCAGTCACTGGTTGTCGATTTTTTTCTCCTCCAAATCTGATGAAAACAAGTAAATTTTGGCCTTAAAAATTGGGTTGGCAAATTTTGCCCCGCCGTATTTGTAGAGCTCGAAAAGAGCTTCGATTTTGTATATTATAGACCCAACAACGATTTCAGGATGAAGAGTTATGGGCGTATTTAGTCACTGATTGTCGATTTTTTTTCGTCCAAATCTCATGAAACCAAGTGAATTTTGGCTTAAAAAATTGGGTTGGCAGATTTCGCCCCGCCGTATAGTATAGTCCCAACAACGATTTCTAGAACAAAAGTTATGGCCGTCTTCAGCCACAATTCTCTAATTTTTTTCCTCCAAAACTGATGAAAACAAGTGAATTTTGGTCTAAAAATTTGGGTTGGCAGATTTCGCCCCGCCTGATTTGTAGAGCTCGAACAGAGCTTCGATTTGGTATATTATAGGCCCAACAACGATTTCAGGATCAAGAGTTATGGTCTTATTCAGTCAATGGTTGTCGATTTTTTCCCCTAAATCTGATGAAACAAGTGAATTTTGGCCTAAAAAATTGGGTTGGCAGATTTCACCCTGCCTTATTTGTAGAGCTCGAAAAGAGCTTCGATTTGGTATATTATAGGCCCAACAACGATTTCAGGATCAAGAGTTATGGTCGTATTCAGTCACTGGTTGTCGATTTTGTTTCCTCCAAATCTAATGAAACAAGTGAATTTTGGCCTAGAAAATTGGGTTGGCAGATTTCGCCCCGCCGTATTTGTAGAGACCCAACAACGATTTCTGGAACAAAAGTTATGGCCGACTTCAGCCAGAATTCTCTTATTTTTTTTCCTCCAAAACTGATGAAAACAAGTGAATTTTTGTCTATAAATTTGGGTTGGCAGATTTTGCCCCGCCTTATTTGTAGAGCTCGAAAAGAGCTTCGATTTGGTATATTATAGGCCCAACGAGGATTTCTTGATCAAGAGTTATGGTCGTATTCAGTCACTGGTTATCGATTTTTTTTCCCCGAAATCTGATGAAACAAGTGAATTTTGGCCTAAAAAATTGGGTTGGCAGATTTCGCCCCGCCGTAATTGTAGAGCTCGAAAAGAGCTTCGATTTGGTATATTGTAGTCCCAGCAACGATTTCTGGAAAAAAAGTTATGGCCGACTTCAGCCACAATTCTCAGATTTTTTTCCTCCAAAACTGATGAAAACAAGTGAAATTTGGTCTAAAAATTTGGGTTGGCAGATTTCGTCCCACCTTATTTGTAGAGCTCGAAAAGTGCTTCGATTTGGTATATTATAGCCACAACAAGGATTTCGGGATCAAGAGTTATGGATGTATTCAGTCACTGGTTGTCGATTTTTTTCTCCTCCAAATCTGATGAAAACAAGTAAATTTTGGCCTTAAAAATTGGGTTGGCAAATTTTGCCCCGCCGTATTTGTAGAGCTCGAAAAGAGCTTCGATTTTGTATATTATAGACCCAACAACGATTTCAGGATGAAGAGTTATGGGCGTATTTAGTCACTGATTGTCGATTTTTTTTCGTCCAAATCTCATGAAACCAAGTGAATTTTGGCTTAAAAAATTGGGTTGGCAGATTTCGCCCCGCCGTATAGTATAGTCCCAACAACGATTTGTAGAACAAAAGTTATGGCCGTCTTCAGCCACAATTCTCTAATTTTTTTCCTCCAAAACTGATGAAAACAAGTGAATTTTGGTCTAAAAATTTGGGTTGGCAGATTTCGCCCCGCCTAATTTGTAGAGCTCGAACAGAGCTTCGATTTGGTATATTATAGGCCCAACAACGATTTCAGGATCAAGAGTTATGGTCTTATTCAGTCAATGGTTGTCGATTTTTTCCCCTAAATCTGATGAAACAAGTGAATTTTGGCCTAAAAAATTGGGTTGGCAGATTTCACCCTGCCTTATTTGTAGAGCTCGAAAAGAGCTTCGATTTGGTATATTATAGGCCCAACAACGATTTCAGGATCAAGAGTTATGGTCGTATTCAGTCACTGGTTTTCGATTTTTTTTCCTCCAAATCTAATGAAACAAGTGAATTTTGGCCTAAAAAATTGGGTTGGCAGATTTCGCCCCGCCTCATTTGTAGAGCTCAAAAAGAACTTCGATTTGGTATATTATTGGCCCAACAACGATTTCAGGATCAAGAGTTATGGTCGTATTCAGTCACTAGTTGTCGATTTTTTTCCTCTAAATCTGATGAAACAAGTGAATTTTGGCCTAAAAAATTGGGTTGGCAGATTTCGCCCTGCCTTATTTGTAGAGCTCGAAAAGAGCTTCGATTTGGTATATTATAGGCCCAACAATGATTTCAGGATCAAGAGTTATGGTAGTATTCAGTCACTGGTTGTCCATTTTTTTTCCTCCAAATCTGATGAAACAAGTGAATTTTGGCCTAGAAAATTGGGTTGGCAGATTTCGCCCCGCCGTATTTGTAGAGCTCGAAAAGAGCTTCGATTTGGTATATTATAGTCCCAGCAATGATTTCTGGAACAAAAGTTATGGCCGACTTCAGCCACAATTCTCTGATTTTTTTCCTCAAAAACTGATGAAAACAAGTGAATTTTGGTCTAAAAATTTGGGTTGACAGATTTCGTCCCGCCTTATTTGTAGAGTTCGAAAAGAGCTTCGATTTGGTAAATTATAGGCCCAACAACGATTTCAGGATCAAAAGTTATGGTCGTTTTCAGTCACTGGTTTTCGATTTTTTTCCTCCAAATCTGATGAAACAAGTGAATTTTGGCCTAAAAAATTGGGTTGGCAGATTTCGCCCCGCCTTATTTGTAGGGCTCAAAAAGAGCTTCGATTTGGTATATTATAGGCCCAACAACGATTTCAGGATCAAGAGTTATAGTCGTATTCTGTCACTGGTTGTCGATTTTTTTTCCTCAAAATCTGATGAAACAAGTGAATTTTGGCCTAGAAAATTGGGTTGGCAGATTTCGCCCCGCCGTATTTATAGAGCTCGAAAAGAGCTTCGATTTGGTATATTATAGTCCCAGCAATGATTTCTGGAAGAAAAGTTATGGCCGACTTCAGCCACAATTCGCTGATTTTTTTCCTCCAAAACTAATGAAAACAAGTGAATTTTGGTCTAAAAATTTGGGTTGGCAGATTTCGCCCCACCTTATTTGTAGAGCTCGAAAAGAGCTTCGATTTGGTATATTATAGCCACAACAAGGATTTCGGGATCAAGAGTTATGGCTGTATTTAGTCACTGGTTGTCGATTTTTTTCTCCTCCAAATCTGATGACAACAAGTGAATTTTGACCTTAAAAATTGGGTTGGCAAATTTCGTCCCGCCGTATTTGTAGAGCTCGAAAAGAGCTTCGATTTGGTATATTATAGGCCCAACAACGATTTCAGGATCAAGAGTTATGGTCGTATTCAGTCACTGGTTGTCGATTTTTTTTCCTCCAAATCTGATGAAACAAGTGAATTTTGGCCTAAAAAATTGGGTTGGCAGATTTCGCCCTTCCTTATTTGTAGAGCTCGAAAAGAGCTTCGATTTGGTATGTTATAGGCCCAACAATGATTTCAGGATCAAGAGTTATGGTCGTATTCAGTCACTGGTTGTCGATTTTTTTTCCTCCAAATCTGATGAAACAAGTGAATTTTGGCCTAGAAAATTGGGTTGGAAGATATCGCCCCGCCGTATTTGTAGAGCTCGAAAAGAGCTTCGATTTGGTATATTATAGTCCTAGCAATGATTTCTGGAACAAAAGTTATGGCCGACTTCAGCCACAATTCTCTGATTTTTTTCCTCAAAAACTGATGAAAACAAGTGAATTTTGGTCTAAAAATTTGGGTTGACAGATTTCGTCCCGCCTTATTTGTAGAGTTCGAAAAGAGCTTCGATTTGGTAAATTATAGGCCCAACAACGATTTCAGGATCAAGAGTTATGGTCGTTTTCAGTCACTGGTTTTCGATTTTTTTTCCTCCAAATCTGATGAAACAAGTGAATTTTGGCCTAAAAAATTGGGTTGGCAGATTTCGCCCCACCTTATTTGTAGAGCTCAAAAAGAGCTTCGATTTGGTATATTATAGGCCCAACAACGATTTCAGGATCAAGAGTTATGGTCGTATTCTGTCACTGGTTTTTGATTTTTTTTCCTCCAAATCTGATGAAACAAGTGAATTTTGGCCTAGAAAATTGGGTTGGCAGATTTCGCCCCGTCGTACTTATAGAGCTCGAAAAGAGCTTCGATTTGGTATATTATAGTCCCAGCAATGATTTCTGGAACAAAAGTTATGGCCGACTTCAGCCACAATTCTCTGATTTTTTTCCTCAAAAACTGATGAAAACAAGTGAATTTTGGTCTAAAAATTTGGGTTGACAGATTTCGTCCCGCCTTATTTGTAGAGTTCGAAAAGAGCTTCGATTTGGTAAATTATAGGCCCAACAACGATTTCAGGATCAAAAGTTATGGTCGTTTTCAGTCACTGGTTTTCGATTTTTTTCCTCCAAATCTGATGAAACAAGTGAATTTTGGCCTAAAAAATTGGGTTGGCAGATTTCGCCCCGCCTTATTTGTAGAGCTCAAAAAGAGCTTCGATTTGGTATATTATAGGCCCAACAACGATTTTAGGATCAAGAGTTATGGTCGTATTCTGTCACTGATTGTCGATTTTTTTTCCTCCAAATCTGATGAAACAAGTGAATTTTGGCCTAGAAAATTGGGTTGGCAGATTTCGCCCCGTTGTATTTATAGAGCTTGAAAAGAGCTTCGATTTGGTATATTATCGTCCCAGCAATGATTTCTGGAACAAAAGTTATGGCCGACTTCAGCCACAATTCGCTGATTTTTTTCCTCCAAAACTGATGAAAACAAGTGAATTTTGGTCTAAAAATTTGGGTTGGCAGATTTCGCCCCAACTTATTTGTTGAGCTCGAAAAGATCTTCGATTTGGTATATTATAGCCACAACAAGGATTTCGGGATCAAGAGTTATGGCTGTATTTAGTCACTGGTTGTCGATTTTTTTCTCCTCCAAATCTGATGACAACAAGTGAATTTTGACCTTAAAAATTGGGTTGGCAAATTTCGTCCCGCCGTACTTGTAGAGCTCGAAAAGAGCTTCGATTTGGTATATTATAGGCCCAACAACGATTTCAGGATCAAGAGTTATGGTCGTATTCAGTCACTGGTTGTCAATTTTTTTTCCTACAAATCTGATGAAACAAGTGAATTTTGGCCTAAAAATTGGGTTGGCAGATTTCGCCCCGCCTTATTTGTAGAGCTCAAAAAGAGCTTCGATATGGTATATTATAGGCCCAACAACGATTTCAGGATCAAGAGTTATGGTCGTATTCAGTCACTGGTTGTCGATTTTTTTCCTCCAAATCTGATGTAACAAGTGAATTTTGGCCTAAAAAATTGGGTTGGCAGATTTCGCCCTGCCTTATTTGTAGAGCTCGAAAAGAGCTTCGATTTGGTATATTATAGGCCCAACAACGATTTCAGGATCAAGAGTTATGGTCGTATTCTGTCACTGGTTGCGATTTTTTTTCCTCCAAATTTGATGAAATAAGTGAATTTTGGCCTAGAAAATTGGGTTGGCAGATTTCGCCCCGCCGTATTTGTAGAGCTCGAAAAGAGCTTCGATTTGGTATATTATAGTCCCAGCAATGATTTCTGGAACAAAAGTTATGGCCGACTTCAGCCACAATTCTCTGATTTTTTTCCTCCAAAACTGATGAAACAAGTGAATTTTGGTCTAAAAATTTGGGTTTGCAGATTTCGCCCCACCTTATTTGTAGAGCTCGAAAAGAGCTTCGATTTTGTATATTATAGCCACAACAAGGATTTCGGGATCAAGAGTTATGGCTGTATTCAGTCACTGGTTGTCAATTTTATTCTCCTCCAAATCTGATGAAAACAAGTGAATTTTGACCTTAAAAATTGGGTTGGCAAATTTTGCCCCGCCGTATTTGTAGAGCTCGAAAAGAGCTTCGATTTGGTATATTATAGACCCAACAACGATTTCAGGATCAAGAGTTATGGCCGTATTCAGTCACTGATTGTCGATTTTTTTTCCTCCAAATCTCATGAAAACAAGTGAATTTTGGCCTAAAAAATTGGGTTGGCAGATTTCGCCCCGCCGTATAGTATAGTCCCAACAACGATTTCTGGAACAAAAGTTATGGCCGACTTAAACCACAATTCTCTGATTTTTTTAATCCAAAACTGATGAAAACAAGGGAATTTTGGTCTAAAAATTTGGGTTGGCAGATTTCGCCCCGCCTTATTTGTAGAGCTCGAAAAGCGCTTCGATTTGGTATATTATAGCCACAACAAGGATTTCGGGATCAAGATTTATGGCTGTATTCAGTCACTGGTTGTCGATTTTTTTCTCCTCCAAATCTGATGAAAACAAGTAAATTTTGGCCTTAAAAATTGGGTTAGCAAATTTCGCCATGCCGTATTTGTACAGCTCAAAAAGAGCTTCGATTTGGCATATTATAGTCCCAGCAACGATTTCTGGAACAAAAGTTATGGCCGAATTCAGCCACAATTCACTGATTTTTTTCCTCCAAAACTGATGAAAACAAGTGAATTTTGGAATAAAAATTTGGGTTGGTAGATTTTCCCCCGTCTGCTTTGTAGAGCTCGAAAAGGGCATCGATTTAGTATATTATAGGCCCAACAACGATTTCTGGATCAAGAGTTATGGCCGTATTCAGTCACTGGTTGTCGATTTTTTTTCCTCCAAATCTGATGAAAACAAGTGAATTTTGGCCTAAAAAATTGGGTTGGCAGATTTCGCCCCACCGTATTTGTAGAGCACGAAAAGGGCTTCGATTTGGTATATTATAGTCCCAGCAACAGTTTCTGAAACAAATGTTATGGCCGACTTCCGCCACAATTCTCTGATTTTTTTCCTCCAAAACTGATGAAAACAATTGAATTTTTGTCTAAAAATTTAGCTTTGCAGATTTTGCTCCACCTTATTTGTAGAGCTCGAAAAGAGCTTCGATTTGGTATATTATAGGCCCAGCAATGATTTCGGGATCAAGAGTTATGGCCTTATTCAGTCACTGGTTTTCGATTTTCTTTCCTCCAAATCTGATGAAAACAAGTGAATTTTGGCCAAAAAAATTGGGTTGGCGAATTTCACCCCGCCGTATTTGTAGAGCTGGAAAAGAGCTTCGATTTGGTATATTATAGTCCCGGCAACGATTTCTGGAACAAAAGTTATGGCCGATTTCAGCCACAATTCTCAAATTTTTTTTCTCCAAAACTGATGAAAACAAGGTAAGTTTGGTCTAAAAATTTGGGTCGACAGATTTCGCCCCACCTTATTTTTAGAGCTCGAAAAGAGCTTCGATTTGGTATATTATAGGCCCAGCAACGATTTCGGGATCAAGAGTTATGGCCTTATTCAGTCACTCGTTTTCGATTTTTTTCCCTCCAAATCTGATGAAAACAAGTGAATTTTGGCCTAAAAAAGTGGGTTGGCAGATTTCGGCCCGTCGCATTTGCAGAGCTCGAAACGAGCTTCGATTAGGTATATTATAGTCCCAGCAACGATTTTTGGAACAAAAGTTATGGCCGACTTCAGCCATAATTCTCTGATTTTTTTTCCTCCAAAACTGATGAAAACAAGTGAATTTTTGTCTAAAAATTTGGGTTGGCAGAGTTCGCCCCGCCTTATTTGTAGAGTTCGCAAAGGGCTTCGATTTGGTATATTATAGGTCCAACAACGATTTCTGGATCAAGAGTTATGGCCGTATTCAGTCACTGGTTGTCGAATTTTTTTCCTCCAAATCTGATGAAACAAGTGAATTTTGGTCTAAAAATTTGGGTTGGAAGATTTCGCACCACCTTATTTTTAGAGCTCGAAAAGAGCTTCGATTTGGTATATTATAGGGCCAGCAAAGATTTCGGGATCAAGAGTTATGGCCTTATTCAGTAACTTTGTAGAGCTCGAAAAGGGCTTCGATTAGCTATATTATAGTCCCAGCAACGATTTCTGGATGAAAAGTTATGGCCGACTTCAGCCACAATTCTCTGATTTTTTTCCTCCAAAACTGATGAAAACAAGTGAATTTTGGTCTAAAAATTTGGGTTGTCAGATTTCTCCCCGCCTTATTTGTAGAGCTCGAAAAGAGATTCGATTTGGTATATCATAGGCCCAACAACGATTTCTGGAACAAAAGTTATGGCCGACTTCAGCCACAATATTCTGATTTTTTTTCTGACAAAACTGATGAAAACAAGTGAATTTTGGTCTAAAAATTTGGGTTGGCAGATTTCGCCCCACCTTATTTGTAGAGCTCGAAAAGAGCATCGATTTGGTATATTATAGGTCCAGCAACGATTTCGGGATCATGAGTTTTGGCCTTATTCAGTCACTGGTTCTCGATTTTTTTTCTCCAAATCTGATGAAAACAAGTCAAATTTGGTCGAAAAAATTGGGTTCGTGAAATTCACCCCGCCGTATTTGTAGAGCTCGAAAAGGGCTTCGATTAGCTATATTATAGTCCCAGCAACGATTTCTGGATGAAAAGTTATGGCCGACTTCAGCCACAATTCTCTGATTTTTTTCCTCCAAAACGGATGAAAACAAGTGAATTTTGGTCTAAAAATTTGGGTTGGCAGATTTCTCCCCGCCTTATTTGTAGAGCTCGAAAAGAGCTTCGATTTGGTATAGCATAGGCCCAACAACGATTTCAGGACCAAGAGTTATGGCCGTATTCAGTCACTCGTTGTCGATTTTTTTTCCTCCCAATCTGATGAAAACAAGTGAATTTTGGCCTAAAAATTGGGTTTGCAAATATCGTTTCGCTGTATTTGTAGAGCTCGTAAAGAGCTTCGTTTTGGTATATTATAGTCCCAACAACGATTTCTGGAACAAAAGTTATGGCCGACTTCAGCCACAATATTCTGATTTTTTTTCTGACAAAACTGATGAAAACAAGTGAATTTTGGTCTAAAAATTTGGGTTGGCAGATTTCGCCCCACCTTATTTGTAGAGCTCGAAAAGAGCTTCGATTTGGTATATTATAGGCCCAGCAACGATTTCGGGATCATGAGTTTTGGCCTTATTCAGTCACTGGTTGTCAATTTTTTTCCTCCAAATCTGATGAAAACAAGTGAAATTTGGTCGAAAAAATTGGGTTGGTGAAATTCGCCCCGCCCTATTTGTAGAGCTGGAAAAAGGCTTCGATTAGGTATATTATAGTTCCATCAACGATTTCTGGAAGAAAAGTTATGGCCGACTTCAGCCATAATTCTGTGATTTTTTTCCTCCAAAACTGATGAAAACAAGTGAATTTTGGTCTAAAAATTTGTGTTGGCAGATTTCTCCCCGCCTTATTTGTAGAGCTCGAAAAGCGATTCGATTTGGTATATTATAGGCCCAGCAACGATTTCGGGATCATGAGTTTTGGCCTTATTCAGTCACTGGTTGTCAAATTTTTTCCTCCAAATCTGATGAAAACAAGTGAAATTTGGTCGAAAAAATTGGGTTGGTGAAATTCACCCCGCCGTATTTGTAGAGCTCGAAAAGGGCTTCGATTAGGTATATTATAGTTCCAGCAACGATTTCTGGAAGAAAAGTTATGGCCGACTTCAACCACAATTCTCTGATTTTTTTCTTCCAAAACTTATGAAAACAAGTGAATTTTGGTCTAGAAATTTGGGTTGGTAGATTTCTCCCCTCCTTATTTGTGGAGCTCAAAAAGTGCTTCAATTTGGTATATTATAGGTCCAGCAACGATTTCGGGATCATGAGTTTTGGCCTTATTCAGTCACTGGTTCTCGATTTTTTTTCTCCAAATCTGATGAAAACAAGTCAAATTTGGTCGAAAAAATTGGGTTCGTGAAATTCACCCCGCCGTATTTGTAGAGCTCGAAAAGGGCTTCGATTAGCTATATTATAGTCCCAGCAACGATTTCTGGATGAAAAGTTATGGCCGACTTCAGCCACAATTCTCTGATTTTTTTCCTCCAAAACTGATGAAAACAAGTGAATTTTGGTCTAAAAATTTGGGTTGGCAGATTTCTCCCCGCCTTATTTGTAGAGCTCGAAAAGAGATTCGATTTGGTATATCATAGGCCCAACAACGATTTCTGGAACAAAAGTTATGGCCGACTTCAGCCACAATATTCTGATTTTTTTTCTGACAAAACTGATGAAAACAAGTGAATTTTGGTCTAAAAATTTGGGTTGGCAGATTTCGCCCCACCTTATTTGTAGAGCTCGAAAAGAGCTTCGATTTGGTATATTATAGGTCCAGCAACGATTTCGGGATCATGAGTTTTGGCCTTATTCAGTCACTGGTTCTCGATTTTTTTTCTCCAAATCTGATGAAAACAAGTCAAATTTGGTCGAAAAAATTGGGTTCGTGAAATTCACCCCGCCGTATTTGTAGAGCTCGAAAAGGGCTTCGATTAGCTATATTATAGTCCCAGCAACGATTTCTGGATGAAAAGTTATGGCCGACTTCAGCCACAATTCTCTGATTTTTTTCCTCCAAAACGGATGAAAACAAGTGAATTTTGGTCTAAAAATTTGGGTTGGCAGATTTCTCCCCGCCTTATTTGTAGAGCTCGAAAAGAGCTTCGATTTGGTATAGCATAGGCCCAACAACGATTTCAGGACCAAGAGTTATGGCCGTATTCAGTCACTCGTTGTCGATTTTTTTTCCTCCCAATCTGATGAAAACAAGTGAATTTTGGCCTAAAAATTGGGTTTGCAAATATCGTTTCGCTGTATTTGTAGAGCTCGTAAAGAGCTTCGTTTTGGTATATTATAGTCCCAACAACGATTTCTGGAACAAAAGTTATGGCCGACTTCAGCCACAATATTCTGATTTTTTTTCTGACAAAACTGATGAAAACAAGTGAATTTTGGTCTAAAAATTTGGGTTGGCAGATTTCGCCCCACCTTATTTGTAGAGCTCGAAAAGAGCTTCGATTTGGTATATTATAGGCCCAGCAACGATTTCGGGATCATGAGTTTTGGCCTTATTCAGTCACTGGTTGTCAATTTTTTTCCTCCAAATCTGATGAAAACAAGTGAAATTTGGTCGAAAAAATTGGGTTGGTGAAATTCGCCCCGCCGTATTTGTAGAGCTCGAAAAGGGCTTCGATTAGGTATATTATAGTTCCAGCAACGATTTCTGGAAGAAAAGTTATGGCCGACTTCAGCCATAATTCTCTGATTTTTTTCCTCCAAAACTGATGAAAACAAGTGAATTTTGGTCTAAAAATTTGGGTTGGCAGATTTCTCCCCGCCTTATTTGTAGAGCTCGAAAAGCGATTCGATTTGGTATATTATAGGCCCAGCAACGATTTCGGGATCATGAGTTTTGGCCTTATTCAGTCACTGGTTGTCAATTTTTTTCCTCCAAATCTGATGAAAACAAGTGAAATTTGGTCGAAAAAATTGGGTTGGTGAAATTCGCCCCGCCGTATTTGTAGAGCTCGAAAAGGGCTTCGATTAGGTATATTATAGTTCCAGCAACGATTTCTGGAAGAAAAGTTATGGCCGACTTCAACCACAATTCTCTGATTTTTTTCTTCCAAAACTTATGAAAACAAGTGAATTTTGGTCTAGAAATTTGGGTTGGCAGATTTCTCCCCTCCTTATTTGTGGAGCTCAAAAAGTGCTTCAATTTGGTATATTATAGGTCCAGCAACGATTTCGGGATCATGAGTTTTGGCCTTATTCAGTCACTGGTTCTCGATTTTTTTTCTCCAAATCTGATGAAAACAAGTCAAATTTGGTCGAAAAAATTGGGTTCGTGAAATTCACCCCGCCGTATTTGTAGAGCTCGAAAAGGGCTTCGATTAGCTATATTATAGTCCCAGCAACGATTTCTGGATGAAAAGTTATGGCCGACTTCAGCCACAATTCTCTGATTTTTTTCCTCCAAAACTGATGAAAACAAGTGAATTTTGGTCTAAAAATTTGGGTTGGCAGATTTCTCCCCGCCTTATTTGTAGAGCTCGAAAAGAGATTCGATTTGGTATATCATAGGCCCAACAACGATTTCTGGAACAAAAGTTATGGCCGACTTCAGCCACAATATTCTGATTTTTTTTCTGACAAAACTGATGAAAACAAGTGAATTTTGGTCTAAAAATTTGGGTTGGCAGATTTCGCCCCACCTTATTTGTAGAGCTCGAAAAGAGCTTCGATTTGGTATATTATAGGTCCAGCAACGATTTCGGGATCATGAGTTTTGGCCTTATTCAGTCACTGGTTCTCGATTTTTTTTCTCCAAATCTGATGAAAACAAGTCAAATTTGGTCGAAAAAATTGGGTTCGTGAAATTCACCCCGCCGTATTTGTAGAGCTCGAAAAGGGCTTCGATTAGCTATATTATAGTCCCAGCAACGATTTCTGGATGAAATGTTATGGCCGACTTCAGCCACAATTCTCTGATTTTTTTCCTCCAAAACTGATGAAAACAAGTGAATTTTGGTCTAAAAATTTGGGTTGGCAGATTTCTCCCCGCCTTATTTGTAGAGCTCGAAAAGAGCTTCGATTTGGTATATCATAGGCCCAACAACGATTTCAGGACCAAGAGTTATGGCCGTATTCAGTCACTCGTTGTCGATTTTTTTTCCTCCCAATCTGATGAAAACAAGTGAATTTTGGCCTAAAAAATTGGGTTGGCAAATATCGTCTCGCCGTATTTGTAGAGCTCGTAAAGTGCTTCGTTTTGGTATATTATAGTCCCAACAACGATTTCTGGAACAAAAGTTATGGCCGACTTCAGCCACAATATTCTGATTTTTTTTCTGACAAAACTGATGAAAACAAGTGAATTTTGGTCTAAAAATTTGGGTTGGCAGATTTCGCCCCACCTTATTTGTAGAGCTCGAAAAGAGCTTCGATTTGGTATATTATAGGCCCAGCAACGATTTCGGGATCATGAGTTTTGGCCTTATTCAGTCACTGGTTGTCAATTTTTTTCCTCCAAATCTGATGAAAACAAGTGAAATTTTGTCGAAAAATTTGGGTTGGTGAAATTCGCACCGCCGTATTTGTAGAGCTCGAAAAGGGCTTCGATTAGGTATATTATAGTTCCAACAACGATTTCTGGAAGAAATGTTATGGCCGACTTCAGCCATAATTCTGTGATTTTTTTGCTCCAAAACTGATGAAAACAAATGAATTTTGGTCTAAAAATTTGGGTTGGCAGATTTCTCCCCGCCTTATTTGTAGAGCTCGAAAAGAGATTCGATTTGGTATATTATAGGCCCAGCAACGATTTCGGGATCATGAGTCTTGGCCTTATTCAGTCACTGGTTGTCAATTTTTTTCCTCCAAATCTGATGAAAACAAGTCAAATTTGGTCGAAAAAATTGGGTTGGTGAAATTCACCCCGCCGTATTTATAGAGCTCGAAAAGGGCTTCGATTAGCTATATTATAGTCCCAGCATCGATTTCTGGATGAAAAGTTATGGCCGACTTCTGCCACAATTCTCTGATTTTTTTTTCCTCCAAAACTGATGAAAACAAGTGAATTTTGGTCTAAAAATTTGGGTTGGCAGATTTCTCCCCGCCTTATTTGTAGAGCTCGAAAAGAGCGTCGATTTGGTATATTATAGGCCCAACAACGATTTCAGGATCAAGAGTTATGGCCGTATTCAGTCACTCGTTTTCGATTTTTTTTCCTCCCAATCCGATGAAAACAAGTGAATTTTGGCCTAAAAAATTGGGTTGGCAAATATTGTCTCGCCATATTTGTAGAGCTCGTAAAGAGCTTCGATTTGGTATATTATAGTCCCAACAACGATTTCTGGAACAAAAGTTATGGCCGACTTCAGCCACAATATTCTGATTTTTTTCTGACAAAACTGATGAAAACAAGTGAATTTTGGTCTAAAAATTTGGGTTGGCAGATTTCGCCCCACCTTATTTGTAGAGCTCGAAAAGAGCTTCGATTTGGTATATTATAGGCCCAGCAACGATTTCGGGATCATGAGTTTTGGCCTTATTCAGTCACTGGTTGTCAATTTTTTTCCTCCAAATCTGATGAAAACAAGTGAAATTTGGTCGAAAAAATTGGGTTGGTGAAATTCGCCCCGCCGTATTTGTAGAGCTCGAAAAGGGCTTCGATTAGGTATATTATAGTTCCAGCAACGATTTCTGGAAGAAAAGTTATGGCCGACTTCAGCCATAATTCTGTGATTTTTTTCCTCCAAAACTGATGAAAACAAGTGAATTTTGGTCTAAAAATTTGGGTTGGCAGATTTCTCCCCGCCTTATTTGTAGAGCTCGAAAAGAGATTCGATTTGGTATATTATAGGCCCAGCAACGATTTCGGGATCATGAGTTTTGGCCTTATTCAGTCACTGGTTGTCAATTTTTTTCCTCCAAATCTGATGAAAACAAGTGAAATTTGGTCGAAAAAATTGGGTTGGTGAAATTCACCCCGCCGTATTTGTAGAGGTCGAAAAGGGCTTCGATTAGGTATATTATAGTTCCAGCAACGATTTCTGGAAGAAAAGTTATGGCCGACTTCAGCCATAATTCTGTGATTTTTTTCCTCCAAAACTGATGAAAACAAGTGAATTTTGGTCTAAAAATTTGTGTTGGCAGATTTCTCCCCGCCTTATTTGTAGAGCTCGAAAAGCGATTCGATTTGGTATATTATAGGCCCAGCAACGATTTCGGGATCATGAGTTTTGGCCTTATTCAGTCACTGGTTGTCAATTTTTTTCCTCCAAATCTGATGAAAACAAGTGAAATTTGGTCGAAAAAATTGGGTTGGTGAAATTCACCCCGCCGTATTTGTAGAGCTCGAAAAGGGCTTCGATTAGGTATATTATAGTTCCAGCAACGATTTCTGGAAGAAAAGTTATGGCCGACTTCAACCACAATTCTCTGATTTTTTTCTTCCAAAACTTATGAAAACAAGTGAATTTTGGTCTAGAAATTTGGGTTGGTAGATTTCTCCCCTCCTTATTTGTGGAGCTCAAAAAGTGCTTCAATTTGGTATATTATAGGTCCAGCAACGATTTCGGGATCATGAGTTTTGGCCTTATTCAGTCACTGGTTCTCGATTTTTTTTCTCCAAATCTGATGAAAACAAGTCAAATTTGGTCGAAAAAATTGGGTTCGTGAAATTCACCCCGCCGTATTTGTAGAGCTCGAAAAGGGCTTCGATTAGCTATATTATAGTCCCAGCAACGATTTCTGGATGAAAAGTTATGGCCGACTTCAGCCACAATTCTCTGATTTTTTTCCTCCAAAACTGATGAAAACAAGTGAATTTTGGTCTAAAAATTTGGGTTGGCAGATTTCTCCCCGCCTTATTTGTAGAGCTCGAAAAGAGATTCGATTTGGTATATCATAGGCCCAACAACGATTTCTGGAACAAAAGTTATGGCCGACTTCAGCCACAATATTCTGATTTTTTTTCTGACAAAACTGATGAAAACAAGTGAATTTTGGTCTAAAAATTTGGGTTGGCAGATTTCGCCCCACCTTATTTGTAGAGCTCGAAAAGAGCTTCGATTTGGTATATTATAGGTCCAGCAACGATTTCGGGATCATGAGTTTTGGCCTTATTCAGTCACTGGTTCTCGATTTTTTTTCTCCAAATCTGATGAAAACAAGTCAAATTTGGTCGAAAAAATTGGGTTCGTGAAATTCACCCCGCCGTATTTGTAGAGCTCGAAAAGGGCTTCGATTAGCTATATTATAGTCCCAGCAACGATTTCTGGATGAAAAGTTATGGCCGACTTCAGCCACAATTCTCTGATTTTTTTCCTCCAAAACGGATGAAAACAAGTGAATTTTGGTCTAAAAATTTGGGTTGGCAGATTTCTCCCCGCCTTATTTGTAGAGCTCGAAAAGAGCTTCGATTTGGTATAGCATAGGCCCAACAACGATTTCAGGACCAAGAGTTATGGCCGTATTCAGTCACTCGTTGTCGATTTTTTTTCCTCCCAATCTGATGAAAACAAGTGAATTTTGGCCTAAAAATTGGGTTTGCAAATATCGTTTCGCTGTATTTGTAGAGCTCGTAAAGAGCTTCGTTTTGGTATATTATAGTCCCAACAACGATTTCTGGAACAAAAGTTATGGCCGACTTCAGCCACAATATTCTGATTTTTTTTCTGACAAAACTGATGAAAACAAGTGAATTTTGGTCTAAAAATTTGGGTTGGCAGATTTCGCCCCACCTTATTTGTAGAGCTCGAAAAGAGCTTCGATTTGTTATATTATAGGCCCAGCAACGATTTCGGGATCATGAGTTTTGGCCTTATTCAGTCACTGGTTGTCAATTTTTTTCCTCCAAATCTGATGAAAACAAGTGAAATTTGGTCGAAAAAATTGGGTTGGTGAAATTCGCCCCGCCGTATTTGTAGAGCTCGAAAAGGGCTTCGATTAGGTATATTATAGTTCCAGCAACGATTTCCGGAAGAAATGTTATGGCCGACTTCAGCCATAATTCTGTGATTTTTTTGCTCCAAAACTGATGAAAACAAGTGAATTTTGCTCCAAAAATTTGGGTTGGCAGATTTCTCCCCGCCTTATTTGTAGAGCTCGAAAAGAGATTCGATTTGGTATATTATAGGCCCAGCAACGATTTCGGGATCATGAGTTTTGGCCTTATTCAGTCACTGGTTGTCAATTTTTTTCCTCCAAATCTGATGAAAACAAGTCCAATTTGGTCGAAAAAATTGGGTTGGTGAAATTCACCCTGCCGTATTTGTAGAGCTCGAAAAGGGCTTCGATTAGCTATATTATAGTCCCAGCAACGATTTCTGGATGAAAAGTTATGGCCGACTTCAGACACAATTCTCTGATTTTTTTTCCTCCAAAACTGATGAAAACAAGTGAATTTTGGTCTAAAAATTTGGGTTGGCAGATTTCTCCCCGCCTTATTTGTAGAGCTCGAAAAGAGCTTCGATTTGGTATATTATAGGCCCAACAACGATTTCAGGATCAAGAGTTATGGCCGTATTCAGTCACTCGTTTTCGATTTTTTTTCCTCCCAATCCGATGAAAACAAGTGAATTTTGGCCTAAAAAATTGGGTTGGCAAATATCGTCTCGCCATATTTGTAGAGCTCGTAAAGAGCTTCGATTTGGTATATTATAGTCCCAACAGCGATTTCTGGAACAAAAGTTATGGCCGACTTCAGCCACAATATTCTGATTTTTTTCTGACAAAACTGATGAAAACAAGTGAATTTTGGTCTAAAAATTTGGGTTGGCAGATTTCGCCCCACCTTATTTGTAGAGCTCGAAAAGAGCTTCGATTTGTTATATTATAGGCCCAGCAACGATTTCGGGATCATGAGTTTTGGCCTTATTCAGTCACTGGTTGTCAATTTTTTTCCTCCAAATCTGATGAAAACAAGTGAAATTTGGTTGAAAAAATTGGGTTGGTGAAATTCGCCCCGTCGTATTTGTAGAGCTCGAAAAGGGCTTCGATTAGGTATATTATAGTTCCAGCAACGATTTCTGGAAGAAAAGTTATGGCCGACTTCAGCCATAATTATGTGATTTTTTTCCTCCAAAACTGATGGAAACAAGTGAATTTTGGTCTAAAAATTTGGGTTGGCAGATTTCTCCCCGCCTTATTTGTAGAGCTCGAAAAGCGATTCGATTTGGTATATTATAGGCCCAGCAACGATTTCGGGATCATGAGTTTTGGCCTTATTCAGTCACTGGTTGTCAATTTTTTTCCTCCAAATCTGATGAAAACAAGTGAAATTTTGTCGAAAAAATTGGGTTGGTGAAATTCGCCCCGCCGTATTTGTAGAGCTCGAAAAGGGCTTCGATTAGGTATATTATAGTTCCAGCAACGATTTCTGGAAGAAAAGTTATGGCCGACTTCAACCACAATTCTCTGATTTTTTTCTTCCAAAACTTATGAAAACAAGTGAATTTTGGTCTAGAAATTTGGGTTGGCAGATTTCTCCCCTCCTTATTTGTGGAGCTCAAAAAGTGCTTCAATTTGGTATATTATAGGTCCAGCAACGATTTCGGGATCATGAGTTTTGGCCTTATTCAGTCACTGGTTCTCGATTTTTTTTCTCCAAATTTGATGAAAACAAGTGAATTTTGGCCTAAAAAAATTGGGTTGGTGAAATTCACCCCGCCGTATTTGTAGAGCTCGAAAAGAGCTTCGATTTGGTATATTATAGTCCCAACAACGATTTCTGGAACAAAAGTTATGGCCGACTTCAGCCACAATATTCTGATTTTTTTTCTGACAAAACTGATGAAAACAAGTGAATTTTGGTCTAAAAATTTGGGTTGGCAGATTTCGCCCCACCTTGTTTGTAGAGCTCGAAAAGTGCTTCAATTTGGTATATTATAGGCCCAGCAACGATTTCGGGATCATGAGTTTTGGCCTTATTCAGTCACTGGTTCTCGATTTTTTTTCTCCAAATCTGATGAAAACAAGTGAAATTTGGTCGAAAAAATTGGGTTGGTGAAATTCACCCCGCCGTATTTGTAGAGCTCGAAAAGGGCTTCGATTAGCTATATTATAGTCCCTGCAACGATTTCTGGATGAAAAGTTATGGCCGACTTCAGCCACAATTCTCTGATTTTTTTCCTCCAAAACTGATGAAAACAAGTGAATTTTGGTCTAAAAATTTGGGTTGGCAGATTTCTCCCCGCCTTATTTGTAGAGCTCGAAAAGAGATTCGATTTGGTATATTATAGGCCCAGCAACGATTTCGGGATCATGAGTTTTGGCCTTATTTTGTCACTGGTTGTCAATTTTTTTCCTCCAAATCTGATGAAAACAAGTCAAATTTGGTCGAAAAAATTGGGTTGGTGAAATTCGCCCCACCGTATTTTTAGAGCTCGAAAAGGGCTTCGATTAGGTATATTATAGTTCCAGCAACGATTTCCGGAAGAAATGTTATGGCCGACTTCAGCCATAATTCTGTGATTTTTTTGCTCCAAAACTGATGAAAACAAGTGAATTTTGCTCCAAAAATTTGGGTTGGCAGATTTCTCCCCGCCTTATTTGTAGAGCTCGAAAAGAGATTCGATTTGGTATATTATAGGCCCAGCAACGATTTCGGGATCATGAGTTTTGGCCTTATTCAGTCACTGGTTGTCAATTTTTTTCCTCCAAATCTGATGAAAACAAGTCAAATTTTGTCGAAAAAATTGGGTTGGTGAAATTCACCCCGCCGTATTTGTAGAGCTCGAAAAGGGCTTCGATTAGCTATATGATAGTCCCAGCAACGATTTCTGGATGAAAAGTTATGGCCGACTTCAGCCACAATTCTCTGATTTTTTTTCCTCCAAAACTGATGAAAACAAGTGAATTTTGGTCTAAAAATTTGGGTTGGCAGATTTCTCCCCGCCTTATTTGTAGAGCTCGAAAAGAGCTTCGATTTGGTATATTATAGGCCCAACAACGATTTCAGGATCAAGAGTTATGGCCGTATTCAGTCACTCGTTGTCGATTTTTTTTCCTCCCAGTCTGATGAAAACAAGTGAATTTTGGCCTAAAAAATTGGGTTGGCAAATATCGTCTCGCCGTATTTGTAGAGCTCGTAAAGAGCTTCGATTTGGTATATTATAGTCCCAACAACGATTTCTGGAACAAAAGTTATGGCCGACTTCAGCCACAATATTCTGATTTTTTTCTGACAAAACTGATGAAAACAAGTGAATTTTGGTCTAAAAATTTGGGTTGGCAGATTTCGCCCCACCTTGTTTGTAGAGCTCGAAAAGTGCTTCGATTTGGTATATTATAGGCCCAGCAAGGATTTCGGGATCATGAGTTTTGGCCTTATTCAGTCACTGGTTGTCAATTTTTTTCCTCCAAATCTGATGAAAACAAGTTAAATTTGGTCGAAAAAATTGGGTTGGTGAAATTCGCCCCGCCGTATTTGTAGAGCTTGAAAAGGGCTTCGATTAGGTATATTATAGTTCCAGCAACGATTTCTGGAAGAAATGTTATGGCCGACTTCAGCCATAATTCTGTGATTTTTTTCCTCCAAAACTGATGAAAACAAGTGAATTTTGGTCTAAAAATTTGGGTTGGCAGATTTCTCCCCGCCTTATTTGTAGAGCTCGAAAAGAGATTCGATTTGGTATATTATAGGCCCAGCAACGATTTCGGGATCATGAGTTTTGGCCTTATTCAGTCACTGGTTGTCAATTTTTTTCCTCCAAATCTGATGAAAACAAGTCAAATTTGGTCGAAAAAATTGGGTTGGTGAAATTCGCCCCGCCGTATTTGTAGAGCTCGAAAAGGGCTTCGATAAGGTATATTATAGTTCCAGCAACGATTTCTGGAAGAAAAGTTATGGCCGACTTCAGCCATAATTCTGTGATTTTTTTCCTCCAAAACTGATGAAAACAAGTGAGTTTTGGTCTAAAAATTTGGGTTGGCAGATTTCTCCCCGCCTTATTTGTAGAGCTCGAAAAGAGATTCGATTTGGTATATTATAGGCCCAGCAACGATTTCGGGATCATGAGTTTTGGCCTTATTCAGTCACTGGTTGTCAATTTTTTTCCTCCAAATCTGATGAAAACAAGTGAAATTTGGTCGAAAAAATTAGGTTAGTGAAATTCGCCCCGCCGTATTTGTAGAGCTCGAAAAGGGCTTCGATTAGGTATATTATAGTTCCAGCAACGATTTCTGGAAGAAAAGTTATGGCCGACTTTAGCCATAATTCTCTGATTTTTTTCCTCCAAAACTAATGAAAACAAGTGAATTTTGGTCTAAAAATTTGGGTTTGCAGATTTCGCCCCCCCTTATTTGTAGAGCTCGAAAAGAGCTTCGATTTGGTATATTATAGGCCCAGCAACGATTTCGGGATCATGAGTTTGGGCCTTATTCAGTCACTGGTTGTCAATTTTTTTCCTCCAAATCTGATGAAAACAAGTGAAATTTGGTCGAAAAAATTGGGTTGGTGAAATTCGTCCCGCCGTATTTGTAGAGCTCGAAAAGGGCTTCGATTAGGTATATTATAGTTCCAGCAACGATTTCTGGAAGAAACTTTATGGCCGACTTCAGCCATAATTCTGGGATTTTTTTCCTCCAAAACTAATGAAAACAAGTGAATTTTGGTCTAAAAATTTGGGTTGGCAGATTTCTCCCCGCCTTATTTGTAGAGCTCGAAAAGAGATTAGATTTGGTACATTATAGGCCCAGCAACGATTTCGGGATCATGAGTTTTGGCCTTATTCAGTCACTGGTTGTCAATTTTTTTCCTCCAAATCTGATGACAAGAAGTGAAATTTGGTCGAAAAAATTGGGTTAGTGAAATTCGCCCCGCCGTATTTGTAGAGCTCGAAAAGGGCTTCAATTAGGTATATTATAGTTCCAGCAACGATTTCTGGAAGAAAAGTTATGGCCGACTTCAACCACAATTCTCTGATTTTTTTCCTCCAAAACTGATGAAAACAATTGAATTTTGGTCTAAAAATATGGGTTGCAAGATTTCTCCCGTCCTTATTTGTAGAGCTCGAAAAGTGCTTCGATTTGGTATATTATAGGCCCAGCAACGATCTCAGGATCAAGAGTTATGGCCGTATTCAGTCATTGGTTGTCGATTTTTTTTCCTCCAAATCTGATGAAAACAAGTGAAATTTGGCCGAAAAAATTAGGTTGGTGAAATTCTCCCCGCCTTATTTGTAGAGCTCGAAAAGGGCTTCGATTAGCTATATAATAGTCCCAGCAACGATTTCTGGATGAAAAGTTATGGCCGACTTCAGCCACAATTCTCTGATTTTTTCCTCCAAAAGTGATGAAAACAAGTGAATTTTGGTCTAAAAATTTGGGCTGGCAAATTGCTCCCCGCCTTATTTGTAGAGCTCGAAAAGGGCTTCGATTTGGTATATTATAGGCCCAACAACGATTTCAGGATCAAGAGTTATGGCCGTATTCAGTCACTCGTTGTCGATTTTTTTTCCTCCCAATCTGATGAAAACAAGTGAATTTTGGCCTAAAAAATTGGGTTGGCAAATATCGTCTCGCCGTATTTGTGGAGTTCGTAAAGAACTTCGATTTGGTATATTATAGTCCCAACAACGATTTCTGGAACAAAAGTTATGGCCGACTTCAGCCACAATATTCTGGTTTTTTTCTGACAAAACTGATGAAAACAAGTGAATTTTGGTCTAAAAATTTGGGTTTGCAGATTTCGCCCCACCTTATTTGTAGAGCTCGAAAAGAGCTTCGATTTGGTATATTATAGGCCCAGCAACGATTTCGGGATCATGAGTTTGGGCCTTATTCAGTCACTGGTTGTCAATTTTTTTCCTCCAAATCTGATGAAAACAAGTGAAATTTGGTCGAAAAAATTGGGTTGGTGAAATTCGTCCCGCCGTATTTGTAGAGCTCGAAAAGGGCTTCGATTAGGTATATTATAGTTCCAGCAACGATTTCTGGAAGAAACTTTATGGCCGACTTCAGCCATAATTCTGGGATTTTTTTCCTCCAAAACTGATGAAAACAAGTGAATTTTGGTCTAAAAATTTGGGTTGGCAGATTTTTCCCTGCCTTATTTGTAGAGTTCGAAAAGAGATTCGATTTGGTATATTATAGGCCCAGCAACGATTTCAGGATCATGAGTTTTGGCCTTATTCATTCACTGGTTGTCAATTTTTTTCCTCCAAATCTGATAAAAACAAGTGAAATTTGGTCGAAAAAATTGGGTTGGTAAAATTCGCCCCGCCGTATTTGTAGCGCTCGAAAAGGGCTTCGATTAGGTATATTATAGTCCTAGCAACGATTTCTGGAAGAAAAGTTATGGCCGACTTCAGCCACAATTCTCTGATTTTTTTCCTCCAAAACTGATGAAAACAAGTGAATTTTGGTCTAAAAATTTGGATTGGCAGATTTCTCCCCTCCTTATTTGGAGATCTCGAAAAGAGCTTCGATTTGGTATATTATAGGCTCAGCAACAATCTCAGGATCAAGAGTTTTGATCGTATTCAGTCACTGGTTGTCGATTTTTTTTCCTCCAAATCTGATGAAAACAAGTGAATTTTGGCCGAAAAAATTGGGTTGGTGAAATTCGCCCCGCCGTATTTGTAGAGCTCGAAAAGGTGTTCGATTAGGTATATTATAGTCCCAGCAACGATTTCTGGAAGAAAAGTTATGGCCGACTTCAGCCACAATTCTCTGATTTTTTTCCTCCAAAACTGATGAAAACAAATGAATTTTGGTGTAAAAATTTGGGTTGGCAGATTTCTCCCCGCCTTATTTGTAGAGCTCGAAAAGAGCTTCGATTTGGTATATTATAGGCCCAACAACGATTTCAGGATCAAGAGTTATTGCCGTATTCAGTCACTGGTTGTCGATTTTTTTTCCTCCCAATCTGATGAAAACAAGTGAATTTTGGCCTAAAAAATTGGGTTGGCAAATTTCGTCTCGCCATATTTGTAGAGCTCGTAAAGTGCTTCGATTTGGTATATTATAGTCCCAACAACGATTTCTGGAACAAAAGTTATGGCCGACTTCAGCCACAATATTCTGATTTTTTTCTGAAAAAACTGATGAAAACAAGTGAATTTTGGTCTAAAAACTTGGGTTGGCAGATTTCGCCCCGCCTTATTTGTAGAGCTCGAAAAGAGCTTCGATTTGGTATATTATAGGCCCAGCAACGATTTCGGGATCATGAGTTTTGGCCTTATTCAGTCACTAGTTGTCAATTTTTTTCCTCCAAATCTGATGAAAAAGTGTGAAATTTGGTCGAAAAAATTGGGTTGGTGAAATTCGCCCTTCCGTATTTGTAGAGCTCGAAAAGGTCTTCGATTAGGTATATTATTGTCCCAGCAACGATTTCTGGAAGAAAAGTTATGGCCGACTTCAGCCACAATTCTCTGATATTTTTCCTCCAAAACTGATGAAAACAAGTGAATTTTGGTCTAAAAATTTGGGTTGGCAGATTTCTCCCCGCCTTGTTTGTAGAGCTCGAAAAGGGCTTCGATTTGGTATATTATAGGTCGACCCGCACCCTCGCGGCGCGGTCGCCATTCCTTATACTACTACTAATGGGCTAAGTTATAGTCTAATTCATTATTCATTGTTAGATTATTGTCTCTTTAATTTACATTCAAATGCGGGTAAATTTTTTTTTTTTTTTACATTAACCCTCGGGTCTTAACATGTTATGTTGATACACTAATAGCACATCTTGCTATTACTTTAAAGATTCGGTATCATACTAGCTCCCGAAACTTGTCTTAACTTATTACAGTCCGTTGTTCTTTACTAAGACAATGGTTGTAATATCTTCTTCTGAGAACTGAACATACATACTAGTATTCTATATTACATTACTTTGCAGCGGAATTTAATTTCTAAGCGAGCGTAGTAGAAACCACTCCCGTGTACCCATGACATTTCCGCCACCCTTGCCTCTGCATGTCCATCAGGCAAACCACCATATGACTGGCTGCTTACCTTTGTTACCTGCACACGAGTAAACTGATGAGCTAACGCTCAGCAAGTATAAACATGCATACATCATAAACTAATAGAAATTACATTAAGAGTTATGATGCAAATCTGCTCGTGTGAAACATGCTTTAAACTACTTTCTATCTTTCTGTTCTTACTTTACTGGCTGGTCTAGTCGGAATCTCTACACTGTGAGATTTCCCTCCTTGCGGAGGCCGACGACCCGTCAGTCTTTTACTTTACTGGCTCATTACTTACTGTCTGGTCAAGTCAGAATCTCTACTCTTTGAGATTTTCCTCCCTTGCGGAGGCCGACGACCCGTCAGTCTTTTAACTATGCATAAGGGTAACCATATGTCGGCCTTCTGAAATCTAGAGCATTAAGCCCTCCAAACATGTATAATCACATGTAATCACATAGACTTAGGAAAATAAGTAAATTAATAGTTCTAAGTCTAACTGCAGCTTACTCGAGTCCAGACAAACATATATGTCTATACTTACCGTTAATCCGCTAGGATTCCCGCTTGCTGGAAGTTCTTTCTCGTTGCTTCGGCTCTCGTGCCAAAACCTGTTCCATGGAAATAGGTATCAATTCCCTATTCCAATCACAATTCCTCATACTTAGATTCTTAAATCTAATTTCAAACTCATTTATGGACTTTTTCCCCTTAAGGCCGAATTCTAGCTCAAGAGGCAATTTACACATATTCGTCTATCTCGGTTTCTGAATCTTAATTTATTCGTTTCCGAGGTTTAAAACTGGTATCCATTCTCTAGAATCGGATTACTAACTCATTGCTTACTAACTAGATTTTAGGAAATTTCGGCAGAGTTTCGCCTTAATTTTTCTTGTTTCCCGAGTTTTCAATAACTCGTTTTACTTCCGATTTCGGTACCTGTAGTCCAGATTCACATTCCTGAACACAAATGGCTACATAAATTAAAAAAAAAATACATTTCCTCCATTTCTAGGGAATTTCGGATTTTTAGTGTAAATCCCAAAAAAATTGTTCAATCCTTTCAATACTTGCACATTAAACTCCTATCGTAGTCCCCGACAAAACCTCGGTTTCGTTTTTCAGTTTTACGGATTTTTTCCGAGATGAGTTACTATTCATAAAAACGAAAAAGCAAGCAGTTTCTCATGAAAAATCCGAAATCTTACCTTGAAAAGTTGAGATTCTCCGCTAGAATGCCTCGGGTTATATTTCCACCGGACTGAACGGAAGAAATTTCGGCGAAAACGGATTATTCCTTGATTTTCCCTTGATTTTCTCTCTTTTCTCTCTCTTTTCTCTAGTCTCTCGGCCACCCTTAGGAAAATAGAACATAATGTTTCTAATTTCCTTCCGTAGGCCTCTTTAAGTGTATTAATGAGTATTATAATATTATTTATAATAATATCTCTTATTACTTTCTAAATTAAATTAAAGAAATCACTTTAATTCCTATAATTTAATTTGACTAATTCTAATTAAGTTTCACACTTAATTTATGTGGTTCCGTGTTCCTCACATTTTTCTTGTCGAGACCAAACTTTCCGTTTCTCAAAACGAGTCTCTTTCTGGTACCGATAATTTCACACCCGGTACAGGTTCTATACTGCTTTTCTGGACTGCCGAGCACCCTGGGTCAAATTTCTCATATTCAACCCACTTCTCTTGGGTATCTCAATAGTCAATTTCATTTTCTGAAAAATTCGTTTTAAACGATCCAGAATTGCTCAAAATGCGTACCCTCGCGGTACTCGTTTTTTTTTTTTTACAGTTTCCCGCTTTAACTGACTCGGGAAAATTCTGTTTCAGAAACTTTTGCTATTTTCCTTACTTCTAATATTTCTACTCTTTTTCTAACTGGTCATTTGGTCATTTACCAAATATTTCAGTTTTTCATAACTAAAATATACCTGTTAAAATTTCTAACTTTTAACCGATATTTCACTATTCACAACTGATATTTACGAATTTTCTCTGTAAAAATATTCGTATTATAACTTTACACTTTTCGGGTGATTTTACCCCATATATAAAGTTTCTACATAACACTTTCCTGATTACATCAATATTTCTACTACTTTCTGTTCCGGGAAATAATTACGGTCAAATACCGGACTGTCCGATTTTGACTTAATATTTTCCCGGTCATTACATTCACCCCTCCTTAAGGAATTTTCGTCCCGAAAATCAGAACAACTGGGGGTACTTCTGTCTGATCTCTTCTTCTACTTCCCAAGTGGCTTCTGCAACATTGTGATTTTTCCACTGCACTTTAACCATTGGGATACTACGACTTCTGAGTTTCATTTCTTCTCTGGCTAGAATTTGGACTGGTTGTTCCTCATAGGACAAATCTTCGTGAACCTGAATAGGCTCATGCTGTAACACGTGTGATGGATCCGAGATATACTTCCGGAGCATTGCTACATGAAACACACTGTGCACTGAAGCCAACTCTGGCGGTAGAGCTAGTCGGTAAGTTACCTTTCCTATTCTTTCAATGATCTCAAAAGGCCCTATGTAACGTGGACTCAGCTTACCTTTCTTCCCAAAATGCATCACACCCTTCATTGGTGCGACTTTTAGGAATACATAGTCCCCTACAGAAAATTCCAAGGGTCTCCGTCGTTTATCTGCATAACTCTTTTGCCGGCTCTAAGCCGTCTCTAATCTTCTACGGATCTTTTGCACTGTCTCAATGGCCTCTTGAATGAATTCCGTCTTGTGAAGCTGCTTTTCCCGAGTGTCATACCAATGAACTGGGGATCTACACTTCCTTCCGTAAAGTGCTTCATACGGGGCCATGCCGATGGAAGCGTGGTAACTATTATTATACGAGAATTCGATCAATGGCAACTTCATACTCCATGCGCCCTTGAAATCCACTGTGCATGCACGAAGCATATCTTCTAGGGTCTGAATGGTCCTCTCTGCCTGCCCATCCGTCTGGGGATGGAACGCTGTGCTATAGCGCAATTCTGACCCCATCGCTTCCTGAACACTTCTCCAAAAATTGGAGGTAAATCGGCTGTCTCTGTCCGACACTATACTAACTGGTACTCCCTGTAGCTTTACTACCTTAGCCACATATAACTCAGCTAACCTCTCTAAGGAGTAAGTTATCTTGATCGGAATGAAATGCGCTGATTTCGTTAGCCGATCCACGACTACCCAAATGGCATCGTATCCCTCCCTGGTTCTCGGAAGTCCGGTTACAAAGTCCATGGCTAAGTGTTCCCACTTCCATTCCGGGATCTCTAGTGGCTGTAAGCTTCCAGCTGGTCTCTGATGTTCTGCTTTGACTTTCTGGCATGTCAAGCAGCGACTAACATAGTCAACTATGTCATTCTTCATTCGCCTCCACCAAAAATGTTGTTTCAAATCTTGATACATTTTGGTGGTACCTGGGTGTACGGAATATGGCATGCTGTGCGTTTTCGCGAGTATCTGCTTCTTGATCCCCTCTTGATCCGGTACACAAATTCTTCTTCGGTATAGGAGAATTTCGTCCTTTGAAAGGCTGAAATTTGACCTTGCACTATCTACTATCTCCTTCCTGTATCCATCCATAATTGGATCACCTTTTTGAGCTTCTTGTATCTCGTCCTGTAGCACAGGCTGCAGCCTCAGAGAAGCTAACTTACCAGAGATTAATTCGAGGTCTAGGAGATTAATCTCTTGTTGAAGCTGCTTGGGCAACAATTCGGTCTCCACTGGAGTCCGTAGTGCTGGGTTTCTACTCAAAGCGTCTGCTACTCGATTGGCTTTACCTGGATGGTAAAAGATTTCACAATCGTAGTCCTTCACAAGTTCAAGCCATCGTCTTTGTCTCATATTAAGCTCCTTCTGCGTGAAGAAGTACTTTAGGCTCTGATGGTCTGTATAAATTTGGCATTGAACCCCATATAGGTAATGCCGCCATAACTTGAGCACAAAAACTACTGCGGCTAACTCAAGATCATGCGTTGGGTAATTACGCTCGTGATCCTTTAGTTGCCGAGATGCGTAAGCAATGACCTTGCCATTTTGCATCAACACGGCTCCTAGTCCTGTCTTTGAGGCATCACTTTAGATGTCAAATTTTTCTCCCTCTTCTGGGATCGTGAGTACTGGAGCACTAATTAATCTTCTTTTGATCTCTCTGAAACTCTGTTCACATCTATCTGTCCATTCATACCTTCTATCTTTTCTGGTTAAAGCAGTGAGAGGAGCTGCAAGACGAGCAAATCCCTCCACAAACCTTCTGTAATACCCTGCCAATCCTAGGAAACTTCGAACTTCCGTAACACTCTTTGGAACTGGCCACTTCTCAACCGCTTCAACTTTTGCTGGCTCCACGGTGATTCCTTCCTTGGATACTACATGTCCGAGGAAGTGGACTTTATCTAACCAGAACTCGCACTTAGAAAACTTCGCATATAGCTGATGTTTCTTCAACGTGTATTGTGCGATCCTCAAATGTTCTGCGTGCTCCTGTGGATCTCGTGAGTATATAAGGATGGCATCGATGAAAACAATAACAAACTTATCTAAATACTCTCTGAAGACTCTGTTAATAAGGTCCATAAACGCCGCTGGGGCATTTGTAAG